>JAGFBZ010001142.1:0-243838 GCA_018398805.1 Hirundichthys speculiger
CAGAGTCAGGATCTTCAGGCAGGAGACATTGTCCCACAGACGGACAGCGAGAGGCACAGAATATTAGGTAGCTTCTTTGACATTATTTCATTGCATTTACTGAAGGGATGCACGATAACTGTTTTTTTAAAACCGATACCGATAACTTTCAGCTCCTAAAGGCTGATACTAATAAACCGATAACCCACACATATAGTTAAGATCATTACATCAATACTATGAACAAAATCAAAAATAGTTTTGACTCTTTAAATGAACACATATTTATTTTTTCCAGTGAAAAACTATTGGCAAGCCTCTCAAACATTTTCATAAAGCTATCAAACAAATCTATTTGATATCTCACATTAACTTAAATAAGCTGCATTACTGACTGATATAAAAAAATAAAGGCTCCTTGAACTGATGGAAATACATGCATCAGAATTACTAACTGAAAAAGATTTACATTTAAATGATTTTGGCTTGTGGTTCCATTTAAATTAAAACCTTTAATTAAAGTAAATGAGGTTCAGTGATTTTTTTCTTTTTCATCTCATGGAAGCTTTAGATGAGAGAGATGTTGGGAGAGAAGAGGGGAGACTTCTGCTGGCTTGTGCATGTTAGCATTAGCTCACGTTAGCGCGATTTCAAAACTCCATGGAAGCGATTGTTATGTTGTAGGTGGCTGATCAGGTTTGACGTATTAAAGCTTGTGCTTCCCTCCTCGTAGAATTCACTCAGAGGATTCGTCACAAATAACCACCAAACTATCTTCTTCTGAAACTTTAACGAAGTTCCACGCCGCCATGTTTGTTGTGATCAGCACAATGCATGCTGCATTCAAGGTGTAACGTAAATTCCGACGTTCTCTCGTTTACTAGTCGTTCTTTCAGCCTTTTCTATTTTTTTTTCTTTTTTATGTGTAATATGTGGGAAAATACTGCGAATATCGATTTAAGTCAGCAACTACTAAAATTATGACTGACTTAAGAAGTTGTTTTCTGGCATGAGGGGGTATTCTTGATTTTCCTGATTGAGAAATCGTTTTTCTAATTATGCCGACATTACTTGAACATAATATTCACTGCCGGTCATTTAAGACTCAGAGGGCGCGAGGCACTGCTGTGTTGACAAAAATATATATGTTATCGGGGCTATTTGTTGTGATATCAGACTTATCGGAATGACGTCATAATTTCCTGTTATCGGCCCGATAGTTATCGGCCGATAGTTATCGTGCACCCCTAATTTACTGTTATTACTACCTGAAACATAACAGTTGACCTGATCCGAGCACATCAGATGGTTTTGACAAGTCAGTCCAGCTTCTACCTTCTTGTCGTCCCAGCAGAGCAGAAAGTCAGTTCCCGGGCTTCGGAGAGTCAGTGCAACAGAGCGGCGAGGTACGCCTCCCAGCTGAGCGTTCCACGTTCGTCATCGGGCGCCGGTTGTAGTCCTGCACTAACGCTGCGTTTGTCCTCCAGGGCCGAGGTGAGCTCCAGCAGCTCCTCAGAGTCTCTGGGGCAGTCGGGCCGGCAGATAAGCGTCCAGGTTCTGCTGCACTCCCAGAACCTCCAGAGCGAGCGGGACGAGCAGGATGGAGAGATCCTGTCCTCACAGGAGGACCTGTTTGACGGCGATAAGATGGGTACATTCAAGTCTTTGCTCATTATTTTAATGTAATATTAAGATGTTGTGTCAGTCGCATAACAAATGAACTATAAAAAAGTGTTTCTCTGCCTCATCCACGACTCTCAGGTGCGGCGGTCGACAGCACGGTTTCTGAGCCGGATCAGCAGCAGGGTGGTCCCACCTCGACGCCGGCCCACACCCTCAGACTGCTGCATCTGTCTGGACAGGGAACTCTGGTTCAGGAAAGTCTGTCTCAGTAAGTCACGTGTTTCTGTGCTTCCTGTGCACAAACACGACTCAGGAAACGACCTAAAAGCTGCTTCTCTGTGCCCGTTTTTCCAGGAGCTCTGTCGACTACGTTGCCCCCACCCAAGACGACTTCAGCCACACCCCTTTGATTGTTCCAAGCTCGCCCACCGAACCAGACGACGAGCACGGTGAATGACTCGAGCTTCTTCTGTGACTGAATTTAAATCGAGGGGGGCCATTCTGGCCGTGACCCTGCAGAGGATTAAACGGGCTTAGATAATGGATGGATGAATGGGCCAGTCTGGTAGGGGAAAGAGCTAAAATGAGTTTGTCTCATCAGGTGCCGGTGAACCGATGGATACTTCGCTGCCCCCAGGGGACCAAGCTGGGGACAAGGAGGAGCCAATGGAAACCGAGGCTGCCTCTAAGCCACGCCCATGTGCCTCTACTCCTGTATCCCAGAATTCCCCTGGTTCTGCTTTGGAGCGCAACCTCTCTGTGCCCTCCCAGCCAGAGTTCTCTCATGTGCGTACTTCATTTTCTCTCTCTCTTTTTTTTTTTTTAACCATTCTCTTAATTGCGTGTTGATTGTCGGGCTTTGGAGGACGAGCTGAAGCACAGCAGAGAGGGACGTGATTGTAATTGTTCAAATTTCCAGTCTAGGTGCCTGTTTTCCCCAGGGTTACAGGGTTCTGCTTTGCTTGATCCACAAAAACCTTCATCAACAGTCGTATTAAATTCTGTTCTGAGCTTTTATTGTAAAAGTCTCTGAAAATGGCAGCGCTGCGGGAGCCAGTTATCACCTGTATATTTTTAACACGTTAGCTCAAAAATAACACGCTCCACGGTTGCAGCCTTTGGTTTTACGCCACTCCATTCGTCCTTTATCTGTTTTCTCAGGATGCGTTTGTCCCGACGCAGAGCCAGGAGACGCCGCGACCGTCGCATACGAGAGCGGCCTCGCTGCCGTCTGAAACGCAGTCCCAGCGCCCGGGCCCGGCTCCGTTCACCCTGCCTCTGCAGCTCTGCGTGAACTCGGAGACCAGCAGCCCCCATCAGACAATCCCAGCGGAGATCGACGAGGACAGCCAGGCCACGCAGATCGAGGAGCTGGAGGAGCCGCCCGGCGTCGACGCCAGTGACTCCGTGATGTCGCGTCACGATCAGGAGAGCGAGAGTAAAGCCGTCCCCTCTGAGCCGCAAGCCGCCAGCAGCTCCAGAGCTTCCGTCCCTGTTGAGTCGCAGCGGCAGCAGCACGGCGAATGTGCCGGGACCGAACCGTCCAGCCCGTCACAGGGACCCGACAGTCGCAAGAAGCCCGAAACCTCTTTGAATGTACAAAATGTGAATGTGAAAGATGTGAGTGGCGGTAAAGAGGCGGTGTCCTGCTCTCAGCCCGAGTTGGATTCCTCTAACGTGACCGTTAATAACTGCGTGCAGGAGACTCCTCTGAACGTTGCGCCCTGCAGCTTGCCGTCACAGTCGGAGGTCTCTGAAACTCCTGTCATCAATGTGAAACGTTCTGCCGACTCGAGAGGAGAAACGGCAGGATCGCCGTCGCACAACAGCCAGACGGGCAAAGACGGAATGGATGAATGTGAGGAAGAGGAGGTACTGATGGAGGAGGAGGAGGAGGTGGGGGAGACCACAGGAGGCGCCTCAGAAATGGCTCTGGCCCTCTCCCAGAGCCAGCTGTTGTCACCCGAACCCATGGAGGAAGAGGAGAGCGAAGACGGAGGTCAGGACAGCATCACCGTTGTGACGGACGGCGAGAAAGACTCCCAGATTCTCCAGAAAGACGCAACGTCACCCTCAAAGGCCAACAGCGCCGAGTCGGCGGTCTCCACTAACGGCCACGAGTCCCAGACGCGGGAGGAGGTGCACGCGGTCCTGGGTGGGCTGTCCCAGGCTGAGAAAAGGGAATGTGAGCCAGAGGGCCTCAAAGACAAGAGTCTGAGTGACAGTTCAGGAGGTAAGCATCGACATGTTCTTACTGGGATCAGAGTAAAATCCTGTCTGGCTTATTCATTTATTCCCTCTTTCGTTTCTTTCTGAAACACTTCATTCATATTTAAGGGACAGTATTGAAGTAGAACAGCTTAGAAAGAGGATCTCAATGTTTTTATTCAGCTGCATCACCTCAGGTGCTGCTGTGAATGTCTCTCGTTTATGTCACTCAGCGAGGTTTTTGTTTGCAGCGCAGCTGCTGCGATGATCTTTAAAAGTTAAGCAGCCAAGTCAAAGAGCTCGTCTGTGGTCGGGACTCGTTTGTGACTTCTGATTGTGAATCTATAGCTTTTCTTCTTTTCTTTTTTTTGTTCAAAGTATTTTTATTAATTTTTTAAGTTGTATAAGATACAATTTGGCATACACTTTGACATATTTCAACACAATCCCACCCCTGAACAACCCACCCCACTGCACCACCACAAGTCTACATTACATCACAGGTTCAATAATAAATGCGATACTTGATTTTAAAAGGAAAAAAAATGAAATGAAAGGAAGGGAAGGGTTATATCTACACATTCAGATTGTCAGAGGCATCCATCTTTTCAAGCTGATCTAGAACTGGTTGCCATATAGAATAGAAGTTGAGGGCACAATCTCTTGTGGCATAACAGATTTTTTTTAAAGTCAAATGGTGCAAAAGTTCTCTGACCCATTGATTAAAAGTTGGAGGAGATCTGTCTTTCCGTTTGAGCAACATGAGTCTCCTAGCAAGTAGCATGGCGAAGGCTATCATGTTTTTGCTATGTTGAGTGGGGCAGAAATCTTGCGGTACAACACCAAATATTGCTATCGTGGCAAGAGGTTCTATGGATATTCCTAGCAGGTCAGAAAAGAATTTAAATATTGTTTGCCAAAAATCTGTTAACTTTGGACAAAACCAGAACATATGTGATAAAGTAGCTGTCGCTGTTCCGCAGCGATCACATTTAGGATCAATATTTGGTGTTATTTTTGCCAATCTTGCTTTGGACCAATGTAACCTATGGACAATCTTGAACTGCATTACCTCATGTCTTAAGCAAACTGAGTGTATCTTGTCTAATGTAGCTTTTCCTCTGACAGAGATTTCGTTCCACTTCACCCTCCCTAAAGAAGGGGAGCTGATCGGTCCCGCCGTCGGCGCCACGCCGCCTCTCATCAGCCAGCTGAAGCAGACGCTCAGACACAGCACCCCCATCGGTGGGTCCGTCCGCCGCGAGACGTCCCCGTCAGGTGTCGAGAACCTGCTGCTGAGATCAGTTGTGTTTGTGTCTTTGAAATGCAGAGATCAGCTCCTTTTCTGAAAAGGCAGACATCGTGGGCGACGTCTCCGCCGATGTGGTGATGGCCGGCGGCGGCGGCGTGTCGGGGGAAATCGGCGAGGACGCCCCCGGAGGAGAGGACGGGAAGCTGAGTTTGAGGATGAAGCTGGTGACGCCGGTGGAGGAGGGCAGCTCGGAGCGCTTCAGCCTTCAGAGTAGGAACCGCTCGTCCGCTGGTCGTCGTTCTTCCACGGAAACGGCGCACCCTCTTATCACCGCTCTACTGTCTCTTTTATTTCTCCCAGAGCCGGCGCTGTCGGAGGAGGATGGGTCTGTTGTCAAGGTTACCACTGTTTCCATGGCTCTAACCAGGTGACCCTGAATTCTCTCTTTATTCATATTGAACTTTTTTCTTTTTATATCAGCACTGAAGTGCATGTTGGATCACAAATAACAGGCTTTTATGGAACAAAGATGCCATTTGAAGTTGTGCAAAGCCATTTTTGTCCTGTTCCATTTTTCTTTTCTTTTCTACTTTTTTCTCGTCCACTAGAGGGCGCTGACGGGCTCTCAAGTACCAGATCATTGTTCTTTCATTATACGTCAGTGGTTCTCAAACTTTTAATCCTGCGTACCACCTAAGAAACTGTTCAGCTCTCTGAGTACCACCATGATGACCAGTTTTAAAATATAGCCATATATGCCTTCTCAATTAGCTTTAAACACACAGAGATGTTCATTCCTTATTGTGGTTATTTATTACCTGAATTGTTACTTTAGTGAATCAGACATTTACAACTCTGTCTAACAGTTTTCACATACTCATACTCTCATACAGAGCAAAATAAACACGCTCAAAAGTTGTTACATCTGCACTGTACAGGGCTTAAAGTGTTCCGGCACTGTGCCGGATCTCCGGCGTTTGACTGATTCAGGGAAAAACACACAAACACGTTATCTCTGAGTGGTCTTGACTGCAGCATCCGAGGTGAGCCGGTGGTTGTTTGAATCGAGGCAACAAGTGTCTCTGGACATGGATAGAGGACAAGGATGGAGACGGTTAGCCGTTTGGGCGCCAGAAGCTAAGGGAGCCTGGTATTTGCTTTTGTGTGTTGTGCTCCAACAAGCTAGTCTATGCAACTAGCGGCAAAAAAGCTCTTCACGCTCACGAAGGAGGCGCCGGCCATAAAGCAGCTGTCCGCGCGCTCCAACACACAAGCCGTTAACCGGGACTTAGCGGACGTAACTGCCCCGGTGACTCATCAAATTGTGACTTGAAAATACGTTTTGTGCTCTTTTATTGCGGAACATTATTTATTATTTACGCTCACTCAATCGCTCGTACATCTGTGTAAAAAAAAAAAAATAGCGGTTGATAAAAACGCTTTAAAAAACTGCCCGTTTCCAGTCAGCAGAATGTAATGGTTCACTTTTATGATGATGATGATGCGTCCAGAGGAATAACATAACTGCCTCTGTAAATATGTTAGAGAAGAGGAGTCAAGACCAAATGGAATGTGTTTCCTATAACTTAATTTACCATTGTTTTGAACAAAAATGTTAGAAAAGTTACAATTTGTTTTTTTGTACAAATTGCCCTTTACTGAATTAAATGTGTTAAATGAATCAGATTAATTGGCTTGACTCAGTTTCACATGTTTTCACTTATAACTTGATAACCTTTACTTTCTAAAATTCACATTTAAATTGTAGATCATCTTGTATATTACCAATCACAATGCTAAAAAGTTGCCAATAATGTGTATGTATTGGATCCGCTGCACCCCCGTAAAAAAATTCAGGCTCAGGATTTTTTCTTACTTTAAGCCCTGACTGCAACTGAATATGCAGCAAATATTTTTTTAAAAGACACAATTTTAATAATCTCAAGCTACACATTTCATTTGAAATGTATTTGTAATGCATTGTATGTTTCCCATTTTTTAAAATTTTTTTATGAAAATGTGGAAAGTCATGACTTTGTCTACCACTCTGTCTACCACCAGAGAGCGCTCACGTACCACTGGTGTACACGTACCACAGTTTGCACACCGCTGCCATAGGTCATTCAGACTGCATCACACTCTTATACATGTACAAAATGTTTTAGAAAAAAGTAGGAAAGGTTCAGATTCTTTAGAGATCAGAAACTCTTTATTTTTTATAATGTTCATTGCTTTTTAAGGCTTAAAAAAAAAAAAATCTTATTATTTAAGACAAAGAAAGAGGTGAGCTTTCTCATTCTTTTATTTCGGCTCTTCTAAACCTTGTGGTTCCCTTCAGTCACTGTCTGCATCTCTTTAGCTCCTGGTGCACTACGTTGTCAGTTTGAGACTCCTCCCGTCCTTGAGACGAGTCTTAAACGGTTGTCGATGTTTTTAACGTTGCAGCAGTCCCTCCGTGTTCACCCGGGTCAGGCAGGTGCACCGACAGCAGGAGGCGGAGGACGACGGCCTGCCTGGAGCCAACGCGACACCTGTCAGGTGAGAATGCAGAAGTGAAGCTGCCGGTCTGTGTGAGGTAACCCCAGAGGAAGATGTCCCTGCAACCGCTCGCCTCTTTATCTCAGCTCATTGTGGCATCATCGTTGTCCCCCAGTTGTCCTGCAAAGCTGCCAAATCAGGAAGTGAGCTTCAGTTTCTGTTGCAGCTGTTTTTAGGTGTTTTTTTTAGCAGCTGGCGGCACATGATGTGGCTTGCATCAATGTCTTACTCTCTTCTATTCACTGGTAACACCTATTCATCCACTTTGAAGTTAACACGGATGATCTAAACAGTAATACCTCCGTACCAGGGCTGCTTCTGGGGGATGAATATCGTCCTGAGACTCTGTTTAGGCCTTGATTCCTACGGTTGAAACAGGGAGGACTGAAGTAAAGACTCCCTAAAGGATCCAAGCGGCTAGAAGAGGTTCCTTTGGTCCAGATGCTGCGTACGGGGGGGGCTCTTCCCATATGGTCACAGCAGTGCTGTCCCACTTTTGTGACCTCTTTCCATCCCACCATTGGAGAAACTGTGACTTCACCTCTCCCTAAGTTTTCTTTGTTTTTTTACAGTTAACACAGCCTTCACATCGTGTGCCGTTTTAGCCATGGAAGTATAAATAGTTTTCCCCCATCATAGTGCAGTCTAGTGGTCAGAAATGGGATCGACTGTCGCGTCCGTACATGTGTGCGTGTGTGCGATCAAGAACTACTTTAGGCCTCTTCAAGGTGGGATGGAGGGTCGTGCTTGTACGCTGATGGCGATGCGTAGCTTCATCCCGCCTCTTTGACACTTTGTTGTAACCTTCTTGGTTTATTTCTGGGCATCGGTCGTTTGTTTCTCTTTAAAAAAAAAAACAAAAAGTAGGGGTCCACGATAACTATCGGGCCGATAACAGGAAATTATGACGTCATTCCGATAAGTCCGATATCATGACAAATAGCCCCGATAACATAATATATTTTTGTCAACACAGCAGTGCCTCGCTCCCTCTGAGTCTTAAATGACCGGCAGTGAATGTTATGTTCAAGTAACATCAACATAATTAGAAATACGATTTCTCAATCAGGAAAATCAAGAATATCCCCTCATGCCAGAAAACAACTTAAGTCGATCATAGACTTGAATCGATATTCGCAGTATTTTCCCTCATGTTACACATAAAAAAAGGAAAAAAAATAGAAAAGGCTGAAAGAACGTCTAGCAAACGAGGTAACGTCAGAATTTACATTACACCTTGAATGCAGCATGCATTGTGCTGATCACAACAAACATGGCAGCGTGGAACTTGGTTAAAGTTTCAGAAGAAGATAGTTTGGTGGTTATTTGTGACGAATCCTCTGAGCTAATTCTACGAGGAGGGAAGCACAAGCTTGAATACGTAAAACCTGATCAGCCACCTACAACATAATCGCTTCCATGGAGTTTTGAAATCACGCTAACGCAAGCTAATGCTAACGTGCGCAAGCCAGCAGCAGTCTCCCCCTCCCCTCCTCTCCCTCATCTCTCTCATCTAAAGCTTCCATGAGATAGATAAAAACAAAAAAATCACTGAATCTCATTTACTTTAATTAAAGGTATTAATTTAAATAGAACCACAAGCCAAAATCCTTTAAATGTTAGTCAGTTTATAATTCTGATACATGTATTTCCATCAGTTCAAGGAGCCTTTATTTTTTATATCAGTCAGTAATGAACCTTATTTAAGTTAATGTGAGATATCAAATAGGTTTGTTTGATAGCTTTATGAAAAATGTTTTGAGAGGCTTGACAATAGTTTTTTCAATGGAAAAAATAAATATCTGTTCATTTAAAGAGTCCAAACTATTTTTGATTTTGTTTATAGTATTTTTTTTTTTTTTTTTTTTTTTTTGTAATTCAAGTTTTTATTTCTTTTATCTCTGGTGTATGACATTAGAACATTTTACATTTTCAGACATCTTATGCACGTTACATGAGGTGTCAGTGGCATAGAAAAACAAAAATAAAATAAGAATACCACATAAATTATGTAAATGATATAAATGATGCGATGATGTAATGATAGAGGACATATTGATGCATTCACATAGCTGGGAAACATATACATACAATAGGTGGATACATACATGTTGGATACACTCAAAACACGGCATTCAAGCTGTAGGGTCATCAGTCATAGTGATGTGAGTCCAAAACAAGTCCCAGACTGGTGCCTTGACCTTGTTCTTGTTATTCATCTTGTCGAGCATAACTTCATATGAAGCTGTTTTAACCATAATGTTTATCCACTCTTTTAGTTCAGGGGCTTTAGGTGTTTTCCACAGTTTAAAGTATTGCCCTGACAGCCGTTGTGTAGTCCCTGCCATGATTATTACAGAGAACTCTGCACCTGATATGTTAACTATTTGGCTTCTGTCTCCTAATAGACATAACCTGGGAGATAACGGTATGCCACTTCCCAGCCATTTACTTTACTCAAGTTGTCCAGGACTGTTTTTCCAGAAAGGCTGAATGACAGGGCACTCCCAGATACAATGTAACAGAGTACCTACGTCTTTCTGACATTTCCAACACAGGTTATTGTTCATTATGCCTGCTCTATTTAGTCTTTGTGGAGTCCAGTAGTATCTATGTGTTATTTTGTATTGTGTAAATTTCCCTTTAGCTTCCCTAATGAATTTTCCCGTTGTTAGATATGATTCTCGTCCATTCCTCCTCGTCCATCAGACATCCCAGGTCCCTCTCCCATATCGTTTTCAGACCCTGACAGCTATCGCTGAGCAGTTGGTTTGTTGTTCTATAAAATATAGAGCTCGGCGATGCTCCACAGGTAGCATGAAATAGTCCGTGATGTGATTTCCATCTGTGTACTGAATCTTGGATGTAATACAGTCTCTGATCTGTAGGTATTTCCAGAAATGCTCCTTTCCCTTAAGGTTGTATTTCGTTTTTATATCAAGGAAAGACATAAACAACACCCTTCCTCATATAGATCAGCAACATGACATAGTCCCTTGAGGTGCCATTCCTTCCAAATATACTGATTTCTTCCCAATTTTTATCATGGGGTTGTGCCACAGAGAAGAATATCTTTGTTTACAATGTGATAATTTATGCATTTTATGTATTTTGATCCAGATCTCTTTGGAGTGAGCCATAATAGGGTTCACTATGTTACAAGTAAACTGAGATAATCTATCAATAGGAGTGAAAGGGGATGATATCTTATTTTCAATAGTAACCCAATCTAGCTGGTTGTCCTTATTCCAATGTTTGGCTAGTTTGGCCATTTCAAAGGAGACATAATATAATCTCAGGTCTGGCAATCCAAGGCCTCCTCTGTCTCTAAGAGAGCACATTTTACTGAATTTAATTCTGGGTCTTTTCCTGTCCCATAAAAATTCTTTAATTATTGTATCATACTGTTTAAAGATCTGCGGTGATACATTTACTGGTAACATCATAAGCACATAATTAATTTGCGGAGAGACCACCATCTTTATCACATTGACCTTTCCCCATAATGTAAGATTAAGTTTCCCCCATTTATCCAAATTAGTTCTAATTTTTTGCAGTAAAGGTTCTAAATTTAGTGAAGGTATTTCCTCCACTTCACTACTGAGTTTGATTCCCAAGTATTTCATCCCTTTTGACATCCATTTAAAGCCGAAATTTGTCAGTACATTGGAATTGCATAAACCAGATATAGGCATAGCTTCCGACTTTGTCCAGTTAATTTTATATCCTGATAATTTAGAGTAAGATTGTATCGTGTTCATCAGGTGTGGTATCGAGTTTTTAAAGGGTCTTTTATCAGCATCAAAATGTCGTCCGCATATAATAATAGTTTGTGCTCTTTCCCTCCTCCTTCCACTCCTCTGATAGCTGCATTAGCTCTGATGGCAATAGCCAATGGTTCCAGTACAATATTAAACAGCAATGGTGACAGAGCGCAACCCTGTCGAGTGGCTCTGGTGAGGTTGAAAGAGGGCGAAATTACACCATTTGTTATCACCGCTGCCTTAGGGTTTTTGTATATAGTTCTAATCCATTTAATAAAGGTTGGTCCAAAACCAAAATGTGACAAGGCTGCAAATAAAAATTTCCCATTGAACTCGGTCGAACGCCTTTTCGGCATCCAGCGAGAGGGCAACGACCGGTTTCTTTTCCTGTCTGATTCAACCAGATTAGATGTAGTAATCTTCTCATATGGTCGGTCGAGGATCTATTTTTCATAAATCCGACCTGGTCAGAGTGTATAATATTCGGCAGAGCCTTCTCTAAACGCGTGGCCAGGATTTTAGTCAGGATCTTACAGTCCAGGTTTATCAAACTTAAAGGTCGGTAGTTAGCGGGATTTGTGGTGTCCCTATCCTTTTTAGGTATCACTGATATTAAGGCCTCATTAAATGTTGGGGGAAGAGTTCCTGTTTTGAAAGCTTCATTGTATATCTCTTGCAATATTGGAGCCAGGATATCTATATACTGCTTGTAGTATTCCACAGGGAATCCATCAAGGCCCGGTGATTTCCCTGATTTCATACCTGAAACTGCATTCCTGATTTCATTTTCTGTTATTAAGTTATCTAGTAATTCCACCTGTTCAGGTGAAAGTCTAGGCAGATTAATGTTAGAGAAAAATCCCCTCAATTCTTGAGTGGGGTTGATGTCTGATGTATATAGTTCTTTGTAGAACTGTTGGAAGACCTCACTTATTTCTTTTGTTGAGGAAACTATTTTATCTCCCTTCTTAATTGCTGGTATTACACTGTAGGAGTTTTTGTTGTTTTAATTGTCTAGCAAGCAGCTTACCTGTCTTCTCTCCCCCTTCATAGAAATTTGTGCCCAGCCTAAATAAGGCGTATTCCACTTTTTTTATTATAAATTTGTTGCAGTTGGAAGGAATTTAAGCTTACATATATCTCGATATAATTTATCTGAAAAGTTTTTTGATAATTCTATTTCCCGACTGCTAATTTCCGATTCCAACTCTTTTATTTTCTTCATATCCTCTTTTTTTCTTTTGGATGAATGTGCTGCTATAATTTTTCCCCTAATGTACGCTTTTGATGCTTCCCATTCCATCGCTTTTGAGGTTGCGCTGCCAGCATTAATTTCAAAAAAGGATATAAGATCTTCCTTTAAAGACAGGTTAAAGGATTCATCCTGTAATAAAAGATGTATTCATCCTCCATCTACCTTTTTTCTCAGTGTCAGTATTTATGTCAATGCTAAGTTCGACTGCTGCATGATCTGAGAGAGCCATTGCTTTAATCTTGCAATTAACAACTTGTTTTATTATTGTGTTGGCTATCAAAAACATGTCAATCCTGGAATAGGATTGGTGGCAGTGTGAATAAAAAGTATATTCTCTGTCACTGTGATTTATCAGCCGCCATATATCCACCAATCCCATATCCTCACTCATCATATGTATCGCAGCTCTATCCTTAGATGTTATTGGACCACTAAATTTGCTCCTATCCAAAAAGGGATCTGAAACTTGGTTGAAATCTCCTGCTAATATTATCTGGCCCTCTATATCACCCAGTACCTTGTTTACTTCATGGAAAAAGTTTGGATCTCCCTTGTTTGGGGCATAAATGTTGCAAAGCGTCATCTTAGTCCCATTTATCAGTGCCTGTACGCATATCATTCTGCCCTCATCATCTTTAAACTCCTTAAGTAAAGAGAAACTCAAATTTTTATTCACCAATATGATTACCCCATTCCGTTTGGTAGAAAAAGAACTATGAAAAATATGTCCGACCCAGCTCCGTTTCAGTTTGAGTGCTTCTTCTTTTGCAAAGTGGTGTTTCTTGTAAAAAAGCGATGTCAGTATTATTATGTTTTAGATAAGTCAATACCTTCCTCTTTTTTACAGGATTTCCGCATCCATTGATGTTCCAGCTTATGCATGTGACATAATTCCTAGTCATGTTCCAATATGAAAGAAAACGTCTTGTGAAATTCTGATGCTATGTCCCCTATTAATGCATCATGTAATGCCAACATCTCACTTTCCTCTCTATCAGTAGCTGTCATCACCAGGTGCAACTCTGTATAAACCACTTTATGAACAGCGTTGTAAACTTTAACACTTTCATGGAAGAAAAAGAAAAATTACAAAAAAACAAACTTAAACAAGCCCCGCAAAACGTTAACTGGGGCGCTAGGCTTTTCTCCAGCCATTCTAAAACAAAAGAAAAAAACAGAAGAAAAAAGAAAAAACAACGGACGTTTTGGTCCGTGGGTTATTACACCTCTAGCCAGTCTGGCTTTCTGCTCAGGCGGTGCAGGACCAGACCCAGACCCCCACCGATAACTGTTACATATTGTCCACTTTTAGATCAGTCTATTTCTCAATGTCCACATCATCTTGTATTGTGCACTGTTTATGTTTTTAGGCGTTCGTGCTTGCTTACCCGTTTGAACTGCAGTTCATTTGGATGAATTTTTCCGCCTCCTTTGCGCTCGTGAAGCTCCGGTTTTTCCCTTTCCAAGTGAATCGAAGTGTTGCCGGATGCGCCAACGTGTATCTCACATTGAGCTGCTGCAGTGTTTTCTTCACAGCCGTGAAGGTCTTCCTCTTCTCGGCCAGTTCCCTCGACATGTCTGGAAACACGGAGAGTCTCGCTCCTTCCCACTCGAGACCCGTTTTTATTCTGACAGCCTTCAGAACTTTCTCCCCTCGCTGACTGGCGCAGAAATCTGACCAGCACCGGTCTGGGTGGCTGGTCCTCATTGGGGACGGGGGCAAGTGCTCGGTGTGCCCGCTCTATTTCAAATTCACCCTCGACATCCAGACCGAGACCGTCTCTCAGCATTTTCTTCACACATTCTTCCATTGTGCCGTTCGTCCCATACGTTTCTTTCAGCCCCAGTAGCCTTATGTTGTTTCGTTTGCTGTGATTTTCAAGCATTTGAATGCGATCCCACAAAACTTCCATCTTTCTCTCAACGTCTTCTCCGTCATTCACCAGCCGGCCAGTCGTGTCCTCCAGGTGGGAAATCCGCCCCTCCGCCTCCTCGAGCCTTTCTTGGATGCCGCTCACGGTGTTTTTTAGCTCGTTTGTTGTTTCTTTAATAGTTATTATGTCTGCTGCCACTCCCTGTAGCGTGTTATTCATTTTGGAGATTTCGGCAAACAGATTCTCCAGGCTTGCAGTTTTTTCGGCAGGTTGTTTTGCTGGCTGCATTGGCGACGGCGGGTTTGAAGTTAGCTTAACTTCAGGCGGCGGTGTATTTCTGGTAGCCATGCGGAGCGTATCTTTGAAGTACTTCGATGTGTTCGCCATTGAGGTCCAAAAAACACTCTGGTCTGCTCAAACCCGAATCGTGAACGCCAAAGATTGTTGTTTTGCAATTGTTTATAGTATTGATGTAATGATCTTAGGTTTTTGTGTGTGTTATCGGTTATCGGTATCGGTATCTGTGTTGGCCTTTAGGAGCTGATAGTTATCGGTTTAAAAAACAGTTATCATGCATCCCTAACAAGAAGTAACGTGGCTGAATGTGTGTCTCCCACGTTATGAATGCGTGTAACAGCTGCTCTTCTGCTGCTGTGTTGTTCCTCACATCTATCGTCTGTCATCTGTTCAGGGGGGAGCTGTTCGCCTCACTGCAGAGGAGCTCCCAGGCGTCCCCTCTGGGGTGCAACAGCCTCCCCAACAGCCAGCCGGAACCGCCGCTGCAGGAGGCGTCGTCACCGCGGCGGGAGAGCCTCGGAGACGCCCCGGCTCCCGAAGAGCCGCCCGCGGAGAGACGAGGACCGCCCGGAGCTCCGGGGCAGAGCTCTCCCAGCAGGGCGGACGTCAGGCATAAGGCGGGTTTCCGGCAGACCTCTGACAACGCCGTCACTTCCACGCCGTCCAGCAAGGTTCGTCAGCCGACCGTGGGGCGTTTGTGCTGAGTGACTGTGATAGATCGGCTGTAACTGGAGTCTGCAGCTCTCCAGTCACATCCGACTGCACGCTGGGATGCTCAGTGGCGGCGAAGGGTTTCGGCGTGTGATGCAAATTATTTAGGTTTTGTCAGATGTTGCTGTTTATATTATGGGCTTCAACGTTTCTGCCCTGCTCTCCGTCATGTTTTCTGGGCTGAAGCCTGACTGATCAGCTCCGACCACATTAGTGCCCTGAATCCCACATGCTTTTTAAGACCGACCGCCGGGTTGGTTGGAGGTCTTAAGATCTGGGGGTTATTTATACTGACAGTTTTACCCAGATGAGGAATAGTAACACGGTGTAATGTTTGAAACTGACGACACCATCACATCCCGAGTGGCTGCTTTTTCACTTGAACGTTAAACTTCTTGCTGTGATGTGGTGCTGAGCTGCAGTCTGAAGACGACTGAGTCCACCTGTCTGTCGCCTCTTGTCTCAGCTACGGCAGCGAACAGTCTCCCAGCAGACGAGCTTCGATGCGCCCGGGCCACGCTCACCCCCTGGCAGGGTACAGAGAATTAAGTCAGTTTTTGAGGAAGAGATTAAAGCATGTGGCCGTAGACGTTGTTGACCTGACACATTTCGTCTATTTTTTTTTTTTTTTATCCCAAAGGGCGAGCCGGAGTCTCCGTCGTTCAGAAGGACCGCCGGCCCCGCCCACCGCAGACACGTGCGCACCATTCAAGAGGTGCGGACCACCGTCACGCGGATCATCACGGACGTGTACTACGAGGACGGCAAGGAAGTGGACCGCAAAGTCACAGAGGTAGCTCCTCCCATCTCTGTTTCATTGTTCTGCTTCAAGCTGACAAAACAAATCAACCGGGAGTCTTGTGAATCATCCTGAGCTGGATTAATAACTAGGAGTGCATGATAACTTTTTAAAAACCGATACCGATAACTTTCAGCTCCTAAAGGCCGATACTGATACTGATAACACACACATATACCTAAGATCATTACATCAATACTATGAACAAAATCAAAAATAGTTTTGATTCTTTAAATGAACAGATATTTATTTCTTTCCAGTGAAAAACTATTGGCAAGCCTCTCAAACATTTTCGTAAAGCTATCAAACAAACCTATTTGATATCTCACATTAACTTAAATAAGGTTCATTACTGACTGATATAAAAAATAAAGGCTCCTTGAACTGATGGAAATACATGCATCAGAATTACAAACTGAAAAAGATTAACATTTAAAGGATTTTGACTTGTGGTTTCATTTAAATTAATACTTTTAATTAAAGTAAATGAGGTTCTGTAGTTTTTGTTTTTTATTTTTTTTATCTCATGGAAGCTTTAAATGAGAGAGATGAGGGAGAGGGGAGGGAAGGGAGGGGACACTTGCTGCTGGCTTGCGCACGTTAGCATTAGCTTCCCTTAGCTCACGTTAGCGTGATTTCAGAACTCCATGGAAGCGATTGTTATGTTGTAGGTGTCCGATCGGGTTTTACGTATTAAAGCTTGTGCTTCCCTCCTCGTAGAATTCGCTTGGAGGATTCATCACAAATAACCACCAAACTATCTTCTTCTGAAACTTTAACCAAGTTCCACGCTGCCATGTTTGCTGTGATCAGTACGCTGTGCTGCATGCTGCATTCAAGGTGTAACGTAAATTCCCACGTTCCCTCGTTTGCGAGTCGTTCTTTCAGCCTTTTCTATTTTTTTCTACAAAAATACAAAAATTATGACCGACTTAACAAGTTGTTTTCTGGCATGAGGGGGTATTCTTGATTTTCCTGATTGAGTAATCGTTTTCTGATTATGCCGATGTCACTTGAACATAACATTCACTGCCGGTCATTTAAGACTCAGAGGGAGCGAGACACTGACGTGTTGACAGAAATATATATGTTATCGGGGCTATTGGTCGTGATATCGGAGTTATCGGGATGACGTCATAATTTCCTGTTATCGGCCCGATAATTATCGACCCGATAATTATTGGGTCGATAATTATCGGGTCGATAATTATTGTGCATCCCTATTAATAACCGATCAGGTCCTGATTGGTTTGGGGTTTTGCCTTAAAAATATGTCCAGCTCTCTGGCAGACCATCATCAGGAGGAGCTGAGACAGGATCCCGTTCTTCTGATGATGAAACCTGCAGCGCAGGTGCTCTTCCTGCAGGGGGACCTCCAGACATCTGATGTTGTGGTGACATCAGATGTGGGGACGTCCAGACATCTGATGTCGTGGTAACTTCCGGTCACATGTCTTTTCTGCCGTGTGCAGGAGAGCGAGGAGCCCGTGGTGGACTGTCAGGTCCTGGACAGCGACATCTCTCCGTGCCGCACGGGCAGCAGCTCGGTGACCTCCGGTGACCTGGGTGACATCAGCTCCTTATCGTCCAAGACCTCCAGCCTGCAGCACAGCTCCGGAGGAACCAGCAGCAGCGTCGGCAGCCGCGCCAGGCCGGACTTCGTCATGCCCCTCAGCAGGGGGGCCAAGTCCCTGAGGTACTGCCCGCCGCCCGCCGATCTAATTCCCACTGCCCCGTCTCTCCGCTTTATCTGTCTGTCGTAGTTGCATGCTGGGTAATCACTCCTTCACCTTCTTTTACCGCTTTGACTTTCTGACACCCTGATTTCTTAGTGACTCGCTGATCCCTGCCTGCTTAAGGTACACGTTGTCACAGGCATCAATCTGGGGTCACTCATGCATTTTTAGAGCCCCCACCCCCCCCAGATTAGTGCCTGTGCAACATGACCGGCTCCGTTCATCCCCTCTGTGTGTCTGCAGTCCCAGGAGGGGAGGTGGGCATCAACAGAGGGGTCACAGGGGTCACAGGGCAGGGGCAGTGGTCACTATGGGCAGAGGCTACAGCACCTTCGGGTCCCGGGCCTTCGTCCCGCTGACCCCCAGAGGAAGGGCTAGAAGGGGCCGGCCCCCGTCCCGCTCCTCCCCGTCCAGGTGAGTCCTCCCAGAGGCTCGACCGTGCACTTTAAAGAAAGCACAGACGTGTCAGAGGCTTCGTCACCTGCAGCACCTTCAGTAACACTTTCCCTGTCTTCACTAACTCTCACTAATCTTCCCACACAATCTGAAACCAACAATCAGCTGCGGGTTTTAATTTGTCCACGATTTGTCCAACTTGTAAATTAAAATAGTGTTTTTTTTTTTTTTTTTTTTTGTGGGGATGTTTGTGTAGCAAAACCCAAAAAAGCAACATAAAAGTGGTGATGAAAATGAAGACAAACAAGCTCACTTTTAAGTAGGGCTGGGCAAGTCAACGCGTTATTACAGTTCGGGTAGCAACTCAGGTAGCAATATTAACAATTCTGTCTAAAAAAAAAACTTTTAAACCCCTTTGTTCAAGACGATTGCGTCATTCCTCCATGTTCCATCAGATCTGCTCCATGTGTTCACTGTCCTGCTGTTCTCTAGCTGGTTACTGCAGTGCAGCTCCATCTAGTGGCACAGATGTGTAATGACAACAGAAAGTCTATTCCTTGATTATAAAACAAAGCCATTTCTGGGTCACGTAAACCAATAAAAAACAATAAAATATAAAAAACAAATTCAGTCCCGTGGCCTGTTTGCTAAAATTGAAATATAAAACAACTGGCATTTTTTTGTGTTAGATTATAAAACGGGAAAAAAAAAAAGACTTTTTAATTTTTTTTAATTTTTGATTGACAATTGAAAATGGAAACATTTTTAACTTTAACTTTAACTTTAACATGGACATTTTCATTTTAAAGTTCTCCCAGACGGAGGATTCAACAGAAACAAGGTTATTTGTAACAACTGACTAGTTGAACTCCCCGTTAAAAGTTTCTGCTGTTACCTCAGAAATGACCTGTTTTAATGTTCTGATTGTGGCCTCTAGATTGTTAGGATTTTGTTGGTAGACTTTTTTTTTTATTTTTCACAAAAAAAACAGGATGACATTAATGCCCTGGCAGTGGCAACAAGCTTTATTTTATTTTACATATTTTAAGATGAGATTAACACTAAATATGTGTTACTGACAAGTGCTGATGTTAAAAGTGTTTGAACAATAAATGTTATGGCACTTTAGTTCATATGGCAGCAGAACATTTAAATAAAAGTGTTCTTTACACTACTTTTGAATTCATTATTTGATTTTCCGTATACAATGCAATTAATCGTGATTAATCAGGGAAATCATGCTATTAAACGGGGTTAAAAATTTTAATCGTTGCCCAGCCCTACTTTTAAGCCAAACTTGTAGGATGGCGGCAAAGACGCAGTGAAATAGACGAGCGTCTGTGGACCGGGAGCCGCGTAAAGTCTGTCTGTGTGCTTCTCTCTCCGTAAGGGGGGGTGGCGCCGGCTCGCTGCAGAGACCCGCCGCTAACGCCCATCTGCAGTCCTCCTCGGAGGACGAGCCCTACGCCCGGATGCAGCCACCGCGCTTCCCCGTCAGCCCCGCGGACCCGGAACCCCCCAGCCACTCAGACTCCCTCAGGTCCTCGCCCGAAGCGGCGAGCTCGGCCGGGAGCAGCTTCGTCGGTCTGCGCGTGGTCGCCAAGTGGTCGTCCAACGGCTACTTCTACTCAGGTCGCATCATGAAGGACGCGGGGGACGGGAGGTTCCGCCTGCGGTTCGACGACGGCTACGAGTGTGAGGTGGCGGGAAAGGACATCCTGCTGTGTGATCCGATCCCCCTGGAGACGGAGGTGACGGCTCTGCTGGAGGATGAGTACTTCAGCATCGGTGAGGAAGATGAGGCGGGCTGCTGGTTCACGGGTTCAGCTGGACGCCGTTCGACGCTGTGTTTTTTTCTGTGTGCAGGAGTCGTGAAGGGCCACAAAACGGAGGGCCAGGAGCTGTTCTACAGCGTGGAGAGGGAGGACCAGAGGCAGTGGTACAACAGAACCGCCGTCATCCTGTCACTGGAGCAGGGGAACAAGCTGAGGGAGCAGCACAGCCTCGGGCCCTACGAGCCCTCCTCCCCCCTGACCAAAGCCTCCGACATCAGCCTGGGTGAGGCGCCGGCACGTCTGTCACACGGTCACCGTCACTCCCGGATCTACTCAAATAGAGCTGAGCGATTCTCCCCCGCAAGAATCAAAATCCGCGAACTGAAGCAGGAGCCCCCCAAGCCTAAAATATGTTTAAAAACCACAAAAAACTAGTGAGGCAATGCAGCAAAACAAAACAAAGGCTCAACTGTGGTCTTTCTGTTACCTTCACAGCCTCTGGTCTCTGAACCGTAGTAAAGAAACCACTCTTTCATCTAACCTCGTTTTCATTCTACCGTCCCACGACACACACACTACATTACCCATAAGGCCACCTTCTTAAAGGGGCCATGCTGGCTCACAACATTTCTTTGCTGTGAGAGAACACACACAACATCCTGTGATGTTTCCGCAATTTTATTCTTGATTTTTTTTATTTTTTATTATATATTTCTGAAAAAATAATATATAAATATAAAAATATTCTGCGAATAACTAAAAACCGCGGAACTTAAAGCGCGAATTGGCAAGGGATCACTGTATATCGACATTTTATTTCCCTAGAGAGTATAGATTTTTCAGCTGCGGGTATTGATATTCTAAGCTTCTTTCAAAACTCCCGTGTCCCACCTTTAAAAGCTTGCAAGCAACAATTTTCACTGTTTAAATAAATGAAACTATTTTTCTCAACAAATCTTTTATTCATGTTGTCCAGCATTTGCAAGCTGCCTGTCAGCCATATAATGTGGAATTGATGCTTTCAGTTCATTTCATTCAAACAAAGTCATTGGAACACTCACAAGATGTCACCAAAATCACTTTGTCCCTTTAAAATCATTTGGAAAATGTTGTAAATATATTGTATATCGATATATATTGTATCGTGAGCCGAATATCATGTATCATATTGTATCGTATCGCGAGATTAGTGCATTGCTACAGCCCTATCCTCAAACGTAGCTCTTTTTTTAATCTCTCTACAGACAACCTGGTGGAGGGGAAGAGGAGGCGCAGGGGAGCCCCCGGGGGTCAGAACACCCCCAACCGCAGCTCCTCCGGCAGCCCACGGACCCCCGGCCCCTCCGGCAAGAGGAAGCTGGTGGTCT
This sequence comes from Hirundichthys speculiger, assembly GCA_018398805.1. Classification (NCBI taxonomy): domain Eukaryota; kingdom Metazoa; phylum Chordata; class Actinopteri; order Beloniformes; family Exocoetidae; genus Hirundichthys; species Hirundichthys speculiger. The sequence goes on from JAGFBZ010001142.1 coordinate 21,575, forward strand.
CCGAGGACGACCACATGCCTTCCAAGAGAGGACGCAGGAGGGGTGGAGCCAGAGCTGGTACGGGGGCGCGCTCGCCAGGACCATGACCACCTCTGAACGGGGCGGGGATGGGGGCGGGGCTGGTTTTAGGGATTAAGGGGTTCAGACAGTTCACTTCCTGCATGAACTGTTTTTATTTCTGACCGTCAGTAAAATGTTTTAAGCTTGATGAACTCTTAGTCTTTTTAAACGTATTTCAGAGACTCTGTTTTTATCAAAAGTGACTTTTATTGTTTTTAGATCGCATGTCTTGTCACGTCTTCTTGTTTTTGTTTTAAACTGAGTTACTTGAAAGAGTGTGGGGGTTTCAGTTTGTCTGTTTTTGTTGAGCGTAACTGGGACCGCGTAGACCTCCGTGTGGCCGGAGCGCCTCCTCTGCCGCCGTCCGCTGCCGGGGCTGATGGGTAATGAGTTAGACTCTGGTGGTGGTGTTGGTGTCGGGGACATGAAAGGTGTATTTCACGGGTGTATTTGCTTGCAGATTTAGCTCTTTGTGTGTTTCACACCTGAAAAAGATCAGTTTTCCTATAAAAGGTAAATTCATTTGTTTAATTTGCACATCTTTGCTTTTCTAGGATTCACATGATTTGGCTGAGCTCGTCTTTGAAGGAGACATATTATTTCATTTTATTCAGCGGTCATAGTCGAGGAGTAAAACACAAATTCAGGGATCATGTGACCAGCAGGTTATTTCTTTGTCTTGGCTCTACGTCTTAGACCGCTGGAAAGCCTGGCTGGGTGGAGGCACGTTCATCAAGCTTTCCAACAGTGTAAGATTTATTCCCACGATGCATTGGAACAAAGAAATAACCGTTTCCTTGCACACACTGCAGAAGCAGCCGTGTCCTTACAGATCTGTAGAAAATGAGAATAAAAAATACTGACTGACTGTCGTCACTTAAACTTTCATAATATGTCCCCTTTAATGAACATATATGTTTAAAATATTACACCTGAATCAGATTTCCTTCACCTCTGACACCATCCTCAATAGATATATGCAGAAATATATTGTTAAATATAGAAAGCAATGCATTTCTGTGTGTTTCTACATTCTTTTACATACGCCACATTTTTTCTACCTGCCTTTTATGTATTTCTATGTTTCCGGCAACAAGGTGAGCTTTTCTAGCTGAGCTCTGAAGCAGGATTGATCACCTGGGAGATGAAACAGAAGTAGATATCTGTGACCAGTCGTGTTTCAGACCTCGAGCAGAAATGGCTGATTACCAAATAAATACGATTGTAAAATACTGCAGAAATGCATAGATGAATGTTAATTAACCGATGATTATTCGTTAATTTCTCCATTCAGTGATTTATTCCACCTCTGCCCTCAGCTCAGCGGGTCGGGGCCTGCAACACCTCGGGGAGCGGCACCGACCTACCGGGTCAGCCGCGGGACGTGGCGGAGACGCACGGGCCGCTGCCCCAGAACGCCTCCCTCTTCATGGGCTTCGCCTTCATGCTGACGGCCTCGTCTGAGATTGACCGGCTGAGCAACAGGATGGCGAGCGACGACGAGGAGGACGAGGGTGAGTCGGGCAGGAATCGGCACTGAGCCGTTCACATCAACCCTGCAGGATCAGCTCGTGCTCCGTGACTCCTGCAGGACCGTCAGTGACCGTTTTTCCTCTCCTGAACAGATTACGTGCAGACCGGTCCGTACAACAAAGCGTACACAGAGTCCCAGCTGCAGGCGGGCGGAGGCTTCGTCCTCCCAGACTTCAACGAGGAGCAGGTACGCACCGGGAACCCACACCACCTCCAGCTTCCTGCGAACGGAAATGCGGGTGACGTGAGTGTCTCCTTGGAGCCTGGAGCTCGCATCTCCAGGCTGCTTAGGCTGAGGCGACGTTTCAGCATCCGTGACAGCAGACGTCTTGTAACTGTTGCAGCTGAAGCTGCCGTGAACTGATGTTGGGTGTTTTTTTTTTTTTTTTCTGTGTTCAGTGTAAAGCAGCCTACCAGAGCCTCCTCATCGCAGACCAGCACTGCCGCACCAGGAAGTACCTGCTGTGTCTGGCGAGCGGCGTCCCGTGCGTGTCTCACATCTGGGTGCGAGACTGCTGCAAAGAGAACAAGCTGCTGAACTACAGGAACTACCTGCTGCCCGCCGGCGTCGGCCCGGACGACTCCATAGTAGAGTGGTGAGTTTTTGTTCTTCCATTTCCGCCTCGTGGATCTGAAGGATCAAACGTGAAGACGAATCCTTGTCAAATCTTCTTTAACCAGAGGGTGGGGATTTTTTTATTTTATTGGTTTATTGCGTTCAGATTGCTCAGGAACAGTTTTCTGAAGCAGGTTGTTCCAAGTAACCAACCCCAGAAAGACAGTCCCGAGCAATATGACACGTCAGACAGGAAAAAAAGAAAGGAAAACTCATTTGTGGGAACAGATCGGCCCGACACCAGATCTTCGTGATGATAAATGTTAATAACGTGCGACGGGGCTGAGACGGTAGCAGACAGATGCTGCGACAGATGCCTCCCTCAGCACTGCTCTGGAAACTCTTCTGGTCCAAATCGTCCCTCATTTGAAACAGAAAAAAAAAAAAAACTAAAATATCAGTTTCGGCTGTCTTATAACGGAACATTTGAGCTCTCAGACCCAGTTCAGGTAGCAACTCAGGTAGCAAAATTAACAATTCTTTCTGAAAAAAAAAAAACCTTTCAAACCCCTTTGTTCAAGACGATCGCATCATTCCTCCATTTATCATCAGATCTGCTCCATGCGGCTCCATCTAGTGGCACAGGTGTGTAACGACAACAGAAAGTCTTCCTTAATTATAAAACTGCCATTTTCTGATTGTGGCCTTTACATTGTTAGGATTTTGTTGGTAGACTTTTTTTTATCTTTCATAAAATAACAGGATGACATTAATGCCCTGGCAGTGGCAATTAGCTTTATTTTATTTTACATTTTTTAAGATGAGATTTACACTAAATATGTGTTACCGACAAGTGCCGATGTTAAAAGTATTTGAACAACAAATGTTATGGCACTTTAGTTTATATGGCAGCAGAACATTTAAATAAAAGTGACCTTTACACTACTTTTGAATTCATTATTTGATTTTCCGTATACAATGCGATTAATAGTGATTAATCAGGGAAATCTTGCGATTAATCGCGATTAAAAATTTTAATCGTCGCCCAATCCTACAACTATTTAATTCAGTTAAGGGCAAAAAACATAAATTACAACTTTTACATTCAGTATTTTTCCATGTTTTGGGTGGTTGCTTCATCAACATTCTTGGAAAACATCCATCCTTGGAGCTGATCAGACAGACGTTTCTTGAATCTGGAGCTATGTCACGATTGTTCATATAACTGGCCCGCTGAGTGGAAACGGACTGTTTTGTAAAGCGTTTTTAATCAACCGCTACTTTTTACACGGATCTACGAGCGGTTGAGCGACCGTTAATGATGAGTCGTGTTCCGCAGTGAACGAGCACACGCGTATTTTAAAGTGGCAAATACGGTCAGTCATCAGGGCCGCTACGTCCGCTGTAGCTGTTCCTCCAGGTAAACGGCTTGTTGTGTGTCGGAGCCCTTGGAGCCCACCTGAATTTTGCCTCCATCCTTCTGATTACAGGAGAAAAAAACCGCCAGCTGGCCTCGCCTGCGTTCAAGACCACTCAGAGATGACGTGTTTTTGTGTGTATGTGTGTTTTTTTTTCCTGAAAAAAAAAAGAGTCAAACGCCGGAGCATAGTTTAAGCCCTTTATGTCAGCAATAAGTCACAGAGCAAACATCATGGTGGAAGCGACAAAAAAAAAAAAAAAAGTAATGACAGAGGATGAGAGGAAGAGTAAATCTGGAGAGATAAGAGGAGACGGGATGAAAGTGATCTTTGATTTTGTATTTTAGGTTGTTTGTTTTTCCATTTTACCAGCTTGTACAAATAACGTTGGCTTGTAGATTGGTGACAGACGTAAAAATGGCTTCTCCCAGCCAGTAGGGGGTGATAGAAATGTCTAAACTAAAAAGTTGCTCAGGATCGCTTTAAATGAGACCAGACCTGGGACCAGGCTCCCGGATCATCATGATATTTTATTAAACCCTAAAGGGGATTTTTTTTTTTTTTTTTTTTTTTTGTACTTTGTCAGTTTGTTCAGTCTGTCTGAGTCTCAGCCAGACTTGAAGGCAGCATAAAGTAGGGGGGTGAAAAAAAATAGATTTGGCGATATATCCCCATTTTCAGCCGCCCGATAGAATATCAATTTTTCAGCTCCTAATATCGATTTTTTTTTTTTTTTTAGGAAAATGAATTCACTCAATAGTTTTGACTCAATTTGTCCTCTGAATGATCAATATCATCTGATGAACATATATATTTTCATCTCTACTTTAATTTTTGATATTAACTGGGTAGAATATCGCAATATATTGCGATATGGAGATAATATCAAATCGTGACCCAAGTATCACGATACATATCGTATTGCGAGGTCCTTGCCAATACTCACCCCTAGCATAAAGGAACTTTATTGTTTGCAATCTCTATCTCAGCAGATCCTCACCATCCTGTACGTTTAGTCACTTTAACGACACTGAGATTTGCTTTTATTTGGTCTTCACTCCGTTCCCTTTTTCATCGAGTCTCTCAGTTTCCTCTGTCAGCTGGTTTCATCTCCATCCTACACATGCAGCTGTCCGACCGGGACGGGCACTTCATCTGAAAATCACTGCAGATAAACGACGCTTCATAAAGTCAGTTAAATACTCCTTAAAATAAGAGTTTTGAAGAGAAAACGGTCCAAAGTTGCTTTGTGCTGCTTCAAAGTGGAAATGCACCAACTTAAGAGAAAAATATTAGTCCTGATGACTCGGAGAGAAACGACACTGACGTCAAGGTTAAGTTTAAACTTCCAAATGTGTAAATATGCACTAGTTTTCCCGTCTGCGTGATATTTCTCTACGAGTGCGACATCCTTTGGTGGAAACCAGCACCAATACTTGGGAGAAAAAAAAAAAATCATGCAGCTTTTTTTTTCTTCAATGCATCTTGTCTTCTGCTCAGAGTAAGCTGCTATTCAGATGAATGGAGCAGTTCTTAAATGAGCTACCTCGTTAGGGTCTTTTTTTTTTTTTTTTAAAGTTTGTTCCTAAGAGTCAAAGAAACTTTCTGTTCGTCCCCAATCCGAAGGCATCCTCGCTCCAGCCCCTTCAAGGCCCTGCGGGTCCTCCTGGTGTTTGAGAAGCCAGCGGAACTTTGGAGCCAGCTGATGACCATGGGCGGAGCTTCTTCGGTCCGGCAGTTCCAGGCCGACAAGGACGACTCTGGTATGGAGTCTTCAGTATGAAATCCAAAAGATAAAAGTGTAAAAGATCTTTAAGTTTCATCGATCCCCTCCCTCTCCCTTCTCTGTAGACATTCCTGCTGGGAAGTATGACCTCGTGGTGACGGACCGTGCCTGTCCGCCACTGGTGGAGAAAAATGTGACATCACAGGAAGTCCCGATGGTGTCCTCCGAGTGGCTCATCCAGAGTCTGATCTGCGGGGAGCGCCTCGGCTTCCAGGGCAAGCCTCAGTACCGCCACGACTACTCGTCCTCATAATCCACGTGTATGAAATGCCTTCGACCAGATTAAATGTCCGGCGTTAGTTCTGTTGCATGCCTCTGCTGTATATAACTCGATCCTGTCCGTTTTTATGGGATAATAAATTGTGACCCTTGTTCATTTTAATCGGTCGTTTATTTTTTTTCTACAGGCGACACAATGTTCAATATTTACACTTTATACATTAAATATTCACAGTCACCTGGACTAGAGAATATCTGCAGACTAAACGCTGCATCACGTTTCTGCCTTTAAACCATCCAGTGGAAATAAAGAAGAATCTCCTGAAGCATTCTCCATTTTTCCCTTGTTCAGCCAACACCAGAAGTTCCCACAGCTGCTGACAACACAACCCAGTCTGGGGGTTTTAACCACAACATGCACACAGTTTTTAGTTCTGACAGCTCTTACGCAGGTTCTCTTATAATGGCCATTCATTGTTGTTTTACCCATCTCACAAAAAAAAAAAAAGGAAACTGTCCAGAGTTCAAATCTTTATCCTCTGTGCTCTTCTTAAACACTGAGGAAAAAACAAGAGAAATAAAAGAGCTCATTAGTTTCATTATGGCACATTGTAGCACGCCTCTTGGACTGTTGAGTTTATTGTAACAGCGCGTTGGTGTGTTGGTCCTACCCGCCCAGCGTCCCTCCAGCTTGGGTGTAGTATTTGTTGTAGTCCAGCCGCAGTAACAGCTGGGCCAGATCAGAGTTGATCTGATGGTTCCTCACGCTCGAAAGGATTTTGAACAGTAGGGATGACTGGCGCCTGAAGCCCTGGAAGTTGATGGTGTTGAGCATTACAGAGCAATAATATTAGATTATTTTTTCCCTAATAGAACAGACTCCACCTTAACCAGCAGGTCCAGCTGAGCGCTTCCTCTGTCATCCAGCGAAGCCACGCTCTGACTGACCAGAGAGCAGAAGCTCTGACACAGCTCCAGGATCTCATTGAGGCAGTGGAACACCTGAGGACAGAAGTGTTTATGGGGATGTATTAAGCATCCCTCCCCTCAAGAAAAAAAATAAATAAATAAAAATAGAGCTCCAGCAGCAAAGGTGGGCAGACGGAGTTTTACCGGCTTCAGGAGGATGAACGACTGGGCGAGCAGGTTGCTAAGGAAATGGTCGTGGGCCAGTCGGATGCTCTCGAAGTCTCTGGTGGAGTTGATCTGCTGGAGCAGCTGAGAGAACTGAGACTCCAGAACATCCACCTGGAGACGGGCAACCAGACGACGGGCGGAGGTGTGAGAGTCAAGGATCAAACTTATTCATACACATTTGCTTTACAATGAAATAAACATTAAAAATACAAAGGAAAAAAAGTTAAGTAGTCATGATACATAATACAATGAGAGGATCAAACTATTGGTGAGATATTAAAAAAAAAAAACATCTTTGCAGTGTTGGCTTGATCACACTGCAGCTTCTGACCACATGGGGGCAGAACATCACATGGATGTTCACCCGTCCTCCCCCGGCTTAAAACACAACGAAGTGCACCTCTAGTGGGACAAAGTCGTATTACAGGATGTGTCAGATCTTCCACGCTCGTGAGTGCAGGATTATCAGTGGCTCGTCTATCGGCACAGCAGATCAATATGCCCCCATGTGGTCAGGAGTGGTACTGCTAGACAGAGCTGCTTTAAGAGGTGAGCTGTCCTCCAAGACCTCCATGTTTCAGTGTGGAACCAGGAACATCTGGGAGCAGCTGGCTGGTTGACTACAGCTCTCTTACGGGAGGGTGGAGGTGAAGAAGAGCTGATAAATAAGATGACACAGGACTTTGAAAACATAAAGCTTTGCCTTCACAACCACTCTAGTTGGAAAAAGCTTGTTTTGACAACTGCACTGATTTGTTATTTCAGCTTAAAAGAGCCAAAAAAAAAAAAAAGTACCGACTTTCTAAACCAAACGACTTCAGTCTTGTTTTCTTTAAGATTTAAGAAAGTTTAAGGTCACTGAGATAGTTTAATAAAAGATGGAACAGGTTTCTAACAAACTTGAATATCATTAGCCAAACAATGGAATAAACTAGTCTGTTACTCCAGAAATAGATCTCAAAGGCAGCATCTGCAGTGAGAAAAGCATGGGGCCCTAAATGGGGCCCTGCGGTACTCCACATGTGAAGGGAACTGCAGGAAAGAAACAGTCACCTATGTGGTTGGCTTGAACTATGTGTTGATACCAACAAAATGCTCCAGTTTTGTCAGCCAGCAGAATTCCATCAAAGGGGATAAAAAAAAAAAACATTAAAAAAAAATAAAAGCTGTCACGTGATTAAATTCAAACTGCATGCCAGGGGTCTGCAAAAAACTACAGGAAAGAAGAGCAAACTTCAACAGTCCACTAACATCTCCAAAGCAGAAATGACACACGCTATTAATTCATCATATTAAATATTATACATTACTGATGCTTTCTTGATATATTTATGTTTATTATCATTCTGTGTGCCGTATTCTTAAAAGTTCTGCTCAAATTTTGTTCTTCAGTATTTTGCAAATACCTTTAAAACTGCAGAAAACTACTTTGCTAAAAGAAAAACTGATATTTTCCTGTGGATCACGTCTATCAACTGTGATGAGAGGAGCCAACAACATCGCCAAAATTAAATTGCGTAGAACTAAACCCCGCGGTCTGTTTTCAAAAACGCACAGTCACCTTTCAGGTACGTGCGTGGGCCTGATGCTGTTACCTGTAAGTAGTACTGCAGGTTATCAATCAGGAACGCCATGTGGTTCCGGAGTCGCCACTTCACAGCGTCCGTCTGGCTGGACTTCAGGTGTTTCCTCTGCATCTGAAGGGCCCAGCAGTGCTGCAGCTGCGACTGGACCCGCCGCACACTCAGCAGGTACCTGAACACAACGTTGTACCTGACAAGGAGACAAGGAGGAGGCGGGGGACGGTCACTGGGCGTGCTAGAAATACGACAGGCAGAAGCTGCGACGATGAGCCCTCACTTCTCCAGAACGGCGGGAGTGAAGAGGATGTGCAGCGGCCACTGGACCTTGTAGGCGAGGCCGAGAGCTGCCCAGCCGGTGGGAGGAACTTCGCGGGGGGACGTGTCCTGAGGAGGAGTGGCTCCATCTCTGGAGCCCGATGCCTCTGAGGAGAAATGGTAAAAGAGACATTCATTTCAAATGGAAAACAATTAGAGGAAGAGCAAAGATGATTCAGGGTTGATGATGAACCCTTAAATTATCTTTACTAATTCAAAATGGTTCAGAATGGCGTATAAAAAGGGGTCAACTTTCATAAATTTGTATCTGAGGATTTTCTCCTTTGGTCCTCTAAACAGACAAGGCAGGTTTATTTGAATAGCACATTTCACACACAGAGGCAACTCAAAGTGCTGACAGAAAGGCCACAGTTTGTCAGGTTAGTGTCTTTCTAGTCTTTCTGGGGCATTGATGAGCAGCACGGGGGCTCCACAAGGAACTGTTCTGGCTCCACTCCTGTTCACTTTGTACACAGCGACTAAAATACAACTCTGAGTCCTGTCACATCCAGAAATACTCTGATGACACTGCTACTGTGGCGTGTATCGGGAATGGTCAGGGATCTGATTAAAGCCTTCAGTGACTGGAGTCATAATAACTGCCTCATACTAAACAACTTAAAGACAAAGGAAATGATACTGGGGGGCTTGGAGGTCCATGCCCCCACTTCAGCCAGTGAACAACTGTGGGGTGGACATTGAGGTGGTGCCAACCAATAAATATCTAGCTATACACCTGGATAACAAGTTGGACTGGTCCCTTAACAAACACAGACGCTCTCTATCTACAAAAAGGGACAGAGCCGCCTCTTCTTTTAAGGAAGCTCTGGAACATCTGGAATAAGAGGCTGCAGATGTTTTATCATTCTGTGGTAGCAGGTGCTTTGTTCTCTGCTGCAGTCTGCTGGGGAGGAAGTTTACCAACAAAGCAGGCAAGAAGGCTGGACAGGATGGTGAAGAAGGCTGACTCAGTCAGGATGGATTCATGGAGGATGAGGTGGAGAGTAGGGGTGTCCCGATCCCTTATCCCCTGATCAGATCGAGCTTCGATCTTAAAATTTTAAGGTGGATCGGATCGGCCGATCAACCTTATTTTACACACCAATCTTTTTTTCATTATTTTTTTCTCAAAAAGTGATCCTGATTAACACAAATTAATAAAGTAATCATATTACACAAACAAAAACATTTTTTAAACAATATATACATTTAATAATTTTTACTGAAATGAAGTTTCTAAGCAGCCCTTTCTTGTATCTAGCTTAAAAGTTTTTAGACTGGCGGCGTCAGGCTAAACTTTAGCAAAAATGTCAGCAGTGTGGCAGCATTATAAAATTACAAAGACAGACGCTTCAACTGCGATTTGAAACGTGTGTAAGGCTGAAATATCATGAAGGTTTACAATACCACCAATCTAATCAGACACTTAAAAAAGCACGCAGCCTTCTGTCAGGCGTCGGCAGCAGCTCTGAAGCTGGTGCCGACGGCAGCAAACGCTCTGTGAAACTTTTAAAAGAAAGGACAAACTCCCGAAAGACTTGGAGAAATACAGAAAAATCACCGAGCTAATAGCGGAATGTATTACTGAGGACGACCAGCCCATTCAGTTTGTGGAATACAAGGCATTTAACCGGCTCAATAATTACCTCGAGCCTCGTTCCCGTCATTACATGAACGACAAAGGACACAAAGGTGCGCGAACATGTGCAGCGGGTCTTGAATGAAGTTAAGTTAATATTTTATGTTATTTTTATTCTGATGTGATTTCATTGATTGCAAAGACTTCTGCTAGTGTTTTCATTGCCTTAAACTGCTAGCCAAGTTCACCTGCTGCTATTTAAATGGAAGTGCTATGTTCTTTAGTACTGAGACTGTTGAACAGTCACTGTTCTGTAACTAAATGTGTTTTATAATAATTCTCCCAAACAAAAAAGAAAGAAAGAAGAGTGTTTAAATAAGTTATTGTTTATTTTATGAGATGATAAAAGCTATTAATCTCAGCTTGGATGCAGGCCTATTTATTAATGTACACAGGAAATAAAATGCATGGGAAATTAAACTCTGTTTGCCCACTCAAAAAAAGTGAAATCGGATCGGGAAAAATCGGAAATGGGCCGATCATCAAAATTAAAAGATCGGAATTGGATCGGGACCCAAAAAACGTGATCGGGACATCCCTAGTGGAGAGATATACAATCAGGACTGTTGAGGCCATCCTGAACCATCTGGACCATCCTCTTTACATTTGAGGATCAAAGGAGCAGCAGTTCCCATCATCTTCTCTCTCTTCGCTGCAGGACCGAGAGATTTAGGAGGTCTTTTATTTCTGCAGCAATTAGACTATTTCTTATTTTTATTTCTTTCATTCTGTTTAAATTATTATTAATTATGTAATTGATGAGCTGATGAGATTTTGAATTTCCCCCTTGGGGGATGAATAAAGTACATCTAATCTAATCTCATCTAATCTAATTGCAAGATCAAAGAAAGGTGAAACAAAATCAAACAGCCGATAAAATCCACAATAAATAAATAAGCTTTGAATATATGAAGTCAGGAGCAAACCTTTGCCGTCTTTGCCCTGGTAGTCCACAGTCAGGTGCAGGAGGGGCAGGAGGTTGTCGTCGTCCAGCAAAACTTTATGAGCAGCCTGCTGGAAGGCCACGTTGACGTCTGTGGGGGGAGAATAAAAAACACGAGGAAATAAGTCAAACACTTCCAACGCATTTGGCAAACGGGAGGCTGCTGGGACAAATGTTTACACCTCAAATGCCTCGCTGGTTACCAGCTGCTGTGTGAAGAGGACTGATGCAACCCTCGGACATCCGCCGTCTCCGTTAGCTCGGATCGAAGACGGGGAGGAACGAGGGAGGCTTCGATGTGAGCGATTGGTCGGGTTCTGCCACGCAACATGACTTTAAAGCACAGATTTAACCTACGGATGCACGATAACTGTTTTTTAAAACCGATACCAATAACTTTCAGCTCCTAAAGGCCGATACCGATAACTGATAAAACACACATATACCTAAGATCATTACATCAATACTATGAACAAAATCAAAAATAGTTTTGACTTTTTAAATGAACAGATATTTATTTTTTTCATTGAAAAACTCTTGGCAAGCCTCTCAAACATTTTCATAAAGCTATCAAACAAACCTATTTGATATCTCACATTAACTTAAATAAGGTTCATTACTGACTGATATAAAAAAATAAAGGCTCATTGAACTGATGGAAACACATGCATCAGTATTACAAACTGAAAAAGATTAACATTTAAAGCAGTGATTCTTAACCATAGGGCCGCGACCCAATCTTGGGCCGCCAGCGCCCCCCAGAGGGCCACAAAAAACTTTCAGTTTTGCACCTGTGGGCCGCGAGACTGTGTACAGCTTTCAACTGCGTGGTGGCGGTAATGCGTCACTCAGTTGTTTAACAAGCGCCAGTACATACAACAAATAAGGTGACTTGTCATATTAAGTTAACAGTAGAATAACACTCAATTGGTTTGTTTTATTACCTATAAATCTATTTTTTAAAATCATGTCATGAATATTTTACAGTAATTAAAAACATATTGTTTTTAAAAATTGAGGATATAAAACATATTTGTATTATTAATGACCACTCACGGTCCACCTGCAGTACCACGACGGCCCACCAGGGGGCCGCGACCCACACTTTGGGAATCACTGCTTTAAATTTTTGCATTTAGATTCTAAATTTGTGCTTCATTTCAATTTCATTTGCAGTTTATTTATTTAATAAATTAGATTTATATGATTTAAATTCCTTTTTTTAATCGCTCCCTTTTATTAACTGATTGTAAATATTGTTTTTTTTTTTAAATTAATTTAAAGTAACTTCCTAATATTGGTCTCTTTTATTATTACTAAAAAACCTGACTTGTCTTCACACAGTGTTGCAGTTTGTTTGTCCGTCTGACCTGTCACCTTCAGCACCATGGACAGCGCCACGGATGAGCTGCAGGAGGGTTCATTAAGGGCTGATGCGCAGCACCTGAGCGACGCCACTGAGACAAGCCACTCTTGCCATGACAGCAGTCTTGTTCTAATTCCCATTTTTTCTGATTTTAGAATTGTTAAATTATAGGAAATAAAATTATATTTTTTTACTGAAGAACTGACTCCTCCTGATATCCGCACCTTTATCACAAATTTTTGGTGCCGAAACCCGGGAGAAGAAAAAGAAACAAAAGAAAAAGGGAAAGAAGAATACCTGAAGACGCGGATAACAGGACAAATCAAGAATGTTGAACCTGCAAAGACAAAGGAAAGCAAGAGGAGCAGTACGGGCCGCGACCACACGACTCTTGGATAAGATTGACCAGGAGGTTGGCAAAGACGATCCCAGCACAGATGTGTTGGAGGAATATTTGGAACAACTGATGGCGAGAGAGGCGGCTTTACTGGATAATGACCGTGAAATTGAAGCGGAAACAGCAGAGGATGATTTGGAAGAAGAGGTCAATTCAGCCTTTGAATATATGGATCGAATCACGTCAAGAAAAGACCAGGATAAAACGCATCCTAAGGAGAAATGGGGAGGACAATGAGAGCGCAGTTTTAGCGACTTCCCAATACTCAAACAATGAGGTGAGAAGACAAGCAGTTAAGTTGCCAAAATTGGTAATTGAAAAATTTTTTTCTGGAGATGTTAGTAAGTGGCAAAGTTTTTGGAGTCAGTTTGAGACCGCTGTTGACAATAATGAAAGTCTAACTAAGTCTGATAAGTTTACATATTTGAAATCATTTTTGTATGGCCCAGCAGCTAATGTAGTCACGGGACTTTCTTTGTCGGATGAGAATTATGATAATAATGCAAAGAAAATGCTCATCAGCCGTTTTGGGCGCAAAGATCTAATTATAAATGCGCACATGAATAAACTGTTACATTTGACTCCAGTCAAAAGGGCATGTGATGTCGCAGCTTTACGCAGACTATATGATGACATTGAGATTCAAGTACGCAGTTTAGGCTCCATGGGAGTAGTCTCAGACACTTATGGCAACTTGCTCTGCCCAATCCTCATGAAAATGATACCGGAAGAAATGGCCTTGCAGTTCACCCGTCAAAACGGTAGTGAACGAGAAGAGGATGATGCAAATATTGACAATACGTTCAGTGTCAAAGGCCTGATGAGGTTTTTCCAAAAGGAAGTTGAAAGTCGTGAAAGAACAGCCAATCTCACCCAGAGCATGCAACAATCTGACAAAGAGAAACGAAGGGAAAGGTCCTATGTAGAGAAAAGAATACCGGAAAAAAGATCTTATACAGCCTCTACAGCCTCGTTTTGTGCTGCCAGTATCAGAGATGAGCCGAAGTGTATATTCTGTGGAGAAAATAACCATAGATCTAAGAACTGTACAGAATTGACTCTTGAACTGAGGAGAGAAAAATTAAGAAAAGAAGGCAAGTGTTTTGTGTGTTTGGGTAGCAGACATGTAGCGCGCAACTGTAAGACGCAGGGAATTAATTGTGAGGAATGTGGACGAAGACACTACAAAGTGGTCTGCCCTCAATTAGCCAGTCAACAAAGAGATCGTACAAAAGAGAGACAAGAAAACGCACAACAGGTTTCCCGAGATTCCCCTGCAGATACAGTGATAGCAAGCGCAGCCCCCAGTAATTCTATGAGCAGTACAGTTTTACTTCAGACAGCTACCGTTTGGGTAGACGCGCCCACTCAGAGTCAAGTGGCTAGATGTCTTTTAGATGGAGGTAGCTCTCGCAGTTTTATTAGAGAAGACATATCCAGAGCACTTAATCTACCAGTAATGGGTAAAGAAACCCTGAATGTTTTTGTATTTGGCTCTAAAACACCCCAAAGAGTGACCTGCAAGAAAGTGAAGGTGCGTTTAAGGAACATCAGAAATAATCAGACTATTGAAGTTCAGCTGCTGGAGACGCCCAAGGTGAGCTCTTCAGTCATCAAAATGGCAAGTGAAACAATAAGGAAAGGTTTGGAGTCTAAAGGAATGTCTATGGCGGATGTTCCCGTGAGAGGAATGGAGTCAGAGGAACTGGGAGTCCTAATTGGAGGAGACCAGTACTGGAGGATTGTCACTGGCAAAATTGAAAAGTTGGAAGATGGACTTGTTGCGCTGGAAAGCGTGTTTGGATGGCTGGTGCAGGGAGAGGTCACCACAATGAATATTGTCACCGAAGCTGTTGACACTGAATTGCTGTATGTCCGTGTAGAGCAGGATCAAGCACTCTCCAACCAGTTACGCAGCTTTTGGGAACTGGAATCACTCGGAATAAGTAAGGAAGAATCGCATCCCGAGACAGATGAAACGGTTCTGAAAACCTTTGAAAATACTGTGAAGTTTGTTGATGGCAGGTATGAAGTCCGACTGCCTTGGAAAAACGAGCGTGTAACTATGTCTTCAAACTATGTTACAGCAAAAAATAGATTTGATAATCTAATGAGAAGGCTTAAAAATAACTCCAACTCTTTTTGATAGATATGATGCAGTTATTCAAAACTATTTAAAAGAAGATATAGTAGAATTGGTAAATGATAATGTGACAAACGATCCAGTGTATTATTTACCACATCATCCAGTTATAAAAGAAGAAAGAGCCACGACAAAACTGAGAGTTGTATTTGATGCCTCCTCTCATGAAAAAAACAGCTGTTC
Organism: Hirundichthys speculiger; assembly: GCA_018398805.1. Classification (NCBI taxonomy): domain Eukaryota; kingdom Metazoa; phylum Chordata; class Actinopteri; order Beloniformes; family Exocoetidae; genus Hirundichthys; species Hirundichthys speculiger. The sequence continues at coordinate 36,853 of JAGFBZ010001142.1, forward strand.
ACTAAATGATTGTCTGCTTATAGGTCCAAACTTAAATCCTGACCTTTTGAACATTCTGATTAAATTCAGACAATATCCAGTAGCTGTAATGGCAGATATTAAGTCAGCCTTTCTACAAATCTCTCTTAACGAAAGTGACAGAGATGCACTGAGATTTCTTTGGACAGATGACAAGCCGATGTCGCAAAGGGAGATAAAGGTAAAAACACTCAGGATGACCAGAGTCCCGTTTGGAGTGTCATCGAGTCCCTTTCTGTTGGCAGCTACTGTACGACATCATTTAAAACAATATGAAAAGGAAAATCCCGAAGTTGTACGGATAATAAGAGAATGTCTTTATGTGGACGATTTTATAAGTGGAGCCGACAGCTGTGACGCAGCTGAAGAGCTGTGCGTAAAGGCCAGAGAAATAATGGCGATTGCAGGAATGGATCTTTGTAAGTGGAAAACAAACAGTCCTGAACTACAACGAAGGTGGTCACAAGAACGACAGGAACAAGGGAAGGATTCCACTCCATTAAAGGTTCTGGGTCTCGTCTGGAAAAGTGAAACGGATGAATTCGTCTTTGAAATGGCGGAGGTGATCAATTATGTTAAAGACAAAAAACTCACAAAAAGGGCAGTGCTCCAAACAGCATCAAGAATATTCGATCCCATTGGTTTCTTGTCTCCATTTATTATCAGAGCAAAAATCATGTTTCAGGAAATGTGGGAAAGAGGCTTGGATTGGGATGAAGAACTGCCGACGGATTTGGCTGCATGTTGGAAGGAATGGTGCGAGGAACTGCAAGACGTGAGTAAAGTGTCAATTCATAGACGTTATGATACACAGTTAAATCAGAACAGAAACTCACAAGAAATGCAAGAAATTCATGTATTTTGTGATGCTAGTGAACGAGCCTACTGTGCCACTGCGTATTTACGCACGACAAAGCCAGATGGAACGGGCACTGTGAGTTTAATCTCTGCCAAAACTAAGGTGGCTCCCCTGAAACGAGTAACTCTGCCTCGACTGGAATTGCTGGGAGCTCTCATCGGCGCCAGACTTGGTAACTATTTGAGCAAGATCTTAAGTCTGAACAATGTTAAATGTAAATTTTGGACTGACTCGATGATCACCATTCATTGGATTAAAAGTACAGCAAAACAATGGAAGCCGTTTGTGGCTAACAGAGTAGCGGAAATCCAGAGTCTTACACTTCCGGAGAACTGGAGACACTGCAAAGGTAAGGAAAATCCTGCTGATCATGGAACTCGTGGACTCAACCCACAGGCGCTCGCAGTTGATAACCTGTGGTGGAACGGACCGAGTTGGTTGCACTCAGCCGATCTGACATTTGCGGAGGAAATAAACACGCCTCTACCGACTGGTGAGTGTATCGCTCAAAATCAGGTAGTAGAAGATTCAGAGGATGTTTGTTTTGTAACTGAGCCCATTCTGAAACTGAAAAATTACAGCAGTTTAAATAAGTTGCTTAGAGTAACTGCGTGGGTGATGAGATTTGGGCACAACTTGCGCAATACAGAGAAACAGCGAGGAGAGCTCTGTGCTCAGGAAATTGAAGCAGCAGAAAAATATTGGATTAGGCTGATACAAATAAAATCCTTCTCCAAGGAAATGAGACAATTGAAAACAAATCAGGAATTGGACAGAACATCAAAGGTTCTCACCTTGAAACCCTTTTTAGACGAAGACAATTTAATGCGAGTTGGAGGCCGACTGCAAAAAACAAACTGGGCTTATGGCCAAAAACATCCCTGGATTCTACCATCACAGGACAAGTTTTCAGAGTTGTTAATAAAAAGGTCCCACGATGACGTCATGCACTCTGGGCTACAGGATACCTTGACTCAAGTCAGAGAAAGATATTGGCTTGTAAGAGGCAGACAAATTACAAAGAAAATTGTGGAAAAATGTTTTATTTGTCGTAAAAGTAAGGTTAAAGCTGGTCAACAACCTTTTGCACCATTGCCACGTGATCGTATTACAGAAGCTCAGCCATTTGAAGTAGTGGGTGTAGATTTTGCTGGTCCTTTATTTGTTAAACCAGACAGACAGAAAACTTACATCACTTTGTTCACCTGTGCGGTCACTCGAGCCGTCCATCTGGAGTTGGTCTCTGACTTATCCACAGATGCGTTTCTGCTGTCTTTTCGGAGATTCATTGCGCGAAGGGGGATCTGCACTATAATCTACTCTGACAACGCAAAGACGTTTAAGCGAGCAGAGCAAGATTTAAAGGAATTGTGGAATGTGATGAAAGGAGAAAAGATGAAAAACTTTTTCTCTGGAAGGAAAATCACCTGGAAATACATAGTAGAAAGAGCTGCATGGTGGGGCGGGATGTGGGAACGTCTTGTCCGCTCCGTTAAAATCTGCATCAGGAAAGTCCTTGGAAGGGCCTATCTGACGTACGAGGAGATGCAGACTATGTTAACAGAAGTGGAAGCAGTGATCAATTCAAGGCCACTAACCTATTTGCATACCGACTCTCAGGATCCATCACCTCTCACTCCAGCTCATTTTCTGATCGGACAAAGAATAACCACCTTACCCTCTCAGCCTGTTCAGGTCGCAGACATCAGGAAGGTGGATGGAGAGCAGCTGACAAAACGCTGGAACTATCGCCGCAAACTGGTGGAGGAGTTTTGGAACAGATGGAAAAGGGAATATCTAATGGAGTTGCGTTCCGCTCACTGTACCAGAAATGTGAAATCGACTTCAATCAAGGTTGGAGATTTTGTTCTTGTTCATGATGAAAGGTTGCCACGTCACATGTGGAGGATGGGTCGAGTGGAGGAAGTGTTTCAAGGTCGTGATGGGAAAGTAAGATCATGCTCCATTCGTTTACCTTTCAACATTATTCTAAGACGACCTATTCAACTGCTTTATCATCTAGAATTGGAGTGATGAACGTGTTAGTCGTTCATCGGCCCGGAGTTTGTTGCAGTTTGTTTGTCCGTCTGACCTGTCACCTTCAGCACCATGGACAGCGCCACGGATGAGCTGCAGGAGGGTTCATTAAGGGCTGATGCGCAGCACCTGAGCGACGCCACTGAGACAAGCCACTCTTGCCATGACAGCAGTCTTGTTCTAATTCCCATTTTTTCTGATTTTAGAATTGTTAAATTATAGGAAATAAAATTATATTTTTTTACTGAAGAACTGACTCCTCCTGATATCCGCACCTTTATCACACACAGTGTGTATGCAGGTTTGCATACACGTGTTTGATAAAAGTATTTGTGATAACCACATTTATCATGTAATTTCATTTGATAAGGTTTTTGCTTGTTTAACAGTAAGTTGATTTGGTTTATTATTGAATATAAATCAAACCGAGAGTGAGGTCAGTTAAACCTATACAGTGTATAGTATTTAATGGTTACCAGGCCACTTTGTACTAAAAAATTGGGTCTCAAGGTCAAAAAGGTTAAGAACCCCTGATTTAAAGGGTTTTGGCTTGTGGTTCCATTTCAATTAATACCTTTAATTAAAGTAAATAAGGTTCAGTAGTTTTTATTTTTTGATCTCATGGAAGCTTTAGATGAGAGGAATGAGGGAGAGGGGAGGGGAGACTGCTGATGGCTTGTGCACATTAGCATTAGCTTCCGTTAGCTCACGTTAGTGCGATTTCAAAACTCCATGGAAGTGATTGTTATGTTGTAGGTGGACGATCGGGTTTTATGTATTAAAGCTTATACTTGTGCTTCCCTCCTCCTAGAATTCGCTCGGAGCATTTGTCACAAATAACCACCAAACTATCTTCTTCAGAAACTTTAACGAAGTTCCATGCCATCGCCACCATATTTGTTGTGATCAGTACGCTGTGCTGCCGGTTGCATTCAAGGTGTAGCGTAAATTCCCACGTTCCCTTGTTTGCTATTCGTTCTTTCAGCCTTTTCTATTTTTTTTTTCTTTTTTACGTGTAACATGAGGGGAAATGCTGCGAATATCGATTTGTTAGCAACTACTAAAATTATGACTGATTTAACGAGTTGTTTTCTGGCATGAGGGGGTATTCTTGATTTTCCTGATTGAGTAATCGTTTTTTTGATTATGCCGATGTTATTTGAACATAACATTCACTGCCGGTCATTCAAGGCTCAGAGGGAGCGAGACTGCAGTGTTGACAAAAATATATATATGTTATCTGGGCTATTTGTCATGATATCAGACTTATCGGAATGACATCATAATTTCCTGTTATTGGCCCAATAGTTATGGGGCCGATAGTTATCGTACACCCCTAATTTAACCCGTTGTGACCGAATGAAACGTATGTGGAGGGAACACCTATTTTCAAGTTCCAAATTTAAACTATGATTTAATCACGGTTAATTACAAAGCCTGTAATTATTAAGATTATTTTTTTTAATCCCGTCCCACCACCAATAATTTTCTCTGAGTTACATAAAAATTCACCCCCTGTACAGTTACGGATGTGAAATCTAGTATTAGAGATCAAATTGATGAACCAGGTTGTAAATTGCTATTGAAGCAGCCCCCAGTGGTCTTACTTCCACTATGGTTTCACAACTGAAATGTTGTTACTTGTGTGAAGCTCATTCATGCCCATTACAGTAGCCCATCAAGTCACTGACAGTGAAGTTGTTTTCTTATTTCTTCTTGCCTTTTAATTTTCATTTATATTTATGACTGCTGTTGACACAATGAAGTCAATATGTTCACATCCTAAAGAACCAAAGACAACAAAAAGCTTCTCTTCTATTTCCCTTAATCACAAGATTTTAGGGTTTCTTTGAAGAGGCTTTTTTAATCTAACACCTGACTTAATGGATAAGAGAACAAAAGGTGAGGAAGCCCACTGGTCTCACTGAAAGAATTTGCACTCTATTTTTCAGTCACTTCAGAAGTTGGCTACAAATGAATGAACTTTTTCTGTTCTATTTTGGTATTTTCTTTCTATGGAGGGTTGATGGTGTCTTGGCTTCAAAGACTGAAGTTTACATACTCATAGTTGGTTGTTGCTGCAGAAAGCCTGAAAAATTCCACACGATAAAAGTTGTATGGAAAATCACAGCCTAATCACTATATAGCGTCCCTTTTATATGCTTTCTGTATGCACACAAACATAAAATTACCTTGATTTGGGCTGCTGGAAAGCTAAACTGGTTGATAAATATCGAGACTAACATCCTCATGTGGCCAACTGAGGCTCAACTCCCAGCCTGTGATACTTTACTGTGGCTCTTCCCTCTTTTCTGCTCAGTTCTATTTTTCATAGAAAAAAGCAACTAGAAACACTAAATATCAAAAAGAATAAAAAAAAAAATTACCCAAATTTGTTCAAACAAACCTTATCCATACTATCACCTAAGAGGAATTACTTTTTTTGAGTTTAGCCAGAGGCTCAAAATAACCATTTATTTTAACATATTTATTTTGACTCCAAGTTACTAGCATTAATTGCCATTTTGCTGCAAACACACACTGTGTTCTAACTCAAAACTGCTTTGATTCATGTTTGGCTTGAGATTATTGGGTATGTCTTCCCTTCTTGGACTTTTGTTGACACACCTGAACGCTCCAGACCACCGAAACTGCCAAAATGTCTGCTTTTATGGAGGCCTGCCCACTTTTCTAATGATAATGTATAGCACCTGGAGGTAGTAAGAGAGTATTGCCCATTTTAATATTTTATTTCTCCACTGTTGTTAAATAAAGAATAGCATGGTGAAAAAAAGTTATGTTGTCGTTCATCTCAGGTTGAAGAGGGGATAGTAACTTTTGCACATAGTACATCAATCAGCCACGACATTGTGACCACCTGCTTAGCAGGTCCTCCTTATGCTCCCACAAGAGCTTTGATCAGTCAGAGTCTTGACAAATAACATCTGAGGTAGGGTGAGGGGGGGTCCTGGAGTGTCTGATGCCAGGATGTTAGCTGTGGGATATCTTCCCATAGATCCCATCAGAATGATATCTGGGGAGTCTGGAGAACAAATGAAAACCTCAGACTCTTTCTGAGCACTTCTTAAAAAAATGTATCTATAGGTCCATTAATGACCTGCTGGGTGATTTGAGGAGCCATGAAAGCTCATAATGCTTTGGCTGATCAGTGTATATTTCTATGGAAAACCTAAATCTAAATTAAGCAAAAAAAAAAACCAAAACAAAATTTGCTTTTGCCCGAAACTGCAGTTATGAGCCGCCTGTTTTCACTGTAACACAATTGTCAGACTCAAAATAATAATAATGATAATAATTGAATCCTAACAATAGTCAGATTTTATTTTTAAACATGAATCAAAGATATTGATTTTAAATGTAGACATGCATTAAAAAGTAGAATGGGTGTGGCTTTGGAACTCAAACCTCAACGGAACATTCTAGAAGATGATGTAACAGGACATCATTATGATGTCATCAGGGGGGTATAAAGCACCAGAGCAAAACATTCCATCATTTCAGTTAGATCGCTCCAAACGTTCACGCGTGACGGACCACTGCTCGCAAGACAGGCAAACGGATCACTGAAAGCATTGACGGATTGACATCTATCGTTCGGATAAAGACAAAAGAACTGGAAATGGCTTCTCAAACATGGAGGTTCCCCGACGGGAGGCACGTTGGTCAGGCGAGGAGAGCGGGAAACCATGAAAACCAGATGGGCCGCCGCATGCTTGTTGAAGAATTCGACAGGCTGACTTACCTGCTGAACGTGGAAACGGGTAAATTCATGGACGCCAACTCCAAAGTATTTCAACTGTCGAAAGATTTGGATGAAACACGACTCCAGTTGAAAAAAGCGAAACAAGGGACCGAAACACTTCAGGGACAAATTAAGTTTCACGTGGACAAGACGGCGCATATCATGGTTGACCTGAGAGCTGACCTGGACTCTCTCAACCATAAGAGGGAGCAGGAGAGGGCCTCCCTGCAACAAGCCAAAGACTCTTTACAAGAGCTCAGCTGTAAATATGAAGCTGATATTACAGCACAAAGAAAGGAGGTGGAAACACTTCGCCAGGTAAAGTTACATTTCAGTTTTATGCTCCTAAAATCTGGAACAGTCTTCCAGAAGATGTGAGACAGACCTGAACTCTGACACTGTTCAGATCCAGGCTGTGCATATGACAACTGAAAGGATCTGCATTCTTCATTTTTAATTTAATTAATAATTTTTTTAATTAATGTTTAATTTAATTAAATTAATTAATTATTATTTTTATGCTTGTATGATTCTATTTGCCTTCTTGTGATTTTTTGCATCTGTAAAGCACTTTGAACTGCCTTGTGTACAAATTGTGCTCTACAACTAAACTTGCCTTGTCTTCACCAGGAGCTCAAACCTGAAGTTAAGGCTCATGAAGAAACGAGGATGAAGAGCCAGCAGCTCATCAAGAATCTGAGAGCTGAGCTGGAGTCTCTCAAACATCAGATGGAGCAGGAGAGGGCCTCCCTGCAACAAGCCAAAGACTCATTTCAAGAGCTCAGCTGTAAATATGAAGCTGATATTACAGCAGAAAGAAAGGAGGTGGAAACACTTCAGCAGGAGCTCAAGACTGAAGTTAAGGCTCATGAAGAAACAGGGATGAAGAGCCAGCAGCTCATCAAGAATCTGAGAGCTGAGCTGGACTCTCTCCGCCAGCAGACGGAGCAGGAGAAGGCCTCCCTGCCACAAATTTCCAAAGAAACAGAAATTTGTTTGCAGTTGGAGCTGGAACACCTGAAAGACTCGAGCCAAGAGCTCAGGTGCAGATATGAGGCTGATGTTCAAGCAGCACGAGACGAGGCAGAAAGACTTCAAGGGGAACTGGAAGAACTGAAGGTACACGTTGAAGACCTGAAGCCCAACAACCAGAGAGCTGAGAAGGACTTGGAGGATCTGAAAACTGACCCCAAACAGCTTATCTGCCCCGACGATCACGGCAGAGATGACTTTGGTCTCGCAATTGTCACACGTGATGGACTGAGCCAACAGGTGGCGAGCCAACCAGAGGAGACCCCTGTGGTCCCCTCTGGTCCTGAGACCCCTGTGGTCCCCTCTGGTCCTGAGACCCCTGTGGTCCCCTCTGGTCCTGAGACCACTGTGGTCCCCTCTGGTCCTGAGACCCCTGTGGTCCCCTCTGGTCCTGAGACCACTGTGGTCCCCTCTGGTCCTGAGACCACTGTGGTCCCCTCTGGTCCTGAGACCACTGTGGTCCCCTCTGGTCCTGAGACCCCTGTGGTCCCCTCTGGTCCTGAGACCACTGTGGTCCCCTCTGGTCCTTAGACCCCTGTGGTCCCCTCTGGTCCTGAGACCCCTGTGGTCCCCTCTGGTCCCGAGACCCCTGTGGTCCCCTCTGGTCCTGAGACCACTGTGGTCCCCTCTGGTCCCGAGACCCCTGTGCTCCCCTCTGGTCCTGAGACCACTGTGGTCCCCTCTGGTCCTGAGACCACTGTGGTCCCCTCTGGTCCTGAGACCCCTGTGGTCCCCTCTGGTCCTTAGACCCCTGTGGTCCCCTCTGGTCCTGAGACCCCTGTGGTCCCCTCTGGTCCTGAGACCCCTGTGGTCCCCTCTGGTCCTGAGACCACAGAGTTGGTCCAGTCGTCTGAGGAAGGAAAGAATACTGATACTGAGCCCATATCGGTGGCTCATGCCTCAGAGGAAATCTTCCCAGAGACAATAGAGGAGCTTGACCCTGAACCCCAAATGGTGGACCAGCCTTCTGAACAAACTGTCCCAGAAACAGGGAAAAAGAAAAAATCAGTTTTTCAAAATATGAGGAGCTTTCTGAGCTTGAAAAAGTCAAAAATCGAAAAGACAGAAGCCCACATCTTAAATCCCCTCGCCTTTCTTTTTGATTATCAATTTGAAGGGTTTACCTCTGACTTTATTTCTTTATTTCTTTATTGGTTTTGATTTTGACTGTAAATATCTTTGTTGACTATGAGCTGTTCTTTATTGTTTGCAGAGTCTCAGTGGCCTGGCGTTCTCACATTAGAGATGTCCAGACTATTGAGTGTATCTCTGTTGAAAGCTCATGTCTTTCTTGCTTTGATCACAGTTACTTGATTTTTATTGTAAATATTGAATTTAAGGTCATTTAAGTCCTGTTTCAGTTTGTTGGTGCTTTTTTGATTTATTAACTGACTGCTGATTCAGGAATTAGTGGATTTTTGCTCATACTTGTTAATGACCATTTTAATTTGCTGTTGCTTTATTGATTTATTGGTTTTTTGACTTACATTTATTAATGACCATCAATTTAAAGATTTTGATTGTATGTGTACTTTTAATTCCTGATTTTATTTCTTGTTCTTTTATTGATTTATTCAATTTACAACTGATTCAGGAATTTTCTGACTTTTCATCATATGTATACTTCTAATTTGTTGATTTATTTGATGTTGCTTTATTTACTTAATAATTATTATTCCTTACATTTATTAATAACCACTGATTTATGAATTTTGGCTGTTTATATGCCTTTAATTTCTGATTTTATTGATATATATTTGCTGTTTTGGCTTTTCTTGCTGATTGCCTGTTACTGATTAAATGCATATTTGTTTGAAATAAACTTTCACTTCTCTTGACTCTTTGGTAAAGATTGATTAATAGATTTACTTTGCAATTCTTTGCATTTTAAAATACCTGCTGCCTCGCTTTGCCTTTATATTTATACAGTAATTAAGCTTTAAAGGCTGTGCACTGGCACAGCTCTATTATCAAATAAGTACATATACTAGTTATCATTAGAGTCATAATGACAGTAATGTCATGGAAATGAGAAAATGTGTATAATGTTTGCTATAATATTTGTTGTTGTTTGCTATTCTGAGTCAGAATCATCATTCCTTGATCTTCCATCTAATAAAACACATTAAATACGTGGAGATGCGGAAACTCTGCATCTCTATGAATCTAAACTTTACTATCAGACGCACACACACAAAAAGATGTTTCTAAACTGTTAGTAAACATTTCTGGTTTCAACTTTTATTTCAAACATGAAGTAAAAGTAAACAAAAATGTGACTTGTAATTTTTAAGTGGACATATTGGAAACTCTACGGATGTCATAGTATGGGAATTCTCCTGATAGGGCAGATTTTAGTATAGACAAGGGCTGTGCGAGTTCATAGGATGGACAACAACCAGCTATGTGTCATGATGTCACCGACCCACTCCATGTAAAAGGGCAAAAGTTCATCTAATGTTAATACATTTACAGAAGCTGTGACAATTTTAAAGCTTTCAACAGTGCACCAAGGAAAAGAATGATCAGTCTCTACTTCATGGAGTTGGTTTTTTTTTTTTTGTTAAGTTGGATGATGTTTTCTCTAAAGTGTCAGGTATTACTTGTGGTGTTCCCCAGGGGTCCGTGCTGGGTCCTAAACTATTTATTTTCCATGTTAATGAGATAGGCAGTGTCTCTAAATGTATGGAAACATTCTATGGTTTTATTTTTATTTGCAGATGATTCAAGCATCTGTTGTTCTGGTGATGATGTGAGCTACTTGTTTGAGATCAGTACTACAATAATGCTCAAACTAAAAATATGGTTTAATATGAACAAATTATCATAAAACTTAAGTAAAATGAAAACAATGTCATTTGGAAACTGTACAACTCATTACTTCTAAAGTAAATATTAAAAATCGATGGAGTTAATGTAGAAAGAGTCAATAGGAATAAACTTCTTGATGTTATAAGATACAAAAAAAATACTGAGCTGGAAATTATACATGTACAACACATACAGAACAAAGTGTCCAGATCCACTGCAGTTTTAAATGAAGCAAAACATTTTCTTTGTCCAAGGTCACTACATATTATATACACCTTTTCGACTTGAAAATTGTGGACATGCACCCCCTAGTGGCCCAGGCATAACTGGAGTGTGCGGTGCTCCACCAACTAACCCAAACACAGCAGCGTGGATCATCTGTTACAGATAACGCAGACATGTCTTGGATTGATGTTAGGCAGTGGCCTCCAGTTAGAGATGAAGGTAGTTTATCGCTGTTTTTAATGATTGGTTATGGAAATAGCATGATCTATTCCCATAACCAAACACTAAAAACTGTGGGAATACGTGAAAAATGCAACGCTGGCTATAACTAACGTCAACAAGCCATAAAGATTATGCTACTGTAACGTTAACGCTAGCGGTAAATAAGGCTATGTGTTAATGTTATATTTAATTTATTTTATCATTCTCTTAATTTACTCATTCATTCATTTATAGGCTTGTGCTAGTGCCGAGGGCTACAGTAGCCTCATACTTCCTCTTTTTACTGATAGGTTGTGTGATACACAAACGTTCTGAATCACGAACGCGAGGAAAACCTGCACGGATCTCGGCCACACTCACCGTGCTCAGTGACGGCTGTCGGAGGTGCTTTCAGCATGTGCTGCGCGAGGTCGATAAACACCTGGTAGAGCTCCCCGCGACCCAGCAAGTAGAAGTCCTTAATGATCTGGAGAAAAACGAAAACGTTGGCACGGCCAAACGTAAAGCGGCCGATGACGGAGAGGCGAAAGTGAAGAGAGCAAACCTTGAGCTGTTCGAGAAGGTCGGCCTCCTCCACCATCAAGGTCCACAGGTGCTGTAAGTCAGTAAGAGCGTCAGTCGTGCAACATGCTGCAGTGCACGGGAGACCATTTTGAGGTGGACGTTTCTCAGCTCACCTCTGCCACCGTGCTCCTGATGCAATCGATCAAGTTTTCAAAGTCCACCAAGCTGAAAAGAGGCTGCTGTTTGAGTTTATGCAGCTCGGCAGCAAATATGTCCTCCTGGTGTTTCAGAATGGAGCCTAAAATATTAAAGAAAAAACCAACACATGACTTCTTTAAGCGGCGCAGTGCAACGCTACTCTACAACGACCCACAGATCTACAGTACCGGCTCTAGATGGGCTGTGGTTGTGATTTTCAAACATCTGAACAGACTCTCCAACAAAGAGGATCTTCTCAGCGACGCGGATGGGAATGTACGACGGCAGCATCTCCGTTCGCAGAGAAAACTGCTGCAGAGATGGAGCCAGCATGTTCTCCTCCTCGATCAGCCTCTGCACAACGACAAGCACGGACACGACTGATACCCGCGCTGTCCGCTGAAGGTGCGTGAAGGTTGTTTTCTTTTTTGTGTGACTGCAGACTGACTCACCAAGTCCTGTAGCTCTCTGAGCTGCTTCCCACTCAGACCTCCCAGGCCCAGGTCTTCCTCCTCCTCCTCCTGGTTGGCAGCAGCCCCTCCTGCGCTGGGACCCTGCTTCACGTAAAACTCCTCGCTCTGGTCCAACAGCAATCCGTGCAGCATCCAGGCCGCCAGCTGCTTGTACATGACGCCGTGGCACACGGCCAGAATCCTGCGGAAATACGCAGATAACACAAAATACGTCGGAAGGTTGATACAGTTTCCTGAGACCTCAACAAAAACACCTGTGACACTATTGGGCCAACATGCGTCAGTATTACAGTACAAGAGCTCGTCTTTAGAACTTTGCAGCTGGTAGCTCAGCAGCTGGTTTTAGTGGGTGGAGTCAGCGTCTTAACTCGGCTCCACCCCCTCGGATTTTCTCAGTGTTACAACTTCACACTTAACGCTACGGATGTAAAGAAAATGCAACGTATTGTGAAGTAAGGTGGAGATCAGAACTGAACGATATTAGGATGTGGCTGGAACTGCGATGGTCATGTGACTGGTGAGAATAAAACCAGTACTTTAGCTGTATGTCTGAGCTTTGCAGCTATAACTGACATCCTGAAAATGACCAGCCAAAGAAAAAAATATATATAATTGTTGTCCAGCAGCATGACTTTAATAAAGATAAATTAATAACTGAAAATAGCAAAACAATAACACTAATAACGCTAAATTAGACTAATATCATGTAACTTAGCATCTAAGTGTCTATCTCTGGTAGTAAGGTTCCCTCTGATTGGTCAAACACTAATATCAACGTTAAATGCATGAATAGGGGTGCACGATAACTATCGGACCGATAACAGAAAATTATGACGTCATTCCAATAAGTCCGATATCACGACGAATAGCCCCGATAACATATATATTTTGTCAACACGGCAGTACCTCGCTCCGTCTGAGCCTTGAATGATCGGCAGTGAATGTTATGTTCAAGTTACGTCGGCATAATCAGAAAAACAATTACTCAATAAGGAAAATCAAGAATACCCCCTCATGCCAGAAAACAAATTGTTAACTCGGTCATAATTTTGGTAGTTGCTGACTTTAATTGATATTTGCAGTATTTTTCCACGTTACACATAAAGAAAGAAAAAAATTGAAAAGGCTGAAAGAACGACTAGCAAAAGAGGAAACGTGGGAATTTACATTACACCTTGAATGCAGCACAGCGTGCTGATCACAACAAACATGGCGGCGATGGTATGGAACTTTGTTAAAGATACAGAAGAAGATAGTTCGCTGGTTATTTGTGATGAATGCTCCAAGGGAATTCCACAAGGAGGGAAGCACAAGTACATGCTTTAATAAGTCAAACCTGATCAGTCACCTACAACATAACCATCGCTACCATTGAGTTTTGAAATCGCGCTAATGTGAGCTAACGCTAACGTGGGTAAGCCATCAGCAGTCTCCCCTCCCCTCTCCTCTCCCTCATCTCTCTCATCTAAAGCTTCCATGAAATTAAAAAAAAAAAAAAAAACTACTGGAACTCATTTACTTTAAAGGTATTAATTTAAATGGAACCACAAGTCAAAATCCTTTAAATGTTAATCTTTTTCAGTTTGTAATTTTGATGAATGTATTTCCATCAGTTCAAGGAGCCTTTATTATTTTATATCAGTCAGTAATGAACCTTATTTAAGTTGATGTGAGATATCAAATAGGTTTGTTTGATAGCTTTATAAAAATGTTTGAGAGGCTTGCCAATAGTTTTTTATTGGAAAAAATAAATATCTGTTCATTTAAAGAGTCCAAACTATTTTTGATTTTGTTCATAGTATAGATGTAATGATCTTAGGTATGTGTGCGTGTTAGGTTTTAAAAAACAGTTATTGTGCATTCCTAGTATGAATGCAAAACCTCTGTGAAATAACAATCAATATATTGTTTCTGCAATATTGTAATTGTGCATGTCGAAACAATTTTTTTTTCATTTGAGAAAAATAAAAAACAGAACAGTGAGATTTTAAAATTCACGGACAGACGAGTGTTGAGTCGTGTCAAATGAACTGCAAGAATCTAAACGTTTTAAACTCCGACTTACTTTTCCAAAGCCATGCGCACGGGAGGAAGCCCCCCGCAGCTGTGCTTGTACACCGTCTCCAGAATCTGACAGCCGTGGATCTGAAGCAACATGGACAGGCAGCGGTTACCATGGCAACAGCATCATTACAGGTCTTCAGTGGCACTTTAGAGGTTTACACATTTCTGCGTAAGCTAGCGCCAAAGATCTTCTGATTTTCACATGAGCGCTAAAAGCAGGTAGAGAGAGCCCCATTCAAAACAGCTGAGTATTTAAAGTATGCTCTAATCTGCAGCTTCCTGAGAACTCAGTCACAGGTTCCTGATTGACGGCACCTCTACGTGGTGCATCAGCAGCTCTGCAGCTCTGACGATGGCCCTGCAGAGCGTGATCGAAGCTGCACGCCCTGGAAGGTCCTCTCTACATCTCCCGCTGCCCACAGAAAGCAACGGACGAGCTGAAGGACACATCCCACCATCTGTCTGAACCTCCGCCTTCAGTCAGGCAGGTAACAAGAGCCGACAGACTGTTGAGCAGCTTTTACTCCGGAGTCGTCGCTGCACTGTCAGTCACCGGCTGCGTGGCCTGGAATCACACAGCCGGTGACTCAAACTCCCTCAAACTCATTATAACTCACATTGTGTGCAATAACTTATTATGTGAAATAAGTTTTGCTAATTTGGTTACAGAGCATATTGACACTGTGTGTGTGTGTGTGTGAGCAGACTGTACCTTTTTATAAATTTATTAAAAGCTTCGTTTCACATTGTGCCTTCAATTGTAAAACATTACTCACAACGTCAACAAAGGGAATCTAATCTGATCTGTAACCCATAACTTGTTGAAGATCGTGCGGTTTGGGACCAGTTTGCTGCATTTGGACCAGAATGGTTTGTCGGCATTGACGCAACAAACTTCTGAGAAGTTGCATGAGGGAATTTTTTCCAGGAAGAACTCCAGACTGTGAACACGGATACGCTACAACACTACAACACACTAAACAATATCATATCACCTCAGTGCAGTCTGTACATTTGAGATTAGTCTGTGGATAATTTTATCATCATAAAGCAAAGGTCTGAAGTGAGAGCTTGTGCATTCATTTACAGACCACGGTAACAAGTTAGAGCAGTGATCATTCAGAACATTTTAAACACTTGGACAGCGCTGTAGAAACTCCTGATCAGGCTCTCCTGTTAACACTCCTTACCTTCTGTGATTTGATGGTCTCCACCACCACAATAACAGAGGGAAACAGCAACTGAAACTAAACAAAAAAAAAAGAAAAAAAAGAACAGCATTAAACAGACTGACAGGTTTGAATTAAAGAAACTCTGCAGATGGGATCTTTAAATGTACATTAAAGTTTTGTTTCTGAATGACCTGATCAAGCTTGTAATTCACGTGAGATATCGTCAGATGTGGATCTCCCAGGAACTGAAACAGACACACAGGTTACGTGAGGATGGTCTGACATGCCTCCCGGGTCGCTGACGTCATCGGCGGCAGCTGCGCTGACACTTTACCTCCTGCTCCAGGTCCAGCAGGGCCTGTCTGTACGGCTGCAGCATGGAGTCCAGCCCCGTGCAAAACGCCCGCAAGTAAATCCCATGAAGTCCCGTTTGGTTGGGCTGGTTGGCGTGATGTTCCTGCAAAACACGTGGCACGTGTCATCTTTTTATTTTGCTCGTGACCTAAAGACTGACGAGTACAGACTTCTAAATAGTCCGAGATCAGAAGACAAAGTCAACAAACAAATGAACCAGACGTGATTTATGAGACGCGAACAAGGTTTGAATGAGCCGCCGGGTTTGTGGGCGGGACCCACCTGCTGGTGAACGTGGCCCGTGTGCTGCTCGATGAACTCGGTGAAGCGGATGTAATCCGAGCCCAGTTTACAGAGCCGGTTGAGGACGCTGGTCTCACTGGGATGAAGGAAGGGCAGGTCCTGGGACACCTGCGAAAATCAATGACGTCACGTCTGACAAAAAAACACTGAAAGCTTTTCCACCAAATCAGCTCTTTCTATTTGAACCAGTTAAAAGGTTTTTAGACGCTTATTTGAACCGGCCCACCTCTCCAGCAGGTTTAAGCAGCGCTGTGATTAAAAACAATGCAGCATCAATCACAAAAAGGCTTAAACGCCATGTAAAATGTAAATAAAAGCATTATGTGATGATTTTTAAATCTCATAACCCCACATGCTAAATGTTGAATGTGTCACATTTACTATTTAAAGAAAAAGTTAAGCTCTTTTTGAATTTGATGGTAGTTTCAGAGGCAGTGAAGAGAAAAACTCCTGGAGGAAAATGTTGCAGATACTTGGAAGAACTAGCAACAAACCACTGACATGATTGGGCATAAAAAGAGGATTCTAGAAAGGTTGAGTTTTTCACAACTAAAGAATGTGGACATTCTCTGTGCACATGGGACAAGGCTGAAAAATCTAAACTGGATGCCTGTAATCTTTGCTATAAGATGGGACATTAACTCACTCATGTAATATAAAAATAGGGTGTTTAATGAGAATTTCAAATCATTGGATTATGTTTTCATTTCCATTTTACAGAGTTCCAGCCTCTTGCTGTGTGATAGTGTCATAGTCTGCAGTCATGAGCCGTCTATCTGGGATCTGAATTACAGCTGCAGCACTTCAGGAAAACAGGCCGTATGTGATATCATAGTAGAAATCTGCATTTATAAAACCAGCTCTTAAATTGGTGATGAACTCAAGTTTGTGTGGCTGACAACAATCAATTTAAGATTTACAGCTCCACAGAGGACTTGGCTGGGCGGTGCAACAACTAATTACCATTTTGGACAGCTAAAGAGTTGCTGCTGCTATTCATAAGATTTGTAGGAAATCTTTTTCTATAAAAAAACTCATCTGTGTGGTAGATAATATCATGGATTAAATATCTGAATACATATTATCACATGACCTGCACTCTAGAATGTACATTAAACAGTTTTTGTTTGAGTTTATTAACAAACACATAAGCACATATCACAGGGCCGTTGCAATGACTAATGAACAATTAAGTGTATAACTCTTTTTCACAAACCTGTGCAATATCTTCAATCATTTTAGACTGTGCAATATGATATACAACTATCGTTGCTAAATGTACATTTCTTTATTTTATACACACATACTCATGAATAATTTATTGGTATGTTTTACAAGATAATTAGATTGCTTTCTTTGCACTAAATAGGACTGCATGCCATTTTGTTGAACTTTTTGCATAATGATTCTTGTTCGTGTGACATAGCCTGTAATATCCTGTAAATTTAACAGCTGGACTATTATTTATACTCTATGTAACACACCCTGAATATCTTCATCGTCTGCAGTTGATAGTTTCATGTAATTTCATAGCCTGAACACTTGATTTTTGGTTTGTTTGTTCCATGTTGCAACATGTGTATGTTTCATTACCTGGACCATAGCGTTGTTTAGTCTACTATTGTTTGTTTTTTAATATAACTTGAGCATTTGTAAAATCTGGATATTTTCTGCACATTTGTATTCAAAACGACTACATGTCATAGCAGCTATCTAACTGCTGTTCTCTTACACGCATTTTCTAATTTCCATCCCAGTTTGGGATCAATAAAGTAGGTCCATCTACCTGATACCGGTGTTCCAGAGTATCTACAGTATCTTCACATACAGAGAAGATACAGTACATACCACCGGCAAATTGAAGAGGTGGGTGACATCGGAAAAACATACCAGTGGCTGGACTGAAAGACAGCTCAGAGGCACTGATGATGGCTGCAGAAGACCAGATCCTAAATACAAGATCTACAGGGGTAGGGATCTTCCACACCAGACAGGACCCTGGGTGAAGGCTGAAACAGTGCAGCATTCACAGCAGGGTGGAAGATGCTGGCAGGTAAACCAGACATGGAGCAACCAGGTAGCAGCATAATGCGCAGGAACATCTGCACCAGTATGGACTGGAGGTCCCAGGGTCAAGATGGGAGACACCTCCAAAGGTGATTGAGAAGATCCTGTGGGACATCCAGATCCAGACTGACAAACTGGTGATGGTTGATCAGCCTGACACAGTGGTGATGGATGAACACCTGCTGTATTATTGAACAGTCAAATACTCCATTTTCTCCACTTTCTGTAAAATAATAACACATTTGATTTTTTTTTTTTTTTAAATCCTCCATGTTTAGCGTGTATTTGCGTGTTTGGAAATAAAAGTCATTATGAGGATTTTGAAGTTTTCTCGCCTTTTTAAACACTGCTGTTATTTTATAACGAGCATGAGTGAACAGTCGGCGTTTGTTGTAACGGAAAGCTGTCGTCGTTTTAACTTGAACTCGTCCCAACTTGGTTTAACAAGACCTCCAAAGTATGAAATAAAAGAACAAAATCCCGTAAGTTTAAGTAAAACCAGTTTGGAAGAAATTACGTCTGAATACACAACTACTGAACCTATTAGCTAGCCTGCTGAATCAGAAACGTGGCGAATCAGAGTCCTACCTGTAAACCTGTCCGTTTGTTCCACGTAAATATCGTCCCCGGGTACCCGCTCAGCGCGAGCAACAGCTCGTGGATCATATCGATTCGCCCGGTTGGGATAAAACCTTGAAACGGAGCTAAGCGACACCGTTTTACAGACCAAAACAAACCGCCGCCACCCGATCGAGTCGTCGCACGTCGCAAAGCATCACGGGTACCAAGCGATGGTTCGTGCGCATTTTATTTGAGTTTTAAAAATTTCATCGTGGATTGTTCGACTTTTTGCCGAAGAAAATACTGGTCGATACACTGCGAGCCGTACAAATACACAGACACTATAGTCAGGGAAGCAATATTCTATTTCAACCAATCGCTCGCTGGGCTTATGGGAAATGTAGTTTCTACGGCGCTGAACGTCCCCTGACTTACGTCATCATCCGGTCAGCTAGCAACGCTTCGCAACAGAGGCAGCTTGGTTGGTATGTCGTATTTCATGTGTTTAATAACGACTCCATTAAAACGTACGCGCGATGTTGACACCTTTACTCGTTGTAATTAAGCTTTATGGTGTGATGTAATCGTTATCGCGCCTTCTGGTGCAGCTAATGTTACTCGTCTTGCCGTTCGGCTCAACTTATAACCAGGTAATGGAGCGACTTTGTGAGTGGTATTCCGGGAAACACACACACACACATTAACTTGTCATCGTAACTAACGCTAGTTAACAACCAGACAAACGAGCATCAAAACACCAGCTGTCCAAAACGCCAATTAGTCGTTGCCCGGTGCTGCCCAGCCCTCTGCGGAGCTGTTGATCTTGAATTGACTGGTGTTAGCCGCACCAACTTGGGTTTTGCAGCGGCTGAAGAGCGGCTTTCGGTTTGTTGTTGTTGTCTTGTCAGTGCAGGGATGGCGGGGGAGAGGAGCGGAGAGGACGTCGTCTCGGAGTACCTGGCCCAGAACCCGCAGCTGGCCCGGTGGGTCGACACGTTCAGGGGCTACTGTGAGAGCAACAAACAGTGGTTTGCCCGGAGAGAGTTCATCCTGAGGAACATGGAGGCTTTCCCCTCAGTGAAGCCCGGGGTCACCGGCGGCAGCCTGGACAGGCTGCTCTCTCTGTCCATGGTCTGGGCGAACCACGTGTTCCTCGGATGCAGGTAGGACACACATTTATTCCAGTGTGTGTGTATACTTCTTACAAACCTGTTAACATTTTAGGACTAATACTCTACCTTTAAACACATATGAGGGGTTTTGCCAGCTGTACTCTCAGAGACCCACAGATGCACAGATCCTGACTGGTCATACCTCTGTTGGGGGCACAAGGAGGTCATGTGCGTCATGTGTGATCGGTCTCCATTCAAACACAGTTTTGGTGGTCACGGAAAAGTAAAATTATTGGCTATTTAACTATAATACAAAAAACTCACACACCTAGTATGCCCTGCAGCTCATATAACAATGTGTGACCAGGCTCAGCTGCGCTGAACTGTAACTGGCTGGTTCCAGCAGGTCATACCCATTAGACTCTGCTTTTGTGCTGTAAATGACAGCCAAGAGGCCTGCTGTTCATTTTCTGAAGAGTAACAGAACGTCAGTCAATCATATAACTGGCCGGTTATATGATTAGCTCACAGGATGATCCATTCATCCTTCAGTCCATTAACTTCTGACATCTGCATTTGAATTGTGTGGGGCAGCAGCTTAAGCAGAGAGGCTCAGACCTCCCTCCACCCAGCCAGCTCTCTCCCAGGAGGACACCAAGGTGTTCCACGGCCAGCCGGGGGATATCGTCTCTCCAGCGTGTCTTTGGTCTGCCTCGTGGTCTTTTCCTGGTTGGACATGCCTGGACCACCTCCCCCAGGAGGTGTCCTAACCAACTGAAGTCCCTCCCAGATGACTGAACCTCTCCCTTGAGGCAGCATCCCACTCCCGACCCAGAGAGAAAATTCCACCCTTTACCGACCGAGAACCAAGGTCTGAGATTTGGATGTGCTCCACAGCACGCTACCAAAAGGTTTCTTTAGCCCAGAACCTATTTGACTGACTCAGCTAAATGCATTTCAACTACGCCAGCATAATTAGCACAATAATAAATAATTAAAACAAGAAGCTACAACATGCCATCTTATAACTTGTAACTCATACTTCTGGAATTATCTGGCTGAAGCTGGCAGCGTGTTTCCACAGCTATTCCATCTTTTTGCACTATTTTGGTGTTTTTGTCAGTTTATTTATCAACTACTGATGGATATAAATGTAGAGAGAAGAGTTTATTCAAGAGAAGAGCTTCTTTCATTGAAACGGAGCAAATTTGGAGAATATCATCCTGTTCCAGCTGAGACTAAGAGGAGTTTTTTTCCTGGTTGTCGTGCTGGTGCAAAGGTGAAGGCCAGGAAATGGAGATACCATCTGCCATCAGTCATCAAGGGAAATGTCAACTCCCTGACCAACAAGAGTGATGAGCTGGAGATACTGGTGAAGAGTCAAGAAGTGGACCGTGAGTGCAGCCTTATGTGTTTTACTGAAACCTGGTTGAATCAGAACCTCTCAGACTCCATGGTAGATCTACCTGGATTCATCCTCAGACGCTCAGACAGAGATGATACCGCTGGTGTCTAGAAGAAAGGAGGAGGACTGGCTTCATTAGAGAACCAGAGATGGAGGAATCCTGCACATGGACCTGTGAAGGAGCAGATGTGTTGCCCAGATGTTGAATTATTGGCAGCTGGATTGAGACCAAACTATCTACCAGGAGAATTCAGTCATTTAATAACAACACCTGTTTACATTCACCCAGTGACACGGATGAAGATCCATGTGACAGACTACATGGATGTGTTGCTAGGATACAGACCAAACACCCAGATGCACTGATAATGATATCAGGTGACTTCAATCATGTCACTGTATCTTCTCACCTGACTGGATTTACACAGTTTGTTCATTGTGCTACCAGAGAAAATAAAACCCTTGATCAGCTGTATGTTAATGTCAGAGACGCTCACAGAGCTACTGCCTTACCACTGCTTTTTTTTTTTCAATATATACTTCTGTATTGATGAGCCTATGTGAGTTTTGAATTTCTCCCTTGGGGGATGAATAAAGTACATCTAATCTAATCTAACTAATTACTTTAATACATACGCATATTACACTGCATCCATGTTCCTAATGCAGATATTCAATCCTTTCTTTTTAAATAAACAACATTTGCACACTGTGCTGGCTGCAGTAAACACCCTGCGCACGTCTCTCGTGCCTGGTAGTGCCTCCGAGCTGTGACTGGCATTTATCGCTGCGTCTAAGAGACGGTACCAGTGACTCAACTTTTGTTCAGACACAAGAATTAACGCTACATTACAGTAAAGGCGGGAAATGAAATTGATATCGCATAAACTCTGTTACTAAAACAAGTTCACCTGTGCATGGGCAAACAGAAGCGCACTGTTGTTAACTGTAACATCAGAGAACAGGGAGGTTTGGTTCTGAATGGAGACACAGTGGTGACTGATCAGACAGGGCATAAAATCACGACTAAATGGTCGCCAAATGTAACCAAAATTTGACCATTTCGACGTTTTTTTTCTGCCTTGTTGCCAGTGGCGAAGGCCACAAAATCCACCATCAACTTAGAAGAAAACCCTTTTCTTTTCTATGATTTCTGCACATTTGTCATGTGTCACCAAGGCAAACATATCTAAATAATTTAGAAACAAAGTTTATTTGGTGAAAAGTGGCCATGTTTTGGGTGCACATCGTTTGCTGGAAGTCATAACTACACATGTGCCTAACGCAGCGATTGACCGGTGGACAAAACTGAAGACGGACGAATGCAAAAATCTATCACTGAATCTACTCTATAGCAAAATGGATCGTTTTGGTAAATAATCTCATATAAATACACAACAGAATAGTTAACAAGAAAGAAATGATATTAGTTATCATAGTAAGCATCATGGAAACAGAATAAAATGCGCTTTCATGCTTGTAAATTATACCTGTCAAGTATCCCGTTTTGGCCGGGAAAGTCCCGTATTTTACTTTTCTCCGTGTTAGTATTTTTCCCGTAAATCTCCCTTATTTTAACCTGTGTTATTAAAAAAATAATAATACCGCATCGGGCCGAGTAATAACTGCCAGAGCAGTAGCTACAGGTACTGTAGGTGGAAGATGTCGCGAGGTTAGTGTGTGACATCCGATGAGTGACAGCGCGTGAAGAAAAAAAAAACATTGTTACAGAGAATAGGATTGCGCTCTTCTCTCATGTAAAATAAACTACTCTGGACCAGTCCACAATTACACTCCTCCCAAAACAGTCATAAAAAGTGCAAAGTCTGAAACAAATGAGTACAAGTCATTAAAAGAGTAAAGAAAAGTCACGTGAAATGAGATGAAAAACTGTAAAAGAAGAGCAATATGAAATGAAAACAATGTGTAGAATGAAAAACAAATGTAAATGTAAATACAAGCAATGTTAAATGAACAAAAAATATGCAAATCCTTTCAAATAAATACTCTTCATATATACCCCTTTTGTGTTTTCATTTAGGCTATAATGAATGTTCACATTATGTAAATGTGGCTTTATGCACAGCTGCACTACTTCCTGAACTTCAGCCACCTGCTTTGTTTCCTGTGTGCCATTAATGGACAAACTGATTAATCCAGGTGTGTCTGACCTCACAGCAATGGTCAGACACACCTGGATTGATCAGCTTGTCCAATAATGGCACACAGGAAACAAAAGAGCTGGCTGAAGTTGCTGAACATGCTGTAAGCGTCCATGATAATGTAAGCAGTCTACGGGGGACGTATGGGGCGACGAAAAACACTGGCGACCAAAATTGCTAGCTGGCTACCAACTTCAAAAACCTGGTAGCCAGGGGCTACTTGGTAAAAATTAAAATGTTATGCCCTGTCAGAGATCAGTAGGGCAGCTTGTTCCAAAGAGCAGGTCTCTGGTTGGCCGTTCCTGACGCTCCTGTACACTGCAGTCGTATGAGGTTATAACATTTGCTTAATCTTGGGTAGGATGTCAAGACTGTATGTTGCTGTGCCCTCACCAATCGTAGGCTGCGACTGTTTTGGGGATGTGGATGGATGGAGAATCACATCATCGGGACACGCTGACAGTAAACGAACAGTGTGTGAACTTAAACTGCTCTGCTGTAGCTTTCACGTGTGCAGAAAATGGCTTTTAAAGAATAATGTGGTCCAGGTCACGATTAGAGAGAAGAGGGCACGATTCTCATCGTTCTTTGGGACGGCGCTGGGTCGCAGCGATAAATATGTCATTTCAAGCTGCATTTTAATGGTAAGTAGACGGGAGTCGTGGGGTTTCTGTGACCAGTGTGACACGGTCGTGAAACCACTCACCTTCTGGGACGGACGACAGCTGATCTGGATGAAAAAACATCCCATCAGGACCCCAGGATCATCATGCTGATCTTTTGACTATGACAGCCCAAAATCATGCAGCGTATAGGGGTCATTAGTCATACCAATAGACCACAGATCAAATTTCTCTCTGCACGAGAAAGTTGAGAAACAGAGACGAGTTGCAAGAGTTTGAAAGTGGCTCTATATTTCATTAAAAGCTGGATGAAGTCGCTTCACTGCTGGAGACGCTGACATGACCTTCCTATAACTCAACACTGCAGCAGTGCACATAAAGAAGTCTGATGTTTCACTGTGATCAAGTGTAACAAGCCTACTGTCAAGTGTGTCTGGAAAAACAAAAAATGCATAATTATCTTTATTCAGTCAAAAGTGTGGGGAGTGATTGGAAGAGGTGTGAAATGTTGAATGCAGGGACACATGAGAAGCACCGGCTCCAGTGATGATGCCGACAATAATTTATCCCTCAGAGGGAACAAACTAGCTTTGCTTTTAACGTTTAAATGATTCTGTATCCATCTGTGACTCTTACTTGTGTGTATTTCTATGTTTCTGTATGTGTACCTTTCACCTGAGCTGAGTCTAGCTGTTCAACGTGGCTCAGAAAAACCACACACATTTGCTCACATTAGTAGCCACGTTTGTTCTCTTTGTCCTTCAGTTATCCACAGGCGGTCATGGACAAGATAAGGGAGATGGGTGAGGGGATAAATGTCCAAGATCCACGCCTGTTCACAAAACAACGAAAGATGGACTCATGGCCAAAGGGAAGCGGAGCGCTACAGCTGGTAATGCAAAGCGAACGTTCATTATACAGAACATGTTCAAGGGTTCTTTTGATTATGTTGGGTTTTATTGGTTTTTTGGGGTGTTTTTTTGGTGTAAAAACATAAAAACCTGATCCTAGTGAGACTTGGATTTTGGACAAATACAACCTTAAAACAAACAACATTTAACTTTTTGCACAGTGCCATTGTTTATTTAACAAAAAATATATATATATATATATAAAAAAAAAAGAGAAAATTACCATGTTGGCAATACTGAGTACCTCCATGATTCACTTCAATTTAACTTTATTTATATCGCTTCTGCTGAAACACAAACTGTCTCTGGGTGCTTTCAAGAGACCCAGAGCATGAACCCTGAGCAAAAATTAATGGTAGGAAACAGTAGCAAGTTCAAAACTCTCCTTTAAGAGGGAAGAAACCTGGAGCAGGACCTGGATCATAAGGGGGGACCTTCCTGCCGAAAGACCAGCTGGATGAAGGAGGAAAAGAGGAGGGAGACAGGACAGAGAGGAGAGGCACAAATATGCAGCAAACATCAGCAGTAAAATTCTGCTACCTGGAGAACCAAGAGTTATTTTTACATTTATTATGACTGATGCATCGTTCATTAATGTAGTACAGAGACAAACTATATAAACAGGTGTGGGCAGCAAACGCTGAGGTGGCCAGAGGGTGAAACTGCAGGTCAGCATTTATCTTGTACATCTACTGTAGACAACAGCAAATTAAAGTGGTCATTTCATGTGTAAATTTTAGAGCTGGGCAAGTTAACGCGTTGTCACGTTAACGCTTTAATTTATTAATGCCGACTTTTATTTTATCGCGCGTAAAACCGTGTTGCTCACGTGATTTTGTTTTGAAAAGTCTGTTACTGGCTGCTGCCGAACCGGAAGATAATTGGCAGGTAAACATGCAGCAAAGCTAAAACGGACATGTAGAGCGGTAAAATTGTGTTTACTTTAAAGTTTGGGTAGCAACTCAGGTAGCAATATTAACAATTCTGTCCGAAAAAAAAAACAAACTTTCAAACCCTTTTGTTCAAGACGATCGCGTCATTCCTCCATTTATCATCAGATCTGCTCCATGTGTTCACTGTCCTGCTGTTCTCTAGCTGGTTACTTCAGTGCGGCTCCATCTAGTGGCACAGATGTGTAATGACAACAGAAAGTCTATTCCTTGATTATAAAACAAAGCCATTTCTGGGTCACGTAAACCAGACAATAAAATATTATAAAACAATAAAACAGTCCCGTGGCCTGTTTGCTAAAATTGAAATATAAAAAAACTGGCTTTTTTTTGTGTTAGATTATAAAACGGAAAAAAGTCACTTTTTAATTTTTTAAATAAATGATTCACAGATAATTACGGATTGATAAAGTCACAGAACTTTAACATGGATATTTTCATTTTAAAGTTCTCCCAGACGGAGGATTCTACAGAAACAAGGTTATTTGACTCCCTGTTAAAAGTTTCTGCTGTTACCTCAGAAATGACCTGTTTTAATGTTCTGATTGTGGCCTCCTGATCCTTAGGATTTTGTTGGTAGACTTTTTTTTTATTTTTCATAAAAACAGGATGACATTAATGTCCTGGCAGTGGCAATAAGCTTTATTTAATTTGACATTTTTAAGATGAGATTTACACTAAATATGTGTTACTGACAAGTGGTGATGTTAAAAGTGTTTGAACAACAAATGTTATGGCACTTTAGTTCATATGGCAGCAGAACATTTCAATAATAGTGACCTTTACACTACTTTTGAATTCATTATTTGATTTTCCGTATACAATGCGATTAATCGTGATTAATCAGGAAAAATCATGCGATTAATCACGATTAAAAAATTTTAATCGTTGCCCAGCCCTAGTAAATTTATTAGTCTTTCACATTGTTGTGGAGGGGATTTTGTCCTGTTTTTCTTCACATCATCGCTTCAGTCCAATGGGTTTTAGGGCTCTGTTAAGGTCCCACCACAGCATATAAATTGGGTTGAGATTTGGATCGTTCCCAAACCTCACTTCTTCTATTTTTTTCAGATGTTCTGTTGTAGATTTGCTGGTGAGTTTTAGATCACTGTTGTGTTGTGCGTGACCCGGTGTCAACAGAGCTTCGTCTGTCCAACAGATGGCTTCACATTTAACTCTGAAGTTCTCTGGTGTTCAGAGGGGTCCATGGTTCAGTCAGTTACAGCAACGTGTCCACATTCCTGTGGCTGCAAAACAGCCTCAAATCATCACCCCTCTACTGTCGTGCTTCACACTGGGCATGAAGCGTTTCTGCTGAAACGGCGAATGTGGCTGCTCTCCTCTGTCCAGAGGACATTGTTCCAGAAGTCTGCTGGTTTGTTTAGATGCAGCTTTGTGGACCTCAGTTGTGCTTTTGTGTTCTTTTTGGACAGAAGAGGATTTTTTTTTCCCTGGCAGCCCATCAACTCAAACCAACCACGCTCAGTGAAGCATGTACGATGTGAGATGTAGTGCTTGAATTTTTTATTTTTTGTGTATCTCAGAGCGTTGCACATTCTGACCTCGGGGTAAATTTGACAGAACATCCACTCCTGGGAAAGTTGGCAAATGATCTTTCTTTTCAAATGATTCGGAAATAGTTTCATAGCTCTTTCTAAGTTGATGCAACAACAATTGATTCTCTAAGACTGTTGCTTATGTCTTCTCCCATGTACAAGGTCTACGCACCTACTAATGATCATTTATGAAGAGCTGATCATGAGCAGCACTATAATTTACCCACTTAAATCCTGTGGAGGCAGTAATGGGTTACTTAGTATTGCCTACATGTTTTTTTTTTTTTAATTATTATTATTATTCTGTGTGTTGTAGTTCATCTATTTGGCTGATGTTAAGACCTATTACAACCAGCTGATTTTTATGTTTTTACACATACAAAAACAAAACAGGACTGAAGGAGGGAGTTCTAACTTTTGCACATGACTGAAGCCGTACGTGACAGTAGGGGTGCACTATAACTATCAGGACAATAACAGGAAATTATGAGGTCACTCTGATAAGTCCGATATCATGACAAATAGCCCTGATAACATATATATCTTTGTCAACACGGCAGTGCCTCACTCCCACGAAGATTTGAATGATCTGCAGTGAATGTTATGTTCAAGTGACATCGGCATAATCAGAAAAACGATTCCTCAATAAGGAAAATCAAGAATACCCCCTCATGGCAGAAAAAATCTTGTTAACTCCGTCATAATTTTGGTAGCTGCTGACTTGAATTGATATTCGCTGTATTTTCACACATGTAATGCATAAAAAAAAATAGAAAAAGGCCAAAAGAATGACTAGCAAACAAGGAAACGTGGGAATTTACATTACACCTTGAATGCAGCATATGGCACAGCGCGCTGATCACAACAAACATTCAAATTCAAATTCAAAATACTTTATTAATCCCCCAAGGGGGAAATTCAAGTTTCAGTACACCAGGAAAAATCTGGTGTACTAGGGGAGCTGCTAGTGTCCAGCGCTCCTTTTCATGCCCGGTCCCGTGGTCCGAGTGCTAACTCCAGGTAACAGCCGTTAGCAGCCGTTAAAACAGTTAACAGCCGTTAGAACCAGTATATCTCCATAATGATGACAAGTGAGATATCTCCAGGTCAGAGGAGGAAACACTGATGAACCAGACCGTCTCCTCTGGGAAGACTGAGCTCCATTCAGTCCGGCGAGCGACGGAGCCGACCGTCCCAGAGCCCGGTTCATGGCAGCGATTGAACTTTTTTAAAGTTTCCGAAAAGATAGTTCGCTGGTTATTTGTGACAAATCCTCCAAGCAAATTCCATGAGGAGGGAAAAATAGCACAAACTTTAATACGTCAAACCTGATCAGCCATCTGAAACATAACCATGGCTTTTGAAAGTTTTGAAAATGCGCTAACGTTAGGTAATGCGAACTAATGCTAACGTGACCAAGCCAGCAGCAGAGAATTCACTGAGACTTACATACATCGGCGAGACTTTTGAAAAACCCAAGAAATCTGCCAAAGATGACCCACGGGCAAAGCTGAAATGGCTAGAAGGTAGAAATGTTTGAATCTAAACTTGTGTCAGTGCATTAATTTTCTATGTATATTTACTTTTTTGTAAACTTCTGGAATGCATTTTTTTCAGTTAGTAATTCTGATGCATGTATTTCCATCAGTTCAAGGAGCCTTTATTTTTTTATATCAGTCAGTAATGAACCTTATTTAAGTTAATGTGAGATATCAAATAGGTTTGTTTGATAGCTTTTACGAAAATGTTTGAGAGGCTTGACAGTAGTTTTTCATTGGAAAAAATAAATATCTGTTCATTTAAAGAGTCAAAACCTTTTTTGGTTTTGTTCATAGTATTGATGTAATGATCTTAGGCAGCCAGTCCCAAACTTCAGAATACCAAGGCCCAATTTGAAATGTAAAAAATCTCTGCGGCCCACCGAAACCTTTAATCACAACTGTGATCAACATTCAGGACTAAAAGCTACGTTCTGACATTAATGTAAGGGGTCAACAAATAAGGTGACAGTTGTCATATTAAGTTAAGATGACAGTAGAATAACACTTAACTGGTTTGTTTTGTTACTTCTTAATGTTTTTAAATCATGTCGTTAATATTTTACAGTGATTAAAGACATATTTTATAAAGATCGAGGATTTAAAACATATTTGTTTAATTTTAATGACCTCTCACGGCCCACCTGCAGTACCACGACAGCCCAACAGGGGTGCGCGGCCCACACTTTGGGAATCATTGATCTTAGATATATGTGTGTGTTATCAGTATCTGCCTTTAGGAGCTGAAAGTTATCAGTTTTAAAAACAGTTATGGTGCATCCCTACATGACAGACATTGTTCACTTGTACAGTTTGTGACGTATCTGGCATATTTTAAAGCCTCCTTTGCTCGTTTTCTCTTTGTAGGTTGTTTCATATGATCTGGGAAGCTTTTTCTTTGTGTTTTATTATGTTACAGGGTTTTTGTTTAAGCAGTCAATTTCAGCCTCCTGGAAGTGTAAAAAATGTTTTTAAAAAATTCAGTTTAATCTAGAGATTATAGGAGCCAGTATGTTTCTCAAGTTTAGTTGTACTGTTAACATAAATACGGATGTATTTGATTAAACATCATCTTTAAAATGAAAGTGCTGGATGAGACGGTGAGAAGGATTCGGTGCGTCTCTGCTGCTCGTTACAAACCACTAAAATATCACTGTAGGCGTTGAGTGTAATTACCTCATGCGGTTTGTTTTTCACACACCCACACCTCAGGTTTGAGCATGTTTCTTCATTAAACATTGTTTCTTCTGCGTCAACACTGTTCTGGTGCCTTTTGCAGAAGCTGAGGCTGACGGCTGCGTGAAAAGAGCCAAATGTGGACCTAATGAGCTCGACAGCCGGCCCGCAGGGAGGACGGCGGCGCGGCCTCTGACCCAGAAGTCTGGACCCCCTCCGCAGGCTCCGGCGGAGCACCAGCCCTTCTTCAACCGCCTCTACAAGGCCGTGGCGTGGAAGCTGGTGTCGGCGGGGGGCTTCGGTCCCAACCTGGACCATTTCGAAATACTGAGGAGCTGCGTGGAGTCGTGCAAACAGACCCTGACGTGCGTGTTCGTGCCGCTGAAGGACATCACGGGCCTCCCCGCGGGGCGCACCCAGAAGGAAGGCCACGTGTGCGAGATCCGCTGTCAGACTGTGTACCTGGGCACCGGGTACGGACGGGACGAGACCGCCGCCAGAGCCATGGCTTCCAAAGAAGCTCTTAAAGTCTTTCAGGGCCGAAAGGTGACTGTCAAAATCGGGCGGAGGAGGTTCAAAGGGAAGGACGTGGAGGATCTGATGCTGCTGGACGAACAGCCGCGGACTCAGGGCTTCCCTCCGGCACTCAGCTACCCCTTCCAGGGAGAGCAGCTCGAGGACGGCTCTTCATAGAGCACCTGGTCTGTGGAGCTACTGAAGGCGTTCACAGCTGCATCGGGGACCAGACTGTTATGGATCCGACCTTCACAGCTCAACCTGAGAATCTTTAAAGCATCGAGCGTTTTTAGGTTGGTGTCACAGTGCAGAGGTGTGGAGGGACGTTGATCGAACAATCAGAAAAAGAGAAAAACGGCTCCAAAAGATCATCCTGATCACGTACGTCGAGTTTTACTGATGCGTAAAAGGCTCAACTGCAAAGCAGAACGGTTAAAAGAAAATTTCAATTAAAGTTGAAATGAACATGGAGAATTTATGACATTATTTTCTTGTTGTAATGATGCATTTCAGCCATTAACTCGTTTTGAGAGTAGCATAGATCTAGTTCTCTGTTCATTCCTGCTTCCTGCAGTTTAATTCACAGCATAGAAGCTGTTTACTTTGTGCTTTCTGTGTTTTTTTTTTCCTTTGTCAGAGTCTGATGACTCACAGGTGAGCTGAGTCACATGGACTCGCCAAATAACTCATATTTTTACAGATTTGATGACCTGTCGGGGGCAGAATCAGCGCAGCAGCTTTTTCCTCGACGTGATTGGTTTCGTCTCATTGTTGTGCCAGTTGAGAACAGAAAGACAAATTTGAAGAATCTTATTTATTTTTTTTCCTCACCGATAAATCGACATTTTAGTACTTATTTCCATTAAACCTTAAAGTTGAGGGCCGTCTCTGGTCTCCTCCCCTCGACCACCTGCACGCCACCTGTCTTCGAGCAGGACCGGACCCCTCCGGAGTCATCCGGTGCCGTTCAGGCCCGGCCGTCTTTTACGTTTTATTTTATGCCGAGAAAATCAACTGATGTCTTCAGCGTACGTGGTTGGCGTGAACGCGGTTCAGTAAATCCAGTTTTTGTTTTTCTCAACTACCCAACCGACTACGGCGGCTGCAGTACTGTACGGTGAAGAAATAAGTGCCACAGGTTTGATTTGTTTCATCATTTTAAAAAAAAACGGATTAAAAAAAAAAAGAGACTGAAAAAATGTTAACGTGCTCCAGTGTCGATCGTGGGTTTATCGTTTTAAACATGTACAGTCATGTGTTTGGGGGTAAAGTGCTGCTGTGACGTGCGACTCGTGCTCGTTTTCTTTCCAGTCCGGGTTGATTTTTTTTTTTAAAGGGGGGTACATTCAAGTCAGAGTGTCTGCGCTGTTCCTTGTTGATGGATGTTTACACCAGTGCTCCTGTTTCTATATTTTATAAATAAAATTTAACTGATTAAAGTGTTTGTGGCTTCTACCTGCAGCTCCACAACTGTTGTGCTTGAAGTGAATTTGTGTTTAACGGTTATGGAAATTGTTGTTTTCAGAGATGCACTTAGAAACTTTAAGCTGATGATTATAATGATTGATCTGATCGAGTCATTATCAGCCCCCTGATACCAGCACCTGTCCCACATCTATTTGTTTTTAAGTGCTAATTAAAAGATTTCCAACAGCTTCACAGTCGGGTCACACCACGCCTCTTATTGGTGTTAATTAGAGTTAATTAGTGATAACTGGCAGCTTCATACACAGCTGGACCATGAGTCAGTTGCTGATTGAAGATGTTCACATGTATTTTAGCAACGACGCATCAAGAACAGCCAGTAATATTAGTGACATTCACGCACGCCAGTCTGTCCCCGCTTCATCCATCGCCGCTGCCGGAGGGCTGATGCAGCTCGGACCCGTCATCTGGTACATCAGGAGCTGCAGTCGGTGCATCTTCCCATCTGAACGTCCAACTGGACCGTATGAAAGTCTGTCTGAGTATCGGGTCACATCACTAGAGGGCAGCAGCGTTCGTGTAAAAGTTTTAACGGTTCTGCAGCCTGGCTTTGGGTTTTGTCCACTCATTGGGACATTTATATTTAAAAAAAAAAAAAAAAAAAGATTTTAAAGGTTTCCTCCAGAACATTTACCTTGTTGAAACTTAAGTGAAGAGCAAAAGTTCTTTAATCATCATCAAAGTCACTTTGTCAGAGTCGATGTTAATTTAAAAACATGCGCCAGAAACTAGGGATGGGAATTGATAAGATTTTTCCGATTCCATTATTGATACTGTTTAACGAATAGATTCTTTATCAATTCTAATTTGGGGAAAAACCAGAACTAACAGTTTTATTAGCATCAATTTTTTTTACCTAGAAGTCACGACCTTACAAACTCAACAGCGAGGTCAA
This sequence comes from Hirundichthys speculiger, assembly GCA_018398805.1. Lineage (NCBI taxonomy): Eukaryota > Metazoa > Chordata > Actinopteri > Beloniformes > Exocoetidae > Hirundichthys > Hirundichthys speculiger. Next base: position 69,845 of record JAGFBZ010001142.1, read on the forward strand.
AAGAGGCCCAAAGCCTGGATAACGTGTTAACTGTTGTAATATGTAACTGTGCAAATACACAAGAATGTGTAACATTTTACTAACAGATTAATCCTAATAGAAATGAAAAAAATCTCTCTTTTAAAAGGATATATGAGCGCACTAAGCACTCAAAAATAATAATAAAGAAAGATAAATACTATCAAATACAACAGAACAGTGCATAGTACAAATCTGCAAATACTATGAAGAATTAATTCTTTCACATAAAAATAAGCATGTCTGGTTTTTCAGGAAGGATACGTGATCTTTCTGGAGGTAGGTAGTGATCAGGAACCAGCCAGACTCTCTCTCTCATCACGGTCATCTTCTAAATGTAATGCAGAAGGCATTCGTTTAATAACATAGCGTTAATGTTATAGCGTGTTTTACAAAGAAGCACATAGGCAGTGGGATAGCTACTTACCAGAGTTACCAGAGGTGATCTTAGCTTGGCTACTGCTGCTGGGTTGAGATCCATCAGTCCGAAGTGCATCAAAAACACGACACTCGTTATCACATGTTGTGTGTTCAAATGTTTCTGCATGTTAGTCTTGTTTCCTCCCGACGCTGTTATCTCCACTTTACAATGACTGCTAGTTGCCTTGTTGCCATCTTTCTTTGGTGAAGTGAAGCCAAACTTTGGAGCGTTTGAACCTGGTGGGCGCCATTGTTGTTTACAACTGCAATGCGCGTGCTAAACCGACGTAACTTAATCACGTAAGTGCTTTCTGGAATTGACTGTGCGTAACTTGCGTAAATTACGTGAAACTCGTGCTGGTTGGAATCGATAAGAGAATCGCTAGATAAACTGCCAAACGATTCCATGGAATTGAAACACACAGAACTGGTTCTCTACAGGAACCGGTCTGGGGTGCCGAAAAGGGGGGGTAAAGGATACGGATTATAGGGGCCCATGATTGAGGGGGGCCCAGAGAGGCCCCTAATGATGATCAAAAATAGAATCAACAAATTTCGCTGCTGTGTTGGGGGGCCCGGTAAAGATTCTTTTCATGGGGCCCAAAATCCCTAGCGGCGCCCCTGGAACCGGTTCTCGATTCCCAACCCTAGTTGCTACTGGACACTTGTGCCTTCTTGAGCTTGGACCACAGGAGAGCAGAATATAGAGGGATGCAATAAGCTTCAAAAAGAACATCAGCTGAGCACATGGGGAAATTGAAAATTGATTTGGGTGTCTGAAGTGATTAACAGATCAAGACGCCATCCTGGAACCGTCTCCTTCGGTAAACCATTTGGATTTGAGCCTGGATTAAAGCAGAATTATCCCCAATTTAATCACCACCAAAGCTCCCATCGTGCCGCATGCACTGCGCTCCGAGAACGGGCAACGCAAAGCTGCGACACCTCTTTCAGAAGAGGCACACGTCACTGACGGGGAGGTGGAGTCAGTCAAACCGGCTGCTTTGAGGAAAGCTGTGAAGATGTGGTTGAAAAGGGAGACTTTGATACCATATCTCTTACGGTATTTTTGACCAAATATGTGACAGACGTTTCAAGAAGCCGGGCTTGATGTGACGCACGACCCGGAACGTACACGGCCCTGGTGCTAAAAACTGGAAACAAACAAGACGAGTGCATCCTGTCCCCCCAAACCATGAGTCCATGATGGGAGGGGGGAGGGGGGGAGCTTTCTCCCTGTGTTTTGCTAGTTTGATGCCAACTAGAAATCCCTTACCCTACCTTTAAAGACAGCTGTCACGTTTAGGTTAAACTTGCGTCACTCTCCTCAGCTTGTGTGCCTCATAATACTTTTTGGAAGATTTTACGTATTTGTATTAATTCGGGTACAGATGTTATGCCCTCTTGGCATGATTGTTTGTGAAGCCTGGCAAGATAATTATAACGGTCTGAGATCTTTTGAGGAGCCTAAATGTATATAACAAGTTTGGCATGTGAACGAAGTACAGTTTTAGGACAGAAAAAAAAGGAGACTTATAGTCCTTTAAAAAAAAAAACAATAAGACACAACAGGGTTGCAGATGCTTCACTGCTTGAACGGCTAAAAAAAAATTCTTGACTAAGACTAAGACTAAGTGACTAAGAGCAGAAGGTGCACAGATACAGTCAGAGGGAGTAGCAACAGGATTTGAGTCAAATCATGAAGTTCTTCAGGAAGGTTTCCTGCCTGTGTAGGTACAAAGGGAAAGAGCCACAATAGAAACCATGAACTGAAAGAATAAGACAGTCTGCATTTAATAAGCACATTACGTAAAACAAACCCACCCACACAGATGTGATGGATGTGATTAAGAAAAAAAAAGAAGAGTCTGCAGTACTGAAGCTACAGACAGTATTCCACAGAAACCACATTATTTTACTCTTTACACGATTTTAATCACATTGTTTCATAGAGGGTCTGTCAGGTCTGGCACATTAGTATGACGCAGACAGTAAAGGAAACAACTGAACCTCTTTCCCCAAACATCTGGAGATAATTGACGAACTGCGAAAAAAAGACACTTGGTACTGAAACCTGAAGAGTCGTGATGGTTGAGCTGCACACTGACTCCAAAGGAGAAGCTCACAGTCTGGCGCAGAGATGTTATAAACCAGGAGAGCTGCTGCAGCTGTTAAAGCTGATGCTGTGAAGGTTGAATCCTGCTCGTGTGGATGGAACTGCAGCCACCATGCTTCCTCGAATCTGATCGTCCACAATTTAAATTGCTCCTCCCCGTATCACAAAGTGCACCGTCTACAAAGATCCAGGATCCCTCTCCTCCCAGATGTTTTCAGACAGCTGTTAGGAGAAGAGGGGATGCTACACAGCGATAAACATCACCCTGTTGGGACTTTGTTTTGAGGCGTGTTGCTGCCATCAAAGTCAAATTTTACTACGAAATGGTAAAATGTCTCAGTTTCAACATCTGCTGTGTTCTACTGGGGAATAAAATATGGCTTTGTGACATTTACAAATAATTGCATCCTGTTTTTTTTTTTGTAAAGATATTTTTATTTGAACAAAGGATTGCCATTTTTCCATTTTACATAACAGAAATAAGAAACAGAGAAAAAACAAAACAAAAAGAAGAAACTAAAAAACACAGCAAACCAAAAAAAAAAAAAAAAACCAAACAGAACACAACCCCCCACCCCCCACCCTTCGGTATGGTAGAAATTTCTCTTTTGTTCTCAATCTCACTCTCAATAATGAAATAATTAGATGATTAAATAGTTATATCTAAATACACTGTGAGGTCCTGGTGAGTATGCCAAGGAAAGACGGGCAGACGTTAAATGCTGCTAGCTACAATGGGTGAAATGATGGTAGTAAAGCCATGAAAGAGCCCCATATTTTATCATATGTTTCCAGTTTCCTTCGCACACTATATAGGATCTTTTCAGGTGTGCTATAAGATGTTAGTTCATTTAACCATTGTTTCTGTGAAGGAGGAAGTTCCGCTTTCCAGTTCTGAAGAATACACTTTTTTGCTGCTGTGCCCGCAAGTAATATAAAATATTTTTTATTGTGATCCATAGTAAGTGTTTTGCTGTCTCCCAAGATCCAGACCCTCGGGTCAAAATCTATTTTAGTTTTTATAACATCTGAAGTTGTTCTAATGATGTATTTCCAATAATCCTTCAGCAAGGAACAACTCCAGAACATATGAAGCAGGTCTCCAGTACAAGTTTTACATCTTTGGCAGTTGGGAGAAACATTATAGAATATTTTGTGTAATCTATGAGGTGTATAATAAGTTCTATTAAGAATATTGAACTGTATTTGTCTATGTTTGGTTGAAATTAAGATAGTCTGAGACAAGTTCAAAATATTACCCCAAGCAGCGTCGTCATAAGTGCATCCCAGATCCAATTCCCATTTAGCTTTTTTATCATTCTTCTTATATGTTAGAAGGTTGTTGTTTAAGATGGTATAAATAGCAGATATCAGTCCCTTTGTAGAGTGCGAGGTTTCACTAAATAGGTGACTTTCAAGTGGAGAGTCTGGTGGAATTTTTGGAAATTCTGAATAGCTGTTACGGATCCAGTCACGGATTTGGAAATACTTGAATAAATTACGGTTTGGACAGTTTAAATTTGTGAACTAGTTGGTGAAAGCTGATGAAGTTATCTTCACTGTACAAATCCTCAACCGTTTTTAAGCCGCTATTAATCCAAGTTTTTAAAGTTCCGTCTATGATCAGGCGAGGGATCCTGGGATTGTCCCAGAGAGGAGTTTTTCGGAGCAGTGTAGCGTTTAAACCAATAGTGGTATGAGCTTCTTTCCAAGCTGCAAATGAGTTTAAAATTATGGGGTTCTTAGTCAAATTCAGGAGTGCTTTTTTACAGGGCAGAAAAGGAAGAGCCTTCAAGGGTACATCTCTCAATAAGTATTGTTCAATGGAGAGCCACCTGATTTCACTGTCCTCACTATGCAACCAGCACCAAACTGAACGGAATTGAGCTGCAAGATAGTATAATCTAAAATTGGGAAGATTCAATCCACCCTTGGCGTAGGAGGCCTGGAGGTATGTATATTTGACTCTAGAGGTCTTACCTTTCCAGAGAAAGTTGGATATGGATTTGTTTAGATCTTGAAATATACTTTTTGGGATTTTAATGGGGACAGAATGAAATAATATAAAAATTTAGGGAGAATGTTTCATCTTGATTAAATTTACTCTACCAATTAGAGATAATGGCAGATCCTTCCATTTTGTAAATCTAATTTAACTTGATCTACTAATTTTGCTATAGTTATTTTTTAAGAATTTTATCAGTGGATTTTCTGATTTCTACGCCTAGATACTTAAACCCATTTAGGCACCATCGTAGAGGTTTGATTAGATTTTTAATACTGCTGTTCTGTACGTTAAGTGGCATGACCTCGCTTTTTGAAAGGTTTAGTTTGTATCCAGATGCAATGCTGTATCATGAAAGCATTGCAGGAGAGAGGGGACTGAATTAGATGGGTCGGACAAGAAAAACTAGAAGGTCATCAGCATACAGAGCTAATTTATGTTCCTTTGTGCCGAATTTGATTCCACTGATGGTGGCATTAGACCGAATAGCAATAGCTAATGGCTCAATGGCTATTAGGAATAGCAGCGGGGAACATGGACAACCTTGGCGGACACCTCTGGACAGCCGAAAGGCATCGGATATGACTCCATTAGTAAGAAGTTGTGCTCTAGGACCGTTAAAAAGCGTTTCAATATACTGAATAAATTTGTCTCCAAAGTTCATTATCTTAAGGGTCTGCAAGAGAAAGCTAGGTTCGATCCTGTCAAAAGCCTTGTCCGCATCCATCGACATTATTAACATGGGGTCTTTATGTGTGCTGGCTGTTTCCATTATATGAAGGAGTCTCCGAATGTTGTCTGCTCCGTATCGGTTTCTAACGAAGCCAGTCTGATCTGCATTAATTATTTTAGGGATAATGTCATCCATTCTCAGTGCAATCAATTTTGACAGGATTTTGTAATCCGAGTTAAGGAGGCTAAGGGGTCGATAGGAAGTACATTTTTGGCGATCTTTCCCAGGTTTTGGCAACAGTGTTATTGTTGCTAGTTCCAGAGAGCTCGGAAGAGATTTATTAGTCAGAGCTTCTTTAAACATATTTGTTAGGGGAGTTAAAAGTTTAGCAGAGAAGGCTTTAAAATATTCAATAGGAAAGCCATCTGGGCCTGGGGCTTTATTGTTCTGGAGGGGTCTTCATGGCGGCAAGGACTTCTTCTTCACTTATGTCAGCATCTAGAAAGTCTTTGTCTTCAGAATTTAGCTTAGGGAGGGTTATTGAACTCAAAAACTGCAATGCTTCGATGTTTTCTGTGGTGTGATCTGTCTTATATAAATTTTCATAAAACTGTCTAAATTCCTGATTAATATCATGTGAGTTGAAGAGAGTATTGCCATTTTCTGTAATAATTGATTGTATAAGTCTGTCTGTGTCCTCCTTTTTAATTTGCCATGCCAAAAGTTTACCGGTTTTGTTTCCGAATTCATAATAATGATATTTGGTTCTAGCCATGGCCGCCTCAGCTTTATTAGTACAAAATTGTTGTAATTGATCCGTTTCGAAGTCAGCGAGTTGAATGTACTCTGAGATTTGGTGTGAGCATATTCACGTTCAAGATTCTTAATTTCTGTCTCCAGAGAGGCAAGAGCTTTCCTTTTCTCTCTTATCTTATGGGTACTATATGAAAGGATTTGCCCTCTCATATATGCTTTTAAAGCCTCCCATATATTAGAATGGGAAGAGGAGTTTGAATTCGCTTCCAAGAATAAATCAATGTGGCCTTTCATGAATTCCATGAATTCGGGATCCTTTAACATATATCTTTTAAATCTCCAGTTGTATGATAGGTGATGTGTACTATCAAGCTTCCAAGTCATCTTTAATGGATTGTGATCAGATAGTACAGCTGCTAAGTAGGAGCAATCAGTGATCTTAGGAATCATACTTAGAGGTATCAGTAACATATCTATTCTAGAGTGAGATTTGTGAACATTTGAAAAGAAGGAAAAGTCCTTTACATTTGGATTTAGTTGACGCCAAATATCACATAGTCCCATATCCCTCATGCCCTGTTTCAGGATTGAAGCTGCTCTTGAACAGCTAAGAGTTTTAGGTGAGGAACGGTCCATCGTTGGATCTAAGACCAAATTAAAGTCACCGCCAACCACAAGTTGACCTTCTGCTAGTGCGAATTTTAATATCAAATCATTGAAGAAAGCAGGATCTTCATGATTTGGGCCGTATACATTCGCTAGAGATAGTTTAACCCCATTCAATTCACAAGTGATTAAAATAAATCTTCCAATATTGTCACTGTCCATTGATAGCAATTTGAATTTCAATTTTTTTGTGAATCAATATAGCAACTCCCCTTGCCCTTGTTGTGAAAGAAGAATAATAGACATGTCCAACCCAATCTCTTTTTAGCTTTAAATGTTCTGTGTCGGAGAGATGAGTCTCCTGAATAAATGCTATGTCACTGGAATGCCCCTTTAAATATGTAAGGATTTTTTTCCTCTTGATTGGAGAGTTAATCCCCCTCACATTCAAAGAAATTATTTTAAGTTGACTAGACATGTCTTAGAGTTGAAAAAAGTATCAAAATAAGGACACATAAAAATAGGTATTTCAGAGCATATGAGTAAGGTGAAAACTTTAAGAGTAATAATAACCAAGAAACAAAACCATACCGTAGTCCCAAGTGAAACCCACCCATAAACATCCCTCAAACTAAACATCCCCTGTGGGTAGGCTACTCTTTCTGAGTTGAGGAAAGGCTCTCAGTAGTTACAAAAAGGATTGAAGAGCATTAAACCACAGTATTGAATGCTTTGGGTTAAATATCACAAAACAAGCATATGACACTTTGATAATGCAACATAAGGAGGGCTTGAGGCCAGGTATAAAAATTAAAGAACAGTATTGTCGCTCTTGCTGTGTTATCCGGGAATCAACACAAATGTGATATAGACAGGGTCAGATCTTCATACAATAAATGATGTATGATACGCCCTCAACAGTAAAGTTATCTGTATCAAGATACCCCCGCTTGAATTATCAGTTTATGACCTAAGACTAAACATTTCAAGGTGAGTAAAGTATCGAACAGTGTTAACAATAACTCCTCCATAAAAATAAACAAACTGAACAATGTCTATAAAATGAAACTCACATGTCCTCACGCCAGCATCTCAGACAACTGGTGCACACTCCAGTACAAGTTAAATGATTGTTTTGTCGTTAATTTTCATGACGTCGCCCCTCCAAACGGGCCCGGACGGGAATCACCCAGAGCGTGTAGTGCCAGATATCCACGGTGGCCCCGTCGTTGTGATCGGTGAGAAGGCGTTCAATTATCATCATCAACGGATTTTAAATAATCCATCGCTGCAGCAGGTGTGGTGAACCACTTGGTATTTCCTTGGTGTGTAATCCTGAGTTTGGCTGGATGGTGCAAAGAATAAGTGATGCCCCTCTCGCGCAGGCTCTTCTTAACATCTTTGAAGGCGTCTTTAAGGCGCTGAAGACTCGGACTGCAGTCGGGAAATATATAAATCCTGGTGTCTTCATAGCGAATTTCTCCTCTTTGCCTGGCCAGTCGCATAATCTGTTCCTTAGATTTAAAGTGAAGGAGCCTTGCAATCATGGGTCTCGGTCTCGGTGGTTTGCTGCCATCGCTGGGGAGCCTGCCGAGGCGGTGGGCTCTCTCACAGGAGACGGGAGTTTGAAAGTTATCGGCGCCCAATATCATTGGTATGACTCGGTCTATAAAAGCAGTTGCGTCCCGGCCTTCAGCATTTTCAGGGAGATTGAGGATCCGGATATTATTACGCCGGCTCCTATTCTCAAGATCGTCCACCTTCTCTTTTAGAAATTTCACCTGTTTCTCCAGCGTCTCGACGTGCGCGGCGGCATCTTTTATGTTGTCCTCATTAGCAGATATCCGACCTTCCATCTCCTCAACTTGGTCGGCTAACGTCGAAAGTGCCGTTTCGATTTTAGTTAGCGAGGATTGGATGGTGGTTGTCTTAATGTCTAACTGCGTCGATAGTTCTTCCTTGCTTTCACGAATGGCCGACAGGACCATCTCAAGGGAAAGATTTTCTCTTTCTCCAGAATCGGTCGCCATCTTTGTGGAGCACGGTCCGGCTGCAGGCCAAGTCTCAGTGGATGACGAAGTGTCTTTCTTTCCCCTTAAATTATACTGTGCCATATACCACTATCAAACAAGGTTTACTTAAAAATTTCGAAGTGTGGTTTTAGCAAAAATAATAGCAGAATATGTGTAACTACTGAGGTTAGCCCCGGGAGCTCACGCTTGCATGTCCTGCCTCGACAGCTGCCAACCGGAACCCCATTGCATCCTGTTTTTATTGATGTTATACACAGCGCCCCAACTTTTTTGGAATTGTGGTTGTCATTTCTGTACGTTGTTGTCAGGTTTTCATCCTGCAGAGGAGAGGTTTGTTTAAGCACAGCTCTCTTAAGGTGGATAATTTCAACACCTCGATCCTTTCCCTCTTTTTTTATATATATCGCCCCATTACATGACTGAATTTTACCCAACAGACGAGCTCATCTTTGATTTTTTCATGGTTTGGTCGAACGAATGATGGCGAGGATCTCACCTGTACCAGAAGTCTGGTGGTTTGTTCAGATGCAGCTTTGCAACCACACACGTCCAGTCTTTTTCTAACTGTGCTATAGTGAACTATAACATTTAAAAGCTGACTGAGACCAAGATTTGCTCTCAAATTGATTCCTTTTTGTCTTTTGTCATGTCATGGTGAACTTCAGCTCCTGACATATCTGCCAGCTGTCTTGAATGTCCTCCATTGATATTTTTCTCAACTCTCCTAATTCTTTTTGCTGTTTCTGCATTTTGACTTTGGTTTGTTTCAATAATGTCAGGCTGTTGTCATTTCACATAAAAGAAAATAGGAGAAAGAGGACTGAAATGCTGGAGTGAGTTATAATGAGATGGAGGCCACGTGGTTTGGCTGCCACGCACATGCAGGCGGTGATTAGGGTTGGGAATCGAGAACCGGTTCCTGTGGAGAACCGGTTCTGTGTGTTTTTATTCCATGGAACTGTTTGGCAGTTTATTTAGTGATTCTCTTATCGATTCCAACCAGCACGAATCTCACGTAATTTACACACAGTCAATTCCAGAAAGCACTTACGTGATTAGGTTACGTCGGTTTAGCACGCACATTGCAGTTGTAAACAACAATGGCGCCCACCAGGTTCAAACGCTCCAAAGTTTGGCTTCACTTCACAAAGAAAGATGGCAACAAGGCAACTTGCAGTCATTGTAAAGTGGAGATAACAGCGTCGGGAGGAAACACGACTAACATGCAGAAACATTTGAACACACAACATGCGATAACGAGTGTCGTGTTTTTGACGCTTCGGACTGATGGATCTCAACCCAGCAGCAGTAGCCAAGCTAAGATCACCTCTGGTAACTCTGGTAAGTAGCTATCCCGCTGCCTATGTGCTTCTTTGTAAAACACGCTATAATATTAACGCTATGCTATTAAACGAAACTTCAGAGTCTGAAGAAATGATTATTTTTCTGCAAAAGAATTGTTAATTCTTCATAGTATTTGCAGATTTGCACTATGCACTGTTCCGTTGTATTTGATAGTATTTATCTTTCTTTATTATTATTTTTGAGTGCTTAGTGAGCTCATATATCCTTTTAAAAAGGAGAATTTTTTTTAAATTTCTATTAGGAAAAACCTGTTAGTAAAATGTTACACATTCTTGTGTATTTGCACAGTTACATATTACAACAGTTAACACGTTATCCAGGCTTTGGGCCTCTTTTGACCTCGCTGTTGAGTTTGTAAGGTCGTGACTTCTAAGTAAAAAAAAATTGATGCTAATAAAACTGTTTGTTCTCCTTTTTCCCCAAATTAGAATCGATAAGAGAATCGATAAAGAATCGGATTGTTAAAGAGTATCGATAATGGAATCGGAATCGGAAAAATCTTATCAGTTCCCATCCCTAGCGGTGATATGAACCATCTGATGTGCGCAGAGACAAAACCAGAGCCGGACTCAAACAGGAACAGGTGCAGCTCTTGCGTGCACAAGTTCAGACGGCGCTCGCAGCTCATAAACCGACGCCTCTGCTGTGAGCGATTTCCTATTGTCGACTCACCGAGCGGCGCGGTTCCCAGGGAGCGGTCTCCATCTCAGACTGTATCATTTGTCACCTGCTTTGTGTCTCCATCAATCACACTTTCAGTCATCCTCCGTCGGCCTCTTCCTGTTCCTGTCAACATCTCCATCTGTCATCCTGTCGGATTATCGCACACGAGCAAGCGGCCACCTGGGAGGCAATTGCGGCAGGTTATAAGCGTCTGAATTTGTGTGTGCGTGCTGGCGGTGGGGGTATGGGGGGTCTTGTCCACATATGCAATCTCTATTGGAATCAGAGGTAATTCCCCGGAGGATCAATAACGACTCTCCGCTGTCTGGAGAAAGTATTGCTGTTCAGGAGACAAGATAAACCGTCTCATCCGCGGCCTCACAACGATGGAAGTTCCTGACTGAGCGGAGTTTTTGAGCTGCTCTCAGAAATGTATCCTTCTTTATCATATATTGAGAATCACATGAGCATTTAAACCATCCAGGAACCATCAAACTGATAGTGTTTTTTTTTTTAAGATGAGCAGCATGTTTTTAATGTCGCTTTGAAGGCAGGCGTCACATAAGTGAAGAAGCCTCATGTGACCTTATTATATGAACCTGGCAGCAGGATGCTGTCATGGATACCAGTAATGACATTTTGAAGCTTGGCACTGGTGCAGTGTGAATTAGTAGATCCACACCAGCAGATAGCTGTCAGTTCTTCTCCAGTCCACCTGTGAGCAGCTCCCGTCTCAGCACCGGTCCATTGGTGCCACCTTCTGTGGCTTCAAATGGCAAAAGCCCTGCAGATGTGGGGTTCCCTGTCCTCCTCCAACAACCACTGTGATTATCATTATCTGAAAGGTGACATGACTTTGAAGCAAGGTTATTATAGTTTTGAAATTTTCTTTAGTTTTTATTTTTATTTAGTTTTCCAGTTTGCTTTTTTATTTCAGTTTAGTTTTAGTTAGTTCAACAAGTAATTTAGTAGTTTTAGTTTAGTTTTTATTTTGAGGAATTGACTAGTTTCAGTTTAGTTTTTATTTAGTTTTAGTCTTAGTTTTAGTTTTTCTTCTTCTTGCAGTATGCAGCAGATTATACACCTTTTCGACTTGAAAATTGTGGACATGCGCCCCCTAGTGGCCCCGCCATAACTGGAGGGTGCGGTGCTCCACCAACTAACCCAAACACAGCAGCGTGGAGCATCTGTTACGGATAACACAGACATGTCTTGGATTGATGATGTTAGGCAGTGGCCTCCAGTTACAGATGAAGGTAGTTTATCGCTGTTTTTAATGATTGGTTATGGAAATAGCATGATCTATTCCCATAATCAAACACTAAAAAATATAGAACGCTGGCTATAACTAACGTCAACAAGCCATAAAGATTATGCTGCTGTAATGTTAACGCGAGCGGTAAATTAGGCTATGTGTTAATGTTATATTTAATTTATTTTATCATTCTCCTAAGTCATTCATTCATTAATTTATTCATTCATTTATAGGCTTGTGCTAGTACCGAGGGCTACAGTAGCCTCATACTGCTGTTCTTTTAGCCAGAATCGTCCGGGACTCTCAGCGAGACTATGAGTAGTACGAGATTGAATGTTAACGAAAACTCACCCGGCTGTATTCATTTGGAACAAAGTTCTTTCTGTTGATATTTTTCACCCACGTCTTCCTAACTTCTTGTTCTGCAAACAAGGCAGTCTTCGTGCATACTTTCTTCTTCCATTGTCGAATTTTCACACCATTGTTGGCACAGTTTATGACGGAACATTATTCCCACTCGACCGACTCGACATTATAAAAATATATATTTGTAGAAAGAGAACAACACTGGTTAATCTGCGAGCCGGTGAAAGTGTCGCTCTGTAGCACCCTCCAGCAATGGCGGACGGGGTACTTCCGGGGGGCTGGCCCGAAAAGGTCTATATCCGCTATGCTGCCCCCTCTCTGGAGGGAGGGTAGCATAGCGGCTGCTGCAGGACAGGCAGTAATCTCTATGGCAGTAATCGAGGGAGAAAACGAAACGACAACGAAAACGAAGCTGAATTTATCTACAATTCAGTTTAGTTTTAGTTAGTTTTACATCCTTCATTGTAGTTTTTATTTAGTTTTCGTTTTTTTTTTTTAATTGTAGTTTTTATTTTTATTTCAGTTAACTGAAATATTTTTTCATTGCTAGTTTTAGTTTTAGTCTTAGTTTTCGTTAACTATAATAACCCTGCTTTGAAGGCTTTTTTTTTTCATCTTTGCCCTTTTGATCAGGTCCTCAGAGTGTCTCGGGAGCCTCGTAGTGCAGGAGGAGGTCTGCAGAATGCTCCTGATATCATTCCACTTAGCTGCTTCATGCTTCTGCACAGGGGCGTTTCTAGTCACCTTGGGGGCCCTAGGCAAGAGTGAGCATCGGGGCCCTCTGGTCCAAAAACACCAAGAAGATCATTTAATCCAGAAATCTTTTATTTTAAATAACAGAGGTGCACAGTGATGTAAGAAAACTTAAAATACAATATAACATAACAAACACAACTGAAACATGCAAAGTTTAACAAAAACACAATCAAAAAAAAAAAAATATATATATATCACATGACATGCAGAAAATTCAAGAAGACATATGATATCACCCTCTTCTAAATACAAATTAGTTACTGGTTAGCTTACTGTTAATTACTGTTTTAATAAGCTAGGCTAAAGCGCAGTAAACATGTCATGTGCAGTTGTGCTTCGTGAGACTGGGACAAAGTGGCATCATAACTTTTTTTTTTATAATGTCAGATTATACACCTTTGAATTTAGCACTTTCCCATTCTCTTTTTCCTTCATCTTCTTGCTTTTTTTTTTCTTTTTGCGTATCCTGACGGATACACTTGCTTCATTTTGAGTTTGAAGTACTGAAGAAAGCCGGCCACGGGCAGTCGGGGCCCCATTAGGAGGGTTCCAAACGTGTCGCTGCAGTGTGTATGGAGGTTTCAGGTTGTGTCATTGTTATGCAGTGACAGCTAGTGGGGGCCCTATGCGAGGGGGCTTTCAACATATCGTCGTTGCAGTGTCTAAAGCAGTTCAGTCATTGTGTCATTGACAAAAGGACCAATGTCACCGCTGTCCTGGGGCTCCTTCCAGCTCGGGGCCCTAGGCAATTGCCTAGTATGCCTACCCCGTTGCGGCATCTCTGGTAGAACACTAATGTTTTCTGGAAAAGAGCGTAATGATGGCCCCTAAGAAAGCTAGCCATCCTTCTGCCAGGTAGAAGGATGGCTAGCTTTCTTAGGGGCATCATTACGCTCTTTTCCAGAAAACATTAGTGTTCTGGAAAAGAGCGTAATGATGCCCCTAAGAAAGCTAGCCAACCTTCTGTCAGGAGAAACCAGTTGAACACAGCTGCAGCAGAGCTCTAAATAGTCTGTCCATCTACGCAGTAGTACGCTCGCACCTGAAGAAGGAAGTGCCCTTATAGACAGCCGCTTTGCTTATATCACAAACACAAACACAAACACCCCCCCCCCCCCCCCAAAAAAAAAAAAAAAAAAAAAAAAGCTTTTACTCTTGGATGTGGTGGAATAATTTGCAAAACTGCTACGGACACACCTTTTTTTTGCACCGACGAGTCACATAATGCACCAAAAATAATGACACTGACTTTTCTGCAGGAGGTCTGGAGTCTGAGGGATGTCCCTTATATGTCCCCTTAGATGTCCCCTATCGCAGATGCCTACATTTTTATTTTCTATTTCTTAGCAAAATTAATGATGGCAAATGTAGAAATAAACCTGGTAAAATGAAGAGGTTCTGGTCACACGTCAACACTCTTCTTGGAAATAATTACTGCAAGAACACGACTTTGTGGTATAATGTGACTTAATGGAATTACAATGAGTTTTATATTTCAAAAAGCTTTTGCACCGATTCCCTGCTTTACAAACCTCATGCTGTGTACCGGCGAGAAACCGTCATGACCATCAGGATAACTGAGGGGTGACTGTGGCGACCGATGATTGCATTGTGGGACATGGAAGCTGAGGCACAGACGGCCGATGAAAAGACAAGAAAAAGAAATGAATCAACACCTGTGTACCTGCCGCCTGCACTGGAAGAAAAGCTGCCATAAACACTCATTCTGCTGAATTATCATCCACTGGGCCCAGCGGGTCGCGGCTGCAAGCTGCAATAGTCTGGTAAAAAGGAAAGAAGAAAACAACGTTACTATCCTCAAATGAAATCTTTGACAGTATCAGTCTCAGAAAGTCCTCGCTGTCTGGAGAAAATACTGCTGTTCAAGAAATTTAAGAACGAAACCTAAGAGTGGAAGAAATTCCTACCCGTCAGCAGCACGCCGTCTACACATCAATGATTCCTCAAGATGGAAGTCCTGCCTCAATTCGGATTAATATGTGCACAAATTTTAGTGGGTGCACATTATTCAAATGTTCTTGAATCTAATTGGATTCCTAATACTTCATTAAACTGTTTAATCTGCTGAGAGCAAAGACCAGAAGGGTTTAATGAGTCAGTGTGGCACGTCCACAACAGTCTGGGGGGGGGGGGGGGGGGGGGGGGGGGGGGGGGGGGGGGGGGGCTGAGGGCCGCAGGAACCCCGTTCATCATACAACGTTGTCATCAGTAAAGTTTTTCTTAAGCATCTTATTTGAACAAACGATAGTAAAGAGAGAAGCGTCTCAGCAAACGGGACATTTTCACAAGACAAACTTTGACGTGTGTAAATAAGGGATGTCCCTGGGGGGCACTGGAATGTCGCTGGTGTCAGGGACGAAAATCCCATTTCATTTTGAGGGGGGACAATAAACAGTAAAATTTCAGAGAGTAATTCCTGGGGGGGACATGAAAAAAAATGCTCTCTCTCTCTCTCTCTCCTGCTCCTTTGGAACTCGCCTTGCAGGGTTGAGCCCACAGCCTGTTGAATGTTAGAAAAAGTAATAATAGTAGTTGTAGCATTGTTGTGTATCAGTGCATATTCTACCTGTATACAGGTTTTTCAATGTTCAAACTGAAAAATCAACAATGGTATTAGGTGGTATTATTATATTGTAGTGTTTTATTTTTTGACAAACAAAATACAACAACATATTACAACTACGCCATTAAATATGGCAACTTAAAAATCAAAAATAAAATACAATTAAAAATCCCTTCTACATTTAAATGACACACTCTCTGACACACGGAGCTGCCGGTAGCCCCGCCCGTTAGAAACAGCATGTGGACTAAACCACTTTGAGAAATAGGGGGGTCGCAATGTTTCAACAATTAAAAAAAAAAGGGCTTTTACGTTTATAATTTGCAGCATTGTGTTGTACTTTTATTGAACATGACAATATTATTATTCAATTGTTTTTGTGTGCTTACAATGATTTTTTGGGGGGGACAACTTTATGGAAAGGGGGGACACGTCCCCTGTGTCCCCCCCGGGATTTCCACCTATGGCTGGTGTACACTGGGATGTCACTGGGGTACAATGGGGTACACTGGGATGTCGCTGGGGTACACTGGGATGTCGCTGGGGTACAATGGGGTACACTGGGATGTCGCTGGGGTACACTGGGATGTCGCTGGGGCACACTGGGATGTCACTGGGGTACACTGGGATGTCGCTGGGGTACACTGGGATGTCGCTGGGGCACACTGGGATGTCACTGGGGTACACTGGGATGTCACTGGGGTACACTGGGATGTCGCTGGGGTACACTGTGATGATGCTGGGACAGTGAGAGACTGGGACGGATCATTTTAGCATTTACACCAGGCCCGTTAAATTCCAGTTCTCGAGGGCTGCAGTCCTGCACGTCTTAGATGTTTCCCTGCTTCAGCCCACCTGATTCAAATAAACAGCAGAACTATGCCGACTTGAACAACAAGCCAATGGTCATCCATTCATTTGATTTCCATTCATTTTCATCCATTCATCCATTCACGAGGTGTGTTGAAGCAGGACTTGAGGACTGGATTTGGACATTCTGGACTTTGATGACACTAGACGTCACCTCCAGACCTTCAAACTGGTCCACAGAAGAGGTGAGACTGGTTCGTTGATTAGGAGGAGAGAAGCATGGATTCATCAGGAACCCAGAGCTGGTTTCATGACAACACAATGATTTTGGGCCAAACTGCTCTCAGAAATGTCAGTCAGCGATGCATAAATCTGACAATCCAGAAGACGCTTGAGGCCACTTATCAGAGCTAACGCTAACTGAGCTCTGCCTGGAGCAGAGTCCCGTCATTCATGTAATTATTGGTCTTTGTCATGCTGAAATAATTATGGCCCCCGAGATGCCAAAGATTAAGGAAATTAACATAGTCTGGCCACTTCAGATGAGTACAACAGACTGCTCTGTGATGTCGCTTCTGAGTTTCCTGAACATCACTTTTTGAGCCTCTTTCTCGTCTTGCTGCACGGCGTGTTGGTAGGAAATGGCATCGAGCGTAGCGCCGTACGACTGAAAGAGAGACGGCGTCATGACTTTTTTTCAACGATAACGACTGAGGACAAGAAAATCTCTGACAAACGTCTCTGCAGTCTGGTCGTGAGAGCTTCGAGGCGCTGAGGGTTTGCCCGACGGCATCGTGACGGCATCGGTCACTGACCGCCCAAAACGCCGAAGCCTCATCGTCGTAAACGTCTGCAGAAACGATCCTGGATATTTCGTGCGTGGATGTAATTGGGCGTCCAGAACGCCTGATGACGGAGCGGCTGTTCCACTCTGAATCAAAGTGCTCCACACTTTCGTCTCTCTCCTCCGTGAAACACCGCTTAGTTGGTGAACGAGCACACGAAGAATCAAACCGTTCGAATATGAGCCTCTCGTGACTTTTAAGAAATGTTGCCTCTCCACCGCATCAGTCATGTCAGATAACGTCGTTCTGCGAGAGAAATCATTTCCCATGTGGGATCTCGACTCAGCGAGGAGCATTTCCAAAGATGAGCGTCTACGGGAGTGAAATATTCATGATGACGATAACAGCCCGTCCGAGGAATCACCGGGACAAACAGGGAAGGGAGTGCGGTCAGTTTGGTTTGTCAGCCTCTCGGGTCCGTGTGTTGACTCTCCAAGCGGTAAACACGCGTGCAGCCTGAGCACACGGCGAGCTCAGAGTCAACAGGACAGAGCAAACATCGTGAGGCTCTGCATTATGGATGACAAGCATTAGAGAATATGAGACAAACGCTGAGATTCAGAATGTGATGAAAGTGGGGACAAATTTGAAAAACGAACATTATTGCACCGAATATCTTTCCCAAGTTTCATTATTTCTGCAGGTGTGTTTGCTTATTCTCAATAAAGCCAATAGGTTTCTTCCAGCTGTGATTCTACATCAACATCTAAAGTGACTTTATATTGATTGATCAGTAAGGTACAGTGGTTTACTCTAACAGGTGTGTAAGGGTCAAAGGGCACCCCGAGAGCATGAATACAGAGTGGTGGATTTAATAGAAAAACATTCAGCAATCAAAATCAAGTCAGGTCATGCGGCTAATCCAGCGCCTCTGGGGTGATACTTTGGTTTTCATGCCAGCTGAAAGATATGATCTCTCCAGCATGTCCTGGGTCTTGGTCAGGATGAGGTCTTGGTCTTGGAGGAAGGTGTCCAGGGTTCCACCTATCTAGGAGCCCGAACCGCCTCACTGACTCCTCTCAACGTGGAGGAGCAGCAACTCTACTCTGAGTCTACTCTGAGGACAGAACTTCTCACCCTCCCTCCAAGGGGACGTCCAGTCACCCTCCTGGGGAAACTAATTTCAGCCGCTTGCATTCACAGTGTCATCCTTTCGGTCACTGTCCACAGTTTGTGACACAGGTGAAGGTAGGCACGAAGATCGAGCGGTAAATAGAAAGTATTGCCTCTTCACCACAGGGGATCAGTGCGGACTACCTGTCGGTCTCAAGACCTCACGAGACTCACGAGTACCTCACCTCAAACCCAGAGAGGGGATTCCACCCTCTCACGACTGAGCAACCACGAGTCTCAGATTCAGAGGTGGCGATTCTCATCCCCCGCTGCTTCACACCCAGCTGGGAACCGCCTCGGTGTGAACTGAAAGCTGCAGGACCGCATCATCCATCATCCATCCATCCATCATCTTACTACCAGCGGTGTGGGACAAGCTCTTGCTCTGTTTGTGAAGGGGCTGGATGGCCCGTGACAACAGACCCACAGAAAACACAGAGATACATGACTGAATGCCCACAGAGCACATGTTGACCAGTTAGGTGGACTCCCAAGGTCCCTCCAGGACCCTAGCAAGGGTGTAGAGCCGGTCCAGTCTCCAGCCAGGATGGACCCAACCAGACTTCGCACCTTCTCGAGGAGCGTGACGGTCCTGTGATTAGAACACGCCTTTCAAGCCCCAGGGACTGTCCCATGACGTCCCTATGACAAAGCAACGAAGACAGAATATTGCCAAAGAGTGTTCTGAATCAATTTCAGCAGAGTCTGGCAGAAGAGTCTGGGTTCCTGTCAGTCCTTTCCTTCCATCAGTCGTCACGTCATCAGACAAAACATCCAGCAAAGGAAACCCAGGACTGTAGAGCAACTTCAATCCCAACTCAGACAAGAATGGGTCGACGTTCCTCTCAGCAAACTGGAATCAACCCAACTCCTGGGCTCCCAGACGTAGTAGAAAACAGGGATGCTACACAGTAACAAACATCATCCTGGTTCACTGTTTTTGAAACACGCTGCTGCCGACAAATTCGATTGATTTGATTGAAGACAAATTCATTAATGACTTTATTATGTACCCGTGGTTTCGTTATATTCTCATAGTTCTTCGCTCCTTGACAGAATATTTTACCTGAAACGTCCCTTTTGTCCTGCGTGGCAGCAACAGTCCCTTCATACCAACCTCATGGTCATTTTTCACCCATCTGCTTTCTCCGTGTGTAAGACCCCTTTGCATGCGATGGATATTAAAATTCAGTAACATCTAGCAACTGCCAGGTGTTTATTTTCAAGTCTTGTTTCGTCTCGTTTTGAGATATAGATGGTCACGTGGTGGTGAAGATGATGCATTTCCTCACTTTCAACAATGTTCCACGGTGAATAAATTATGTTCTTGTCTGATTTGGAGATCATTGCAGTCTATTTCTACAGAATCCTAACTTTCTGGAATTGTGGTTGTCATTTTAAGTATTTTATTTGTAAAATTATAAGTACAGATATTGTCATCATTTAAAAAAAAAGTTCATTCTTAAACTTTCTGGACAAGTGACAGGTTAATAGGATGAAAATCATAATGAAATGCAGCTCTCACAGTAGCAGTGTGCAGTATTTATGTGCACCTGAGACCCTTTGACCCTGATCTTGACCTGGTGTCCTCGTCTAGCTCGTCCCAAAACTAATTAGGAGAAGAGAAGGTCATCCATACCCTGAAGAACCCTGAAGAGAGGAGCTGCTGCAATCAGAAAAAAAAAAAAATACAAAAACTGTCTTTTCTGCTTCAGGCATGCAGAGGAGAGCTCATTTAAAGGAAAAGGGGTTTAGCACAGAACACTGACATATCTTTTCTGAAGCTGAATTCACTGCATCCTCCTTTAAAACAACCAGCATTTTCTTTGCCGCTGCCTTTACAAACTGTTGTGCACGTAAACCCCCCCTCCGCCCAGTATCACACACACAAGGGTCTGAAGCAGAAGGGAACTTCTGAGCTTAAACTCTTCAGGATATTTTTAGACTGCATCTGGCACGGGTTTGGTCCTCGGTGAAAGTACGTGGGCTGCTGGGTGTTTTGGTGCAGCGGCAGACGTGACAGTCTGCTGCAGACTCCAGTTTAATTTTAAACCCCTCTGTTATTGTCTGCGTTACAGTCAGGAGGCGTGACGTCACCGCCTGCAACACCACCGTGCAAATACTGACTCCTTTGGATGCTTCTTTTATTATATACACCATGGGCTGCTTTTAAAAAGAACTTACAGCCACTCCACTGCTTTACAAAAACAGGATGATCCACAGTTTATTACCATGAGTCGTACACAAAAGATTCACTCGAAACAGAGGAGTTGATGTCCAAAAGACACATTAGATTTGCAGATGGTGAGATTTTCCTGTTCTACTGAGTGGATGTGGTCCCAGCTGACTTTATTGTGTAGTTTGGGTCATCACAGCGATGTTTGTGTGGCTACAGAGACAAAGTGGTTTTGAATATTTACACAAGCTTTCATAGATCTTTATAACTTCATCTAACCACCATAAAAATCTCCTTACAGACTGTTATTCTGTGACATAACATGGGCTACTTTTAAAATAAATTACTCATCATAAAAACTACGACAGTTTGTTTTATGGGTTGGTCAGTCTCTCCAGCAGCTCCTCAGCTGTATCATAAAAAAATAAGAAAGAAAGTGGGAGTTTTCTCTCTCCCCCCTCTTCTTCTCAATGCTACATTCAGGTCCGGAGAGGCTCATAAGCACTTCAGCAGGAAGAAGTTGCAGAAAGCTCCGCGGGGACAGTCGCACATCTTCCCGATTCGAGCGCCTTTCCTCACGGCGCACTGCTCCCCAACATCACACTGAGGGACAGTCAGAGGGTTGGTCAGTGTCCACGCACAACAAGCCCACACACACACACTTCAGAAATGATTTCTGTACGTGCACACTACCGTTGGGACTTGGCCAAATTTCTTTTCCCACGAAGGCAGTCGTTTCGCCTGCAGCTTTTCAAGAACTTCTTGGAGAGCTCCAAGCTGTCGGGAAACGGAGCAAAGAAAGAAAAAAAAGAGAAAGATAAAGAGCGGTGGGCACACAAGTATGAAACATCAAATATTCTATCAGGTATTTAGAAAATTAAAACCGACTAATGTCTAAAAGTAAGACTGGAGATCACAAGGAAACCATGATGTCTTTAGAAAAATAACTGCGCACTGAAGTGATGATGATGAGAATTTAAACGCTCTTTCTGAAAGTTATACAGAAAAATCTGAAGCAGCTTTGCTTTTTTTTTTTTTTTTTGTCTTTAAAAGCGCAATATAAATAAAAATGTAAGGGAAAATCGTTAAAAAGAATAAAAAAACTAAAACATTGGAAAGCGTCGCGGCTCCAGAGGGAGGACGCAGAGCCGAGACGCAGAGCCGAGACTTACCAGCTGCTTCTCGCTGGTCAGGTTCGGACCTTTGGGGTAGAAGTCCCGCAGGGCTCTGGGGCTCAGCTCCTCTTCGGACTCCGCGTCCAGCAGCTGCGCTCCCGCGGCGTCGGAGGAGAGCAGCAGCAGCAGCGCGCAGAGGAGCGCGCCGCTGAGCAGCCTGGAGCTCTGCATGGTCCCGGTGCGCGGCTGCATGTGGACCTTCCCCGGTCTCGAATCGTCGCTCCCCAGCGCCAAACACCCTTTTTATGCGAGATGTGCCATCTGCTTGCTCCACCTTATCCTTTGATTTTTTTTTTTCTTTTTGTCATGCGTAACAGCTGCCTTGGGTGAGTCATCCCATAAAAGTTGCTGGGCAAAATATGCCTCAAAAAGTCAACAATAACAGCAGCCCCGCACGGAGCCGTTACCGGCGGACTGGCGGATTACTCGTTACGCGGATGATGAATTGCAAATTCATAAGTGATTGGGTAACTTTCCGCGTTTTTTGTCGTTAATCATTTCAAGTATGAAGGAAACACAAAAGGATCCAACTGAAGAATCAATTTATCTGCTTCAGTCGCCACACAATTCAGCAGGAGATAAGTTATCAACGATCTACAGTCCTGGCTTTACTAAATCATTTCTGTACTCTCCTTTTTCAGCTCTCCCGTCGGGGATATTTAAGAAAAAAATATTCAAAAGAGTTGTGTTATGAATAATTCACCTCCAGCCTGATCCATCAGTCTGATATGCGGCTGAGGAATGAAAGGAAATAGATTTTTGACCATCAGCCAAACTGTTACCAACAGAGAAGCAGTGCTCTTCTGAATCATCAAGTCATTTCTCTCAGAGCTGAAGGCACGAAGATTGTTTGCAAAACCTTTAGAAAAATGTGCCTCTAATAGATGTAAGTAATGTTGACTCACTCAGAGCTGTTGGTCACCCACAAAGAGTCAGTTATCGCAACTGAAATGCTTACCCTAACCTTAAATAAGAAAGAAAGAAAGAAAGAAAGAAAGAAAGAAAGAAAGAAAGAAAGAAAAGGAAGAAAGAAAGATCATATTATAAAACTGCCTCTGTGTTCACGGTAACAAACACATAGAACAGATGTAAACAAACCAAAATGTAAGGCGAGTTGATTTCTGGAGCACATTTCCTCCACAAAGACAAGTTAAAGTGTTTACAAAGGCATTGGGATGAAAAAAACAAATATAATTCGTAAAATAGAACATAAAACATATAAAACATATAATAAATCTGGACAGAAAAGGGAATAAATCAGAGCTCAGAACAGGTGAATAGAAACAGTGCAGGTTTCACCAGGAGGTCAGATCGACCCCAGACTGTTCACTCAGTTGCAAACTTTCAGCAACACTTTGAAGTCAATCCTGTAGGTCAGTGGTTCTCAAACTTTTAATACTGCGTACCACCTGAGAAGCTGTTCAGCTCTCTGAGCACCACTATGATGACCAATTTTAAAATATAGCCATATATGCCTTCTCAATTAGCTTTAAACAGGAGCTGAAAAAGGAGAGTACAGAAATGATGTTTATTCCTTATTGTAGTTATTTATTGTTACCTGAATTTCATTTGAAACATATTTATAATGCATTGTCTGTTTCCGATATGATAAAAAAAAAAAAGGGAAAATGTGGAAACTCCTGACGTTCCCCCGCGTACCACCAGAGAGCGCTCGCGTACCACCAGTGGTACTTGTACCACAGTTTGCGCACCACTGCTGTAGGTACCTGGTGGCCGGTTTGAGGCAGTAAGGAGTTCAGCTTTCCTGGTTCCTGTTCAAACTCCAGCAGCGGCGTTCCTGATGAGCTGAAGCTGTCGAAATTGTCTCGTTGGGAAGACGGGACAGATGAAGCCATGGGTGATGTTCTTTAGATCTGCCCCTGGCATCAAGGGCCCGATCGTACACCTCCCCCTAGCTGCTACCCGCTAGCCGCTACCCGCAAATTGCGGATTTACGAACCTCCGCTAACCGCTATGCAATCTTCCACTTCCGCTATCCGCTTTCCCGACTCCCTTATTCACATTGTAGGTGTGGCAATGGAAGTGTCATTTGCGCTTTCCGCAAAGAGGGATCTTGCGATCGTGGGTTTAGGATAGCGGGTAACGGGTGGTCAGACAACCCGCTACCCGCTATTCTATACCCGCTACCCGCGATCGCAAGATACTGAATTTGCGAAAGCGCAACCCGCTTGTCGGTACGTAAAAGAGCACGTCTAAATGGCATAATTGTGCATCCACCTGGTCACATGTGCCCTTATTCTCTTAAGGGCAGAGGATGTCTGTACAGCTGTGGCATGATCTCATCCAGATGTTTGCTGTGGAGGAAACGAGGAGATCATAGAACTCTGTTGTGGAGTTTCTTGTACTGTGCTCGTATCCCTCTGACCCTCTCCTTGCGCTCGGAGCACCTGAGATGCGCTCAGTGGTAGAAAGTAGATGTCATCATACCTGTTCCTCTGGCTCAATGCCCATCCAATGATCCTTTCTGCAGTATTTTAAAAAGCACATCAGCTGTGTGTCTTATTTTTACCTCCACCAAGGAGGTTATGTTTTTGCCGCCGTTTATCTGTCTGTCTGTCTGTTTGTCTGTCTGTGTTCAAGATAACTCAAAAAGTTATGGATGGATTTTGAGGAAATTTTCAGGAGTTGTCAGAAATGTGAAAAGAAAGAATTGATTTCATTTTGGGTGTGATCCGGAGGAAATCCTGGATTCTGGATCACTTTCAAATTTTCAATAACATTGCGGTCAATGGGGCTGGAAATTTAGTTTCTCAATATCTCCGTTAATTATTGCCCAAAACTCATGAAATTTCACTCAGGGATTGACAATGGAAACCTCTATCAAATTTCAGAGGCTGATCTGGATCTGATCCAGAACGTGGATTTTATCACAATCTGTAAATCGCTGTATGGGGGAACTGTTGGGCTTGGCGGAGGTCTGCGCTCTCCGAGTGCTTTTCTAGTTAAGAAATGCTTTCCTGGAAGTTCACTGGCTCTATTTTTCTGAGCAGTTTGTTGAAACTTCTTGGAATATTAAAGAAATGATTAAATCATTTGCTCCACATTAGTTAGAGCTAGTTATGTATATATCGGTACAGAGGAGGAGGAGGAAAGTAGAGGAGGAAGCTCTACAGCAGAGTCCCAGACCAGCTGCCCATGAGAGCTGCTCTGATCTGGAAGAAAAGATGCTCCATAGCAGTTTGTGGGTAGCGGCTTTAGGGAAGTGGAAGATTGCTAATAGCGGGTAGCGCAACCTGCTCTTAAAGGCAATGGCTACTGACACACTGATTGGTTAAACAGGTGGAACACCCTAACCACTCCTATGCATAATATATGCATAATATATGCATAATATAGCGGTTAGTGCAGGTAAGATCGCAGGTTTAGGGAGGTGGAAGATTGCGTTTTTTGCAGGGGAACGCTCCTCCCGCTACCCACTATCTCTTAATAGTGGCTTTAGGAGGTTTGGCGGAAGATCAGGCCCCAGATCTTCTGAGCGCACGTAGCTCCGTCCTTGGCGTCGAAGCGCCGTCGTAAACTTACATGAACCAACGTGGACATCCCAGAGCTGCCGTCTGGTCGATTTGTGGACCAAACACAGTGGCTGGAAAAGAGCGGAGAGCTGCTGTCTATCCAAAACGCACGTTCAAAGCTGCCAAACTGAACTGAAACGTCCAACTTTTCAGGCATCGACACAAGCGTCTAAACAGCCTGAGTCTACCCAGGGATACTTGCACACTTGGGACAGGACCGTAACAGCTTTTTGAGACTTTGAGCTTTTCGTCGGTGTGATGAAGGGCTCAGCGAGGGACCGATGTCATGCTTGTCTCTATGAATCCCAGAAGAAACGTGTTTTTGCTCCCCATCCACCCTTAGATCGCCGTCCCTCTGGATAAACTTTAAATGGAAGGAGTTTGTTGGAAATGAAAAGAAATGGTAAACCAAATGAACACCCTACATCTCTGTGCTGCGCAGCTCCAATTTGTGTTTCATCCTTTGATAACTCCTCTCTCTGGGCTGCTCCGCATATCATTTCATCTGCCATGCAAATCCCTGAGTCCGCTCTAACAAAGCAGCGGCTGGATTGTTCACACAAACCAGCGTCTGATTGCTGCTGCCGCTCAAGTCTTATTCTCCGTTCTGTCCTCAAGTCATCCCAACTCTCTGCATTGATCACTGGATTCAGAGCTGACGGAGATGGAGGAGCAGGAAGCTTTGATTGTGCCGGAGGCGGCATGACTCATGTCTCTCTATACCCCGGTTTTAATGACTGAGGAGCCAATTTAGCATTTCATTCACAACAGCCGGGCTATTTCATTCACAATGTTGAGTTCATTTGTGCCGTACACCACTGACAGTCGTCTGACAAAAGACTCGGTTCTGCAGGAGCCGTTTCCCCGCTTTTTTTCCTTCTCCTGCTACCATGAAGGTAGCAGGAGACGCCGAGGTCACCAGGTGACTGTAGATGAAGAGCATCAGCTTCACAGAAAACATGTAATAGTACAGTCGAGCGAAAATGCAAGTAAGCGCACTTTCGGTTCTGTGGTTTTTGCTCATCGGTACAGATTTAATGGACAAAAAGGAAGCCAAAATCCATAAGCAGGTGTGTGAAAAAGTACGTACGCCTGATGACTCATAGTTGGTAGATCCACCTTTATCAGCGTGATCTTCTTTCTCATCTCTCTGTATGTTGTCAGCCTCTCTCATGACTGTGAAGGAATCCTGGTACGCTTTGCTTCAGTTCTCTGAGTACAGACGTCTGTCGATACGCAGCTCAGTTCAGGACAGTCGACAGCTTCTCTTTCTCAGCCAGCTTCTACAACCAGCTTCAGCCGAAGCTTTTGCTTCAACTCCAAAAAGGTGCCCGTGTGATGCGGCCCAGATCACCACCCCTCCACCACCGTGCTGATCAGTGGGACATGAGTTTGTGTTTGACTTGATTTGGTGGGAAATAGCAACGTCCTAGTTCCTGAAACTACAGAGACAAGATGCAACAGCACAAAAAGCATGGATTTATTTTGCATTAATTAGCTTTGAACGTGGTCAGATCTTCATCTACGTCATAATAACAGACAAGCACAGTGTGCTAGTCATTGTGTCTTTATTGAACATTAAACATCCACACTGCTCGAGGGAAAAAGTGAGCATGTCTTTGGAGTTGATACCACACTGAACCTAATTTGGCAGCAACGACTTCACGAGTTCACTTTTCTGCAGCTCTGGATCAAACCTGGACAACATCTGGTGGAGATGCTCAGGCATTTGTTGGGTGTCTGGTGCAGATGACTCTCCTGAGGTCATACCGCAGCCTTTCTGTGGGCCTAAGGATCGGGCTCTGACTGGGCCACTGCCAGAAGATGGATGATTTTGTTTCTCCAAAGCCATCCTGTGGTGTTTTACTTTGATGCTGCAGGGGGGGGGCAGCTTCAGCTGTCAGCCAGCCTGCATCATCCTGTGGGATATTTAGCTAAATTTGGGAATTAGTTTTCCCCTCAGAGACGGCAAATGGTCCAGGCCCCGATCATAATACTCCTGCACCATGCTTTACCACTGGGCAGATGTTTTGATGTTGGTAAGCTGGGCCCTTTTTATGCCATAAATAGTGTTGAGGTATTGCTTCTCATAAACAGCAAACTTAGGGCCTGATTTACTAAGATCCTGAATAAAGAGTACTAAATTGCGTGTGCACTGAAAAAGTTTGCGCGTGCTGTTGTTGTGTGTTTTGCGGGTGATCAACTAAGAATGCTCGCGCAATTGATAACGGGTGCAAACAGCAGTATTTAAATGAGGTGTTGCGTGTCTTACGGTTTGCGCCATGGAGAGTCTGGATGGAAAGCAGGATAGACGCAAGCGCAAAATGAAATTTGACGAGTTGGAGTTAGAGATATTAGTGGAAGAGGCAAATAAACACATTCATGAACTACAGCAAAGAAATTTAAACATTACCAAAAGAAACGCAATATGGGAGAAAATCTGCGATAGAATAAATGCAGTTGGTAAGACAAAAAGAACGGCAGATGAGGTTAAAAGAAGGTGGCAAGATATAAGGCAAAGAAATAAAGAAAAAGTGGCCTTTAATAAAACTTCGGCAAACAAGACAGGTGGAGGGCCTGCGGAGGAGATGCCTCTAACACGCTAGAGCCAACTGCAGAACAAGGTAGGCGCACAATAAGAAACACTGTTTTCTCCATGAAAACACGTGATTTATTTATTATCACAAATAAAAAAATGAATGTGCCTCCCAGTGTTTCCACTAGAAAAAATTGGCACCGGACAATGGTTTTCAATTTACCGGACAAATGTTTGAAATCCGGTCACATAGGCTATATGAATTTATTGAGGTTAAAAATAAATCATATGCAGTAGTACGATATCAATGCAGGTCATTTAATAGTGTTTTTATTAAAAAACAGGCTATTTCAAATAAAATAAGTCCCGTCAATTGACTCACGAGCGTAACTTAAAAAAAAAAAAAAATAAATATTGCAGAAGCTTGCGCTCTTCTGACTCCGCTGCGCTGTTTTAATGCGGTTCTGCAGAGGGAAACCTCTCTCTGCTGGCACACTGGAGACAGGGATCAGCAGGCTATCTGGGCCAGTTGAGCCACTCGGGGTAGATTTCACTGAAATCCCCGGTGAGAACTTCACAGGCCGTTGAGAAGTTCAAGCCTCCATAACCGCGGAGCGCTGTCATTACGGAGATGCGTCTCTGCGCGCAGCTGTGGCATCAATGAGTGGAGCTGTGGCTGGAGCCGACTCGTCCTCACACACTACTCATTCGTAAAAAAAAGTATATGTTTTTTCATAAAATCCATCCATTCATCCATCCATCCATCCATTAGCTTCCGCTAATGGATGGATGGATCCGAAGTCGGGTCGCTGGGGCAGCAGCTTCAGAGGTCCAGATCCCCCGGCCGCTTCCACCAGCTCCTCTGGGAGAATCCCGAGGCGTTTTTCATAAAATGATGTGGAAATAACCCATTTTATTACAACTGAAATTGTGCTTGGGAGGAGTATTTTCACCGGACATTTTGACCGGATTATAAAATCCCGGACTTCCGCATATTTTACCAGACAAAGTCCGGCAATTACCAGACAACGGAAACCCTGGTGCCTCCTGTGGCAACCTTTTGCTGAATAATACTCGATTTAACATTCAAATAAAATATTTCTCCTTTTGCATGTGCAAACAAATTTACACGAGTCCGAAAGACTCTCTCTCTGCGTATTCTTTGATTTTGGCGATGTCGCCTCCTTGCCACAATAACAGCAGCCATCGGTGCGTAATGCTGGGCAGATTAGCACCTTCCTTTCGAACGTATTAAATACAGACGCAATCACAATCCCCGCAATTACTTTCAGGGTTGGTAAATCTCATTGCGCGTGGTAAATGAACCTATTTGCATTTTCCCCTCCCAGTATTTTGCGCTTTCTGGCGGGTACGCCCCATATTGATTATTCATCAGAGCAAAAGTGCTAAATGAACAGCGTGTGCTATTTTGCTCATTTGAGAGGCGCAGTCCTCTTTGCACGCTGTTAGTAAATCAGCTTGCACATTGGTTTGCAGGTGGTGTCAAGTTTGCACACGTTTTTACGCACGCAAACCTTTAGTAAATCAGGCCCTTAGTGTCTTTTATCAATCAAAGCAGCTCTGAACCACACGTCCAAATCAGCTTTCTCTGAAGTAATTAGTACTTTTTTTCTAGCATTGTGAATGCTTAGCGGGCCTGTTCGGCATAGACACGGGGAATTATAACATTACCAGCACGAGGACGTCGTGTTTGTCTCTTATTGTGGCTCAGATGAAGTTCGGACAACACTTCATGACAAATCAGTCGTCTGCTCTTTCCTGCCGCTGTGAAAACATGTGATCCACAGAGCGATGAACTGATTACGCTCCACACAGCTCACGAGGGTTTGTGCCAATGAGTTACATGCTGTAAAGTGCTTTGCAGAGCCGGGACAAGATTGAAAAGTTGCTACATGGAGGTAAGTGACTTGCATGTAGTTAAGCAAACAAGTAAGCATCAGGATTCAGCGTTAGTTTTGGTCTTGCTTCTTCCACGTTGGATATAAAGCGCAAGACTCTCATTAACTCTTCAATTATATCATGTTTAATCTTTTTGTTTTTGTTTTCATATATCATACCATCTGACGACATCATATTTTCCTCCTTGTGTCGTTGTCCTTGTGGTTCACTTCCATACAGTAAATAGTGGTTCAGTCTGAGTGAATAAAAGAAATGGGTTCACTGGGAGTTTTAAGTGCGCAGAGTGAATATGGAGGAGATAATGGAGGGGGGGGTCCTTTCAGCTGCAATTATCGCCACGAAAAAATACTGCTGGGCTGTCTGATTGGCAAAGAACACCCACTGTCCAGGAAACACCTGAAATGTAAATCTGAAGAGGAGGAAAGAAGGGAGGAGGGCAGATGAGGTGACAGATACCTGTTCTGCATACAGAGGAGCACATGCGTCTCTGAGAGGTCATCAGGTGGGGAACCAGCCGTCCCTCACAGTGCAGAGAGGGGTCGAGCGTCAACGAGGTGACTCATCAGTAATTGCTGCATCTCGGGTCCCACAAGTCATTAGTGTGAAACCAGACTGTGATTAATGAGCATCATTACTGTGCAGGTGTCTGGCAAATGTGACATAAAGCCGTGACTTTACGACAGTCTCACTTCAGCAGGCGGCGAGAGCCGTCCGCCATCTGCAGGGATGTCTCTTTTACGGCATCGTCTGAGAAAAGCCAAAAGCCATTCTGACAAAAATCTAAGTTGAGACGCTCAGTCATCATCCGAACAGGAGTCGGAGTAGAGCCGATGCTCCGCCACATCGAGAGGAGCCAGTGAGGCGGGAAACCTCCTGAATGCTCTCCTGCTGAGGCTCGACCAACTGGAAGGAGGCCATGAAGCAGCACCAGGACCTGCTGGAGAGATTATACCTCAGTCGGCCTGGGAGCAACCTACGATTAAATTTCTTGGAATGTACTGCCCCCATGTGGTCATATGTTTTTTTGCTACGCAGAGTGGCTTTAAAATAGCCTTTTTTTTCAGAGGTATCACTGAAATGTCGTTAGCGTGCTTTGGTTAAAGTGGGATACAGAAGAAGCAGTTCACAGTAGCTGGTTTTAGCCTGTTTCAGCCCCTCAGCTTCACTCTAAACTAGAGGTCTTCGGAACAACCCGAAAACCCGAGGTTCTGACCTGACCCAAATCGGGTCTCGGGTCCATTCAAAAGATGTGACTCCGGGTTCGGGTCGGAATCGGTACAGTTGGTCTCGGGTCCGGTCGGTGCTCTCTGACAGGCTGGGTCCGCGTTTACTCGAGAGAGGTAAAGATATTGGCGGTGGCAGCCAATGTCAGGACTCGGGGCAGATGAATTAATTATTAATTAAGGTGGTGTATTTGTCGTGAAACAATCGTGTTGCCGTAGCGTGTTTTTAGCGGTTTGCTCGGCAGCTGTAAAGTACAACGGATCACCAACATGACAACACTGGTGAAAAAATATGTTCACGACACCTCCTGACCGGTGTAGGCTATTAGCGTTAGCAGTTGCTACCAATAGCATCTGTATCCACAAAGAAAATAATGACGTGGATTTATTGTTGTTTACATCATGTAGCCTATGTAGCAACTGAACCGGTAGAAGAAGACAACGTTTAGGTAAGAAAATCAAGCTTTATTCAACGCTAGACAACTTTAACATGAGCAACTATGGACTGGATTGTCTCGGTTCTATTTGGGTAACTCAGTTCGGTTCGTGGTCGGAAACTAAAGACTTATGATAATAGCTCTGGTCAGGTCGGTTTCGGGTTGAATTTTCACGGGTCCATTCGGGTTCGGGTCCATGAAAGTGGACCTGTGAAAACCTCTACTCTAAACCCCTCCTTATCAGCGAAACTCCCTAACCATAACCCTTAAAAAAAAGTGGAAGCGGCATAGCTCTACTCTGGTCTGGATCTATGACGTCACAGTCCCCTGAAAATCTGAACAGTTCGCTGAAAGAACTGAGCAACGTGACAGGTTCAAGTTTTTTGAGTCGGAGGTCACCTCAGTCACTCGTTAGACGCTGAAATCGGTTGCAGATAGTCTCTAGTACGTCCTCAAGGCACAGAGGAAGGGTAATGTCACTCAGAGGCCCCCCCGTCCTTGTAAACAAGCTGGCAAACTGGTCCGGTTTACCAGCTGGACAGCGGCTCAGAGGGTCATTAACACGACCCAGAAGATCGTTGGCTGCCACTGGAAGACCCATACAGTTTCCACTGCATTAAATATATGTATATGTGTGTGTGTGTGTATCAGAAATATTTTACGATGACTAAATGTAAAACTGTTGGAATAAGGGTTCACACAATGACACCCCAGGGCTCTAAGCAGGTGTCTTTGTTGATGACGGGCGTCGTTTCTTGCAGACTCCCTCTGCTACTTGACAAGCTGAAGCGGAATGCAGGGACTTTGGGACGTCCCAGAGATGTCTCTAAAAGTCAGTCAGCCATGCATCCAAGCATGGAGCGTCACACTGTGGTTACAGTTATCTGACAAATTAACACGCCAGGTTTCTGAGCTCTACAAATCAAGAAGTGCAGATCCTATAATAAAGTGTTAATTTCTAATTTAAAAAAAATGCCTCAGCTAATTCTTTCCTCCTTTTTCTAAAAAAAAAATTCTCATTGTTTCTTTATTTGCTCTAAAACAGCTCTGAGTGCCCCCCCCCCCCCCCTTCCTCCACCCAACCGCTGGCCTCAATTCATACTCCCAAGCAGGAGCTGACTGCTTCCTGCCACAACGAATCACTCATTTCATCTGTCAACTTCTTCTTTTTTTTTCCTTTCCAGATTCCCAACACTGCCATTAATGCAATGCCATTTGACATCATGTATTGTTGAAACACAGGAGATGAATGCATCTATCGCAGACCCGTGTGGGCGGAGGAGGTAATTAATGTAGAGCCTGTCATTCCCCACCATTAAATCATAATATTGTGCTCCCGAGAGGCTGCCAGGTACGACGAGGACACCGGCTGCTGGGCCTCAACCGTCTGTCATGTCGTGGAACATTTCAAGCGTGTTGGAGGGACGATAAAGCGGCTTTGATCTTCCCTTCCTGGAATTAACGTTTCAACTCTTATGAACTAAAAGAAAAAGAACTTTAAGGAGCCGAACATCAAAGGAGGAAAAATAATAATGATATTGCGTGAATAATAAACCGTTTATGAGGAAAAGGGGCGAACGCCACCCTCTCCCTTTGGACCCTGGGGGGACAAAGCAGCTCACCGGATCAGTAAATAACACAGTCAGGGACGGACTGGGACTAAAAACGGTCCTGGACTTCCCCCCCAGGTAGGCCCACCAATAACCATTTTTCCCATCCCCCTTTCTCCTTGAGTTTTCTGCTCACCATCTTTCTGTTGACAGACACTAACTTTACTCTGCTTTGTTGGTTTTTAGGTCTATATCTGATAAATGATCGTCATAGCGCCCCCTGCTGTTAGTTGATAGACAAAAAATTTTGGTTATTGAACAGGGCCGACGGCCGTAGACCAGACGGCCGTTCTGGACTTTTCCAGAATCCACAGATTACCAGTCCGCCCCTGAACACAGACCGGGACTGGTTCCCTCCGTCGGCCCAGCATCCTTCAGATTCGCTCTCGTGCGTCACTGTGAGGTAATTGAGGGTTGTAGGTTTGGGACCTTTCTGCTTCTGTCTGCCTACACGGCTTACATTTGTCATTAAATAATACACACTGTTCTCTCTTCTGTAATTGCAGTGCAGAGAAGCGGTCCGGTGACATTTTTCCAGCGATGAGGAGAACCCCCCCCCCCACCATCTCTGCGGCCTCTCAGCTGCAGGGGCGACGCGTGGAAACACACATGCACGCAGCTTTATGCACAGATAGACCTTCACAAGCACAAACACACACCTAATCTATTTTTTTTTAACGGAGCATGTTATTTTTATTTCAGTATAAGCGACTATTAACATTCAGATGAACTGTTCGGTTGCATTAATCCTTCAGCTCTTAACATCTTTGGAACCTGAAATTATATATATTTAGTTTTTCTTCACATTTACCATCTTTGAGGTAACATTTACTTATCAGGAACAGAGAAAAAGCTAAGGCTAAGGCTATTTTTTGTAAGAATGTATTATCATTATCATTATTACTATTATTATTATTATTGTGACCGACTCTCCCGACTGTTCCATGGTCAATAAAACTAGGAAAAATAGTCATCGAATGAAATTTAAACTGATAATGAGAAAAGCTCAGAGAAAAGCTCACTCTTATTGTTTCAATAACGAAGCGTAAGTAGTAGAACTGTTTTAAAAACGAACATTTTCTTTTCCTATGAGTGGGGGAGTAGAGGCGTCCACGTGGTGCATTTTCCCGTTCGTGTCACTAGGTGTCGCTGCAGGCTGCATGGGTGAACTGATTTCACTCAAATCCAGGCAAACATATGGATATTTCTGATTTGCGTGGAATGAGCAAACATCGGGATTTTTCATGACCGCTACTCGCTTTTATTGAGTCAGTCGCACGTATCAGTTATCATGTCGCTTACTCAGCTACATTTCAGTTCAACTTTATTTATGTACCATAAGTTACAACAAAACAGACACCCAGAGCGTGCCCCCTCCCCCCTCCCCAAGCAAATATTCTTAAATATTAAGTGATATTATTAGACATTAAGTAAAGAAACAATGGCAAAGAAAAACTCCCCTTTAAGAGGGAAAAGACTTTGAGCAGTCTACGGTTTATAACTAGGGCTGGGCAATGATTAAAATTTTTAATCAAATTAATCGCACTTAATACGCAAAATCAAATAATGAATTCAAAAGTAGTGTAAAATGCGCTTTTATTGAAATGTTCTGCTGCCATATGAACTAAAGTGTCGTAACATTTGTTGTTCAAACACTTTTAACATCAGCACTTGTCAGTTACACATATTTAGTGTAAATCTCATCTTAAAAAATGTAAAATAAAATAAAGCTTATTGCCACTGCCAGGGCATTAATGTCATCCTGTTTTTATAAAAAATAAAAAAAAGTCTAAAAACAAAATCCAACAAAATGATTGGGGCTCAGTACAATCAGAACATTAAAACAGGTAATTTCTGAGGTAACAGCAGAAACTTTTAACGGGGAGTTCAACTTGTCACTTGTTACAAATAACCTTGTTTCTGTTGAATCCTCCGTCTGGGAGAACTTTAAAATGAAAATGTCCATGTTAAAGTTCAGTAACTTTACCAATCCGTGTATCAATCATTCTTTCCATTTTCAGTTGTCAATCAAAAATGTAAAAAAAAATTAAAAAGTGACATTTTATTAGGTTTTTCGTTTTTTAATCTAACACAAAAAACGAAAAAAATGCCTGTTTTTTTTATATTTCAAACTCCCTTTTAAGAGGGAAGAGACTTTGAGCAGTTTATGGTTTATAACATGACAGTAATCTGAATTAGAAAGTTTTGACTTTAACCCACAGCTGTTATTTCAGGGTCACAACAAGCAGCTGATTCACACTTGAAGAAATATCCCACAAGGAAAATTTACCCTCTAAAGTCAATTTAGACTCCAAAGTGAGTCCAACATGCCCGTTGGAGTCTTTGAAGTTGTTGTGGCAATTTTATTAATTGCACAAATTAAAATTATAGATCCTTAACAAATGCAACAGCAGAGCTCAAACTTTTATCCAGGTTTATTTCAGCTGAGCGCAACAGCGGGAGCACAGCCATGCAGCCTGTCGACTGGATGATTGCGCCCGCGTCAGCAGGGCTGGACTGGGACCAAAAAATGGCCCGGGCATTTTTGATCCCTGGCGGCCCACCATACGCCGGGGATCAAAAATGCTGGTTATTTATACGATATGCGGAAGCACATGCTGCATGTTGTATACTATGTGCACATAGTGAAGTTTCAAAAATTAAAATAAAGTGCAGTAGCCTACATGAAAGAGAGTAACCATGTTACAAAAAATTGATACACTCTTTCACTACTCACAGAGACCTTCTTGGGAGAGATGGCCACAGTGCCACAATTCCCATCTCAAAGTGAAAGTGGTTGTCGAACAAACACTGCTAGAGATGTCTTTTTTGGTGTTTATTGAAATATACAGTGTATATACATGTAAATACAAATAAGACAATTAGGCCTACAGTAAAAAAAAAAAAGGGAGAGAGAGAGTGTGTGAAGTCCACATGATGAGTGGAAAGGCACATCCCTGGAACATAGAGCAAAGCAATAATCAGATTACTTTCTGTCAAGAAGTTTAATTAAATCCACTAATTTAACACAAATGCATTTATTTATCATAAATCTTACCTTAGAAAAGCAGTTTCTTCAATGATTCACTCCTCTCTGCAATTCTGTCTCCGTTCTCTGAGCTTTTCTGCTCCTCCCTTTCGCTTTTGTGCTTTTTCTCCATTTCCATACTCATCCACGAGCCACCACACTCTCCGGTCAGGCCAAACGGCAAAATTTGGTCAGGAGGGATGGGAGGGGCGGGCCAACGAGAGCTGAGAAATTTAATTGGACTAGCCCAATGTCCGTCAAGAAAATCAACCAATGGGCCACTTCGTGTCTTCGCAAGGCCCCGTCCCGCCTCCACCCCCTCCCTTCAGCAGAAAATAACGTTCATACTGCGTTCACATCAGCGCAGCACTGGAGCGCTTGTCTGATTAGCTGTCAATGTCTCTTTCTTGAGTTTGTTGAGTGTGTGTCGTCGTCGTCCCCCCCCCCCTCTCGGAGATTTTTATGAGCCGACTACCAGTCCGTTACCGTCGCGGTCAATAAAAACTATATACTTTTTTTTTTTTTTAATGACAGACCTGGGCCGGCCCACAGATGTGCGTCGGCCCACCGGGCATTGCCCGGTACGCCCGATGGCCAGTCCATGCCTGCGCGTCAGTACAAATTAACATCTCTTATATACTAGTGGCCTGACAGACCAAAAGGCAAATTACATCTCTTACACAAAGAAGGCTTATTCACCAAAAGGCAGGAACTGGTTGGTCATTTACATGTCTTGCAGCAAGAAATCCTTGTTGATCAAAAACAGGAACTGGTTCAATAAACATTTGGGGAGTGTGAAGACAGTTTCAAAAGACCAAAGGGGGAGGATATGCGTTTGGTAGGTGCGGGGGAAAAGGTTTCCCCCTCCATATGATTGGCTTCTTCTCTGGGAAAATTGTCACAATACACTGATAGAGGTGTCAACTCCTTTCGTCTGGAGAAGTTCAGAGAAAAGGGAGTTACCACCTAGACAGTCTCTATTCAAATTCTCGTAGAACACCCTTTTCATCTCTGAGTTCTTTGTTATATTCAAATTCTTCCATGACACTCCTCCCTTTTTTATTAAATTTACAACATTTTTAATCATTCTATATCACAAAGAACTCCATACTCTGGTTTTCAATGTCTTCCTGGGAAGGCAAAGGAACAGAGGGTCTGACTGTAAGGAACAGAGGGTCTGACTGTTGTAAGAGGGGTGCAAGCACTGTAGCATTGAATATTCAAACAACCAAAGATTTTTACCAAGGAGATTATACAACAATACAACATCATAACAAAATGACACAGTAAACATAACAGCTGGATTTATGCTTGGTGGACATCCGATGTGCTGTGAGCCACCAGAGGTTGTCTTGATGGCCATGATGATCAATCTTATGGGCTGCTCGTGTCCTTCCATGGAATAAAGGTACTGGTGTTGAAACCAGAATCAGCCCAGAGGAAGCTTACGAAAGTCATTTTTATCGTTGCCGCGTGGAGGGTAGACTACCTCCACGGGAACTGGTCTCAGGGATTATTCTGCCCTGTGTTGAGAGACCAGTTTTTTTGTGGTTCTCAGGAGTACCTGAGAACCGTCTGCAGTGACTTGTGTGTCCAGGTGGCCCTTTCAGTGATATTTACTGCCGTATAGGTGGTGAGAAATATCTGGAATGGACCTCGTCACCCCTTAGATTTCCAGTGCATCCTTCGAAGTTCCTTTTGCTCGGATCCAATCACCGGGTCGCAAAAGGATGTAGAGGGCCTTCAGCTGGTCTTGGCAGGGACGCTTTCACTGCAGTCTGCACCTGTGATAGGGCTTTTGACAGGTTTTGGCAATAAACAATCATTTTGCTGTCACATGTGTCAGTAGAGAGAGCTCTCCACTGTGGGGGTGCAATTCCAATCATGGATGGTCGTCCAAACAGAATTAAAAGGACTTGAATTGTTTTTGTCCGTTTACGCATGCGCATTTGGCCAGTTTCATTTTTTAGTGAACCGTTTCTCTCTACTGCTCCTCCTGACTCAGGGTGGTAGGAGCAGTGGGTTTCAAGCTGAAAACCTAACCTTTCACTCACCTCTGTGAGGGCTTTGTTCACAAAATGGGTACCATTGTCACTGGAAATTTTTCCAGGAATTCCCCATCTTGGAATGATTTCTGTCAACAGGGCCTTTGCCACTGCGCTGCTGTCTGCATGTTTGGCTGGAAAAGCCTCAAGCCATTTTGAAAACATGTCCACAATCACAAGACAATATTTTTTACCTTCTGATGGACTTAATTCTATAAAATCCATCATTAGGTGATCAAAGGGTTGGTTGGCTTGTGGGTGACCAGCGGGGTTCATATTTAAGGCTCTGCCAGCATTATTGGATGCACAGATGAGGCATTTTTTACAATAGTTTTCTGCCACTGTGGTGAAGCCTTTTGTGAACCATAAGGAGGTTATCTGTTTGCAGCATTCCTCCCTTGGATACATGGTCCAACCCATGTGTCCATTTAGCAAACCAAGGAAAGAAGTGTTTGGGAAGGCATGGCTTCCCGCCTGGGGATGCCCACACTCCTTCAGGAGAGATGAAGCAGCCATGTGACTTCCACAAGGCTCTTTCTTGGGGAGTAGAAAAAAGACTGGACAGCAGGGAGTGAAGAGAGAGGTCTGGTGTCTGGGTGTGTGTAGACAGCATGATGGGATCAGGAGGTTGAAGTGCTGCAGTTTTAGCAGTAACATCAGCCATAGCATTCCCTTAGAGACAAAGTCATTTTTGCCTGTGTGAGCTGTACACTTCACCACAGAGATCTGTTTAGGCAACAGAATAGCATCTAACAGAGCGGAGATCTGTATCACATTTACCATCAGACTTCCATCAGAACTTCAGCAGTCTGAGCAGGTCTGAGGACAAGACAAAAAAGATGAGAACATACAGCAAATCCTACACAGTTCTTCCTTGAGGGATGAAGTAAGGATGAGCCATTAACAAAGAGGACCAAATCAGGGTTAGGGAGAGGTGTGTCTCAGATCACGGGGGGGGTGGGGCATACCATCCTCCACAGAGGGGGGCACGTCTTTCAGGGCTTCTGGTATGTGGGGAAGGAGGAGAAAAGTTCGGAGGATAAACAGATGAAATTGTCATCAACTACCAGCCGCGCGGTTTTCTGGCATTGAGTCATTTCATTCATGGTCTGTTTATACATCTACAACAGGGAGAATAGAAACACACCCTTATCGGGGGTAGGTTTCCAATCAGTTACTCTGTCCCCTTGACAAACAAATTGTCCTAGCTCATGCCACTCTGCATCAGATGGCTTGGACAATGGAACAAAAGGGGGGGTTAGTGAGACAGACAAAGCACAAAACATACATACAACACTTAACGTATCATCCATCCATCCATCCATTACCTATACCCGTTTCATCCTCTGAAGGGTCACGGGGTTAACATATCATATATATAAATATATATCTATATACATACTTTTTTTGTAAAAGTGTCTCTCTTATTCTGGATCTTGGCCACCTGGACTAAAGAAAGATATGCAATGCAAATCCCCTTCCTTCATATAGTCTGAATTTAGTCGTGTCCTTGCACGACATAAATTCATCCAATTTTCAGAGGTCAGGGGCCATCTCCAATTTTTTTTTTTGGTAAGCATATGATGGAGTGGTATAACTATGCTTTAACATGTGTGTTCATAATCACCTTCTTCAGGATGTGATGGGGTCTGAGTTATGTGGAGACCTTCAGCACCTGATGTGATTTTTAGCCTTAATATACATTAGGTCCCTTCCCAAAAGATTTATGGGACACAAATCTGACAGAATAAAGCTATGTTTAAAACTTCCTGTTCCTGGAGAGAAACAAGGAAGTGGTACAGTAAAAGTCTCTCTTTGGCGGTGACCAGATGCAGAAATTGAGAAAATTTAACGTCCTCTCAGAAGAGCAGGAAGGTCAAACACGATTTTAACACAGGATGAGTCGTGCAGAATCTACCATGAATGGTTCAGATACACCTGTTACATCCAAGTTAAAAACTGGAAAAGACTTACAAACATCATTACAGAGAAAAAATATAAGTTGTAGTATGTGTGTGTGTTACTGCAGCTGCAGGTTTGTGTGTGTCTGTGATGTCTCACTTCTCCTTTCACGCGTCATCACATCCTCTGGGGTCGTCTCCTCCCCGCACGCCATCAGTCCACCCGGCCTCCCATGACAAAATCTCGAGCGGTTCCGGGACATTCACCGTTCCAATGTCCAGTTTGACCAGTTATGGCATTGGTCAGGTTCTCCAGGCTGCTAGTTGCCGCGACGTCTGTCAGCGGCCGTGGCGTCTGCCATGGCTCGCTGCTGATTCAGTCCCAGAGAGCAGCGTTAGTGTGGCTGTGTGAAGTTCTGAGTCCCTTTTGGTCGCCGATCTCTGCTTTTGTCAGACAGCACATTCTGTGCGTAACATGCATGTCTGTGAAGCTCATCCAGGTGTGTTTTATCTAATGTCCACGTAAAGTTGATGAATTTGTGCAGCACCATCAGGTTTCAGTCCATCCATAATTGCAGAACACAGAAGCTTTCCAGGGCCCAGGAGGACCGGTACGATCATCAGGTCCAGCTAATCCAGAGTGTATTTTGGTGGTCCCAGCATGATCAGTCAGCCAACTCTGAGTGGTGGTTGAATATCTCCTCGGCCTTCAGTGGCCTGTCTCTGTCTCTGGGAGCGACAAACTGCGCTGGTTGTGTCAGCTCCAAGATTTTAATTTGGAGACGGTGAATGCGCTGGACCGACACGGGCATCAGGCGAAGCAGGAGGACCAGGAGGAGACTGGAGGCGGCAGCAGCGGAAGAGACGAGTCCAGATCCGTGTGCAATTCAGTCGCAGTTTAGCCTGTATAGCAGGAACAAAGGCAGAAGAGGTGAAACATCACTGTTTTACAGACGCGGGGCTGAGAGCTGATCTGGCTCCCAGGTACTGATGCGTTATCAGTCCGTCCAGCCACATCTCCACTCAAGCCCCGTCGTCCTTCTAAATTTCATATACATGCTCAAAAAATAAAAAAAAAATCAAATAAAATCAACCTCTTCTAAAAAAAAAAAAAATTAATAGGCACCTGTGGTGCTTCTCTATTTACCAATACCATCAGATCTGATTTTTTTTTCTTTTCTCTTTTTTATCAGGACGTCCTATTCCTTTCAATACATTCCTTTACTTTCTAGATCTGAGTCGTACTGAGACTCTCACCCTCTGGAGATCCTAATTCTCTCAACCTTCATTTACACATCCACACCCCCGGGCCCATACTTCTTTGACATGTCTTTACCGGTTGGAGTATCTTGGAGGACTGTCTGGCTGAACAGATCTGTTACCATTTTCAGTCAGGACGTCTCCTGCTGGCCTTTCTGCCTTCGTGATCCTTCACCGGCGCAAAAGTGCTAAAATGCCACGTCTACTTTTCCTCTATTTTGCAATAAATGCTTCGTAGATACAATAGACTTATCCTTCAGACCGTATTTTATTTCCTAGGGTCGTTTAGGTCTGCAGATTCACCCTAATATCAGACCAGTCCTCTCAGATAGTCCTAAATTAAAAAGGAGCTCACCCTGTTGCCTCTGATCGGAGTTCTCCTAAGGAGGTCCGATGATTCCAGCGGTGTCCCGAAGTCGGAGCGGTTTCGTCCTGGTCCCTACATTATTTTCAATCGTGGTAGAGCTGAGGTAATTTGTCCTCACGGCGGCCAAACCACCAGGGACCTCTCCGACAAAGTTTCACTCGTGGAATCCTGTTCGTGACGCCAAATGTTGTGGCAATTTTATTAATTGCACAAATTAAAATTATAGATCCTTAACAAATGCAACAGCAGAGCTCAAACTTTTATCCAGGTTTATTTCAGCTGAGCGCAACAGCGGGAGCACAGCCATGCAGCCTGTCGACTGGATGATTGCGCCCGCGTCAGTACAAATTAACATCTCTTATATACTAGTGGCCTGACAGACCAAAAGGCAAATTACATCTCTTACACAAAGAAGGCTTATTCACCAAAAGGCAGGAACTGGTTGGTCAATTTACATGTCTTGCAGCAAGAAATCCTTGTTGATCAAAAACAGGAACTGGTTCAATAAACATTTGGGGAGTGTGAAGACAGTTTCAAAAGACCAAAGGGGGAGGATATGCGTTTGGTAGGTGCGGGGGAAAAGGTTTCCCCCTCCATATGATTGGCTTCTTCTCTGGGAAAATTGTCACAATACACTGATAGAGGTGTCAACTCCTTTCGTCTGGAGAAGTTCAGAGAAAAGGGAGTTACCACCTAGACAGTCTCTATTCAAATTCTCGCAGAACACCCTTTTCATCTCTGAGTTCTTTGTTATATTCAAATTCTTCCATGACAGAAGTATTTTAGAAACACTTCCCAGCATCTCTGGAAATGAGTCATGTGATCTGCACCTCTATAATAAAGGCTATAGCTGGAGTTTTTAGGGGACAACCCCTTGAACTTGGTAAGCATCCTTTTGAGGAATTCCTCCCTTAAATGAAGACTCCACCTCCACTGACGCATCTGATTAAGCAGAAGTTTGGAATAAAGGTCCAGCATCCATCCCCCTAGTTTGAAGATGAAGCTGCAGCAGTGACTGCATACGCACCAGTCTGAGTGTTTGTCAGCAGCTCAGGGGCCGTCGGGATCAGTGCTATAGCTGCCCACACAAATGACTGTCAGTTCAATCAGTTCAGTCGCTGCCACGTTACATAACAAACCGATGAACCACTAAACCCCTGCTGCGTTAACTGCACCTGAGCTCAGCCGGGACTAAAAATCAATTCCAATCTGGAGTTTCTGTAATTGTCACACGTAGATGCGAAGCCATTGCTTGCAACTTGAGATGAGGAAAAGAAAGGGGAAAAAAAAAATCTATAAAAGACTGAACTATTCCAGGCATGTCACAGCAGCAATGTTGCAACTGGAAGTGACAAGGGTGGTCACATGGAAGGAACAACCCAACAGGCTGCAGGACGTTGTGTGCAGCAAATGTCTCGATAAGCATTTGTTTCTCAATCGTATATAAAACCATGAAGGGTAAATATGTGCAACTCATTGGAAATGTCTTACGTAGAACTGAGAAACGTTCCAAAATCAAAGCTTGTGTTATATCCCACTCTTATAAATACAAGACCGGCAATTTGGTAATAACATAGCTTGTAACATTTTCATGATTTGTCCACTTGACATGACTGGATGTCACAAACTTAACATTTGTTGTAAAACAGCAAACTTTTACTGGCATTTATCAAGTCTTTCTGACCTGCAGATGTGTCACAGTTCTGGCTCATACTTGAACCAAACCAGGGATTCAGACCACTTTAGCTTTGGGCCACTGTTGTCATGTTTTGCAGCTGTTAAAGAGGACCAAAGCGCAGGAGATCTCAAATAAGCAAAGGTTTATTACAAAAATACAAACGTCCAGCTGATCCAAAAACAAAGTCCTAATGGTCGAAAAATACAAAAAAAGTTCAAAAATGCAAAAACACAAAGATCCAAAAACAAACAACTTAATCCATGAGACGGGAGGGAAACATACAGGACTGCAAAACACATACTTACGACAATGGACCCACAGAGAACAGGGGAAAATGAC
Organism: Hirundichthys speculiger; assembly: GCA_018398805.1. Lineage (NCBI taxonomy): Eukaryota > Metazoa > Chordata > Actinopteri > Beloniformes > Exocoetidae > Hirundichthys > Hirundichthys speculiger. Next base: position 113,457 of record JAGFBZ010001142.1, read on the forward strand.
AGGACTTAAATACACAGAGGAACAAACGAGAGGCAGGTGCAGGGAATCAGAGGTAATGAGGGGAAGGAAGCAAAGCAGAAAACAATAGAGACAAGACAGACCTTCAAAGTAAAACAGGAACCACTAAAGACAGGGAGAGACGCCAACTTGACAGACACAGACACACACAGGGCTGCTAGGGCCGACCCAGGCCATAACAACTGTTCTCCAAAAGCGAACAGCGGACCCCTCATACCTGGTGCAAAGTGAGTTTCTGCTGCGTGCAGAGGAGTTGAAGTGTCTTGGAAACTTGTTCTTAAAGGTGGGGTTGGTGTTCTTTGAAAAAACGGTTCCAGCAATCCAATTCAAGTGAAATTTTGAAAATATATCCTCCCTTCTCCCAAAGGCTCCGCCTCCTCCTCTTCAGCCCACCCCTCGAAACCACGCCTTCACACGATTCACGACTATATGAACCGCAGGGAGGGAGGGAGGGGTGGGTGGGAGTGCATTGATATTTGATGGATGTATTAGGCAGCCAATAAATGTAAAGATGATCAGTACATTGATTGGTCAGTTTTTCTCTGATTATACCCTCTAGACTGGACCAAAACATTCCGTTTTTTTTGCAAACATTTTATTTCAGTGGGTGCAATGGGAATGTGAAAATGTTTTCAGGCAATATTGTAAAAAGTGCTGCAAAAAAAAAAAAAAGAAGAGAGATTGCAGTTAGATGCCAAAATGGGTTTTGTCTGCATTTGGGTTGTGCTCAACCCTCAAAGAGGGGCTGAGAACTCAGAGCAGAACAACAGGGTTGTGAGGAATCAGGTCCGGTTGTTCAGGCAACTTAACGAGGAGGCGTCCATGGTGCCCTTCTTTGGAGGTTTTCCTAGTAGGCCTGTCTGGGAAGAAGCACTTGGGTCCATCCAGAAATTACTTGAGGGATCACAAATGTGGCCAAGGAACATCTTGTAATTGCTCTTGGAGAACAGGAAATTGCCACTGGGTAAGATACTGCCAGGAATACCTTGGTTCTGTGTGTTGCAAATTACAATGGATGGATGGATGGATAGATGGATGGATGTCTGCCTCGACTTTGACTTTCAGACAATATTACAGGAAGTCCAAAGTTTCAGCACCTTAAGCAACAGCGGCACCAAGTCGTGAGCAGGTCAGTGCATTCATTGGTCTCCGCCCCAAATCTGCCAAAAGTCGCATTGACTCAATCGAGCAGAAATCAACTCAAACAGCAGCGCAACCCAAGACGGTAGACGTGCCCTCCACAAGAGCGAGTGATGTATTTGACTGCAAGAATAATATGTCTTGGTCACGAGAGTGTCTTACGGCACTCTCAGCGTGTGACATAAATGCGATGGCGTACATTTGTGTCTCACCTGCAGCAGACCGCTTTCAGCAGCTTTTCACAGTTCTCTCGTTTTGGAGAATCAGGGATGAATTCTGACAGGAGGCTTGGCTAACGGCTACTCAGTATGAGATTTTTACCATCATAAACAACTCCAAGCTTAGAAATGTCATGAGTCAAAATATTTTTATTATTAAGCAAAGTGTCCTGCTCATTTGTGCAACTAAAAATTCAAAATATGTTAAATAAATATAAAATATTCATGAAGACCACCAAAAATACAAAATACTGTGAAATTATATTAAATAAACTCTTCAAAAATCATATTTTTTGTGTATTTTGTCATTACATATATCATATATGTTCTGAGTATTTTTTTAGATAAAAAAAAAGTTTAATATTTTTGCTAAAATGCACATTTTATTCAGGTCCTCAGGTGTTCACTCAGTGCTGTTACCATAATTCCTCCCCCCAAACATTGTTTAGGTCACATGTTCAAGTTGCATCATTTAGATCTTCTGAAGGTCAGAAGGAAGTTTTTCCTTTTTATTTTCTGGATAGTTTATGATTTGAAACTTTGAAATAAGTCTCAGCTTACTGTCCCGTTACTTGAATTATTTTTCATGTTATTTGTTTATCTGAGGATTACATATTTTTGGAAATAAGAAGAACGTGCTTAGTGTCCTCAAGTTATCAGCATCAATTCCATGCCTCTAAATTTTCTGCATTTGCTAATACTATGCTAAAAACTCAGTCTAATTACCCATACTTTTTTTTTGTTGAGTTTTGTAACAGGACCATAGCTGCAGGAACATGTTCTCAGCTGGGGGTGCTGGGAGTCTGAGACAGCTGTGTGTTTATATATACAGTCATGGAAAAAATTATTAGACCACCCTTGTTTTCTTCAGTTTCTTGTTCATTTTAATGCCTGGTACAACTAAAGGTACATTTGTTTGGACAAACATAACGATAACCACAAAGATTGCTCATAAGAGTTTTATTTAAGAGCTGATATCTTACCATTTTCCATGGTTTTCTTGATTATAACCTAAATCACTTAAGTTTTTACATCAATAGCTATGGCGTTGTACTGCCAAAAACACTGCTTTTATGCATTCAGTGTTTTCTTTTTTGTCTGTTTTAGTCACATGATGATGTTTAGTGGTACCAGGTATTAAAATGAACAAGAAAGTGAAAAAAAAATGGTGGTCTAATAATTTTTTCCATGACTGTATATATATATATATATATATATATATATATATATATATATATATATATATACATATATATATATACGTACATAGACTATCTTTTACCTGTAATGGCACACACATTGTCATATGATTGCTGAATGTATAAAAATTATAACTTTGCATGCAACCGTTTTCTACTGTTGCTGAAATTAATTAACTTTTCTTTCCTAAAGTTTTTTCGTTCATTAATCCCATCGCGCTTCCACTTTTCCAGCATGAACACTAAAGTCAACATTCACACACGAAAAATATGAAAACGAGGAACCCAATTTGAGCCGTGTAATTCAGGCCGTGATCTGAACACCAGATTCTGTGTTCATTTCACGGTTTTTAAAGGCTGTTTAATTTTCAGGGACCCTGGTCTGACCCAACAGCTCAGCGGCTGATTCACTGGTGCAGCGACTCGCACAGGAGAAAATTACACACAAAGAACATCGACTTGACTGAGAGTGAAGGCAAAAGAGAAGATCTGGTGCAGAGACAAAAGAAGCTGTAAAACTAAAGATCTGAGGTTTTCCGTTGGACCAAAAACAACCAGAGAGCTTCAGGACCTGTTTAGGCCGAGATGACAGGTCAGATAAAAGCTGGTTCTCTCGAAGGATCTTCAGCCAGCTTGTCATGTGAAGGAAATCAGATCACCTGAACAAAGCTGAACTCTCCTCAGACAAGCCTTCCATCGTCGCTTCCAGTCATCCTGATTCTCCGTACATCTGGCCAGTTGGTTGATGCTCTGGAGTGTTCAGGCCTTACTGGTAGTCTGAGTAGATTTCACTGGTTGACAGACGTTCAGGGCTTTGGAAACCCAGCGTACCACTTTAGTGTCATTTTTCTTTTTATAAGTGTACACTGTAAAAAAGAAAGAAAAATCGTAAAAAACCAGTAATTTTCTGGCAGCTGGGGCGCCATGAAAAATACAGTGAAATAACAGAAAATTACTTTCTCATAAAAATACAGTTTTTTTTTCCATAATCAAAATACAGTTTGTAGTTGTAATTTTAACAAGATTTTGCCTTATTTTCAGGTTGTTTTTAACATTTAATTAGAAACATTTTCACATTTTAAAACAATTAAATTACCTAGAAACATGGTAAGTAAATGCTGTATGACGAATAATAATGCTTAAATTTACAGAAATGTGCTGTTATTAATTGGTTTCAATGACATTATTTTATGTAAAGAAGTTGTATAATAATTTGTGTTTGATGTAATATAACAGTATATGACAAAAAATAATGTGATTCATCTTTCAAAACATGTCAAAAAACTGTTGATAACCTAGATATTGAGTTTAAAATTGCTACAATTTTAAGAACCGTAGCCTTTGCATTGTAGGGGAATCTGGTCTGCAACACCTGGCAGAGCCATAGCACTAGCAAAAGGAGTATTTTGTCAACTTTCAGTGTTTTGCAAGTTTTGTTTTTTGTTTTACACACTTTATTAAACGAACTCAGGGGTACTGATTCGAACACAGACAGACTTAACTCAGGGTGACACAAATTAACATGTTAAATATAAGGGGTATGAATCAACAGGGGGTCAAACCAGCAACAGACTTTACATGGCAGCATTAAATCAAATAGCTAACAAAAAAACACAGATAAGCACCTAAACAACCAGGGCTGCAAAGGATGCTGGGAAACGACCCAAAAGGTCCGCCAGATCACTAGCAGTTTTACAGTTTATTCACTTAAATAACAGACAAATATTTGTGAAATTACGATATATTTGTGAACGTATTTTAACAATAAATATGTTTTTTTAATGGGTTTTCTTTTGTAAAAGAACAGAAATATTGTATGTTTTCACAGTTACAGTGATTTACTGTTATTTTACATTTGACATGTAAAATCAGTCTATTTTTGTAAATTAAATGGTATTTTAAAAATACAGAAAAAATTCTGTAAAATAGACAGTAAAATTCTGTTATATGACAATTTTTTTTTTTTTTACGGTGTAGTCTGATAGACTGTCTCTGGACACTTCTCTAGATTAATCCAGAAGTAGGAGAAAAAGATTGTGTCAGGCCTGATAACTGTCAAAGGTTACATGATGTTAAAGTGACCTTCAGGTTACCAGGGTAACAGAGGGAGAAAACGAAACGGTTTTGGTACACAGGACGCCCAACCAGGTGAGCTGTCCCTGAAACTCGGGTGCCTAAAACTAACCAAGTGGTTTCGGCCACTAAATCACAACCGTCATTATAAACACGATAAACGTGACGACGTTTGTGATTCGGCCGGTCCGGTCTGTCTGTTTTCTACTCCGCCACCTCCAGACCTGCTTCCTGTCTGCTGGTCTCTGACCCACGTGGAAGTTCTTGGCCTCAGTAGGGTCTTATAAACTTTTTTCTTTACTCTTTCTGCTCCTCTCTTTTACCCACAGGCAATAAGAAGTCAAGTTTTATTTGAAAGAAGTTTTCAAAGAAGTTTTAGGTCTTGTAAACTTTTTTATTTATTCTTTCTGCTCCTCTCTTTTACCCACAGGCAATAAGAAGTCAAGTTTTATTTGAAAGAAGTTTTCAAAGAAGTTTTAGGGTTTAGTTTTTGGTTAGATTTACCAAAATTATTTCCATTTGCTGAATGCCAAAATAATGAGAGATAGTGTCCATCATCTCCTCAGTATCTGCTATCGTTGTCTCTAAACTGTCTTGGCTCAGTGGTTCTGGTTTCCTTCCAGAAGCTTCTCTCAGTAGTTTTCTGAATTCTGGTCCATTCCTCCTGACAGAACTGAAGGAACTGAGTCAGGTTTGGAGGTCTCCTCTTCAGCTCTGACCACTAATGTTCTCCAGGACTGAGATCAGGTCTTTGTGATGTCCACTCCAGAACATGGACTCTGTAGTCCTGAAGCCTCTTAGTAACTAATCTGGTGGTGTGTTTAGGGTCATCGTCCATCTGGAGACCCATTAGTGTCCAAGCTTTAACTTCCTGGCTGATGTCTGAGATGTTCCTTCAATATTTCTTGATAATGTTCTTTCCTTTCATCTATTCAGTGAAGTCCACCAGTCCCTCCTGCAGATAAACACCCCCACATCATGATGCTGCCACCCCCGTGCTTCACAGTTGGATGGTGTTCTCAGGTCTTTCTCCTCCAGATGTAACGATGGTCATTATGTCCACAGTTCAGTTTTAGTCTCATCAGACCAGGACATGTCTCCAGGAATGAAGCTCTTTGTTCCTGTGAGCATCTACAAACTGTAATCTGTCTCTGTTCTGTCTCTTCTGGAGTAATGTCTTCTTCCTGGCTGAGTGGTCCTTCAGTCCATGTTGGTCCAGGACTGGTTTCTCTGTGATGGCTGGACATCCCCATGGTGGTTAATTTGGCATATAATTGTTTGACCAGACGACTGCGATGTGCCTTCAAATTAACTCAAATGTTGTCAGTCAAGCCATGACATCATCATCATCTACATTTTCTCAAACAGTTTCAAGGCGTAGTAATCATAGTGTGTGTAAACCTCTGACTTTGAAGAAAATAATTAGGGCTGGGCAAGTTAACGCGTTATTATCGTTTTAACGCATTAATTTATTGATGGCGACATTTATTTTATCGCGCGTTAACGAATGTTGCTCACATGCTTTTGTTTTGAAAAGTCTGTTACTGGCTGCTGCACGGAAAACAATTGGCAGGTAAACATGCGGACATGGAGAGTGATAAAAATCAGGGTACTTTACAGTTCAGGTAGCAACTCAGGTAGCAATATTAACAATTCTGTCTGAAAAAAAAACTTTTAAATCCCTTTGTTCAAGACGATCGCGTCATTCCTCCATGTTCCATCAGATCTGCTCCATGTGTTCACTGTCCTGCTGTTCTCTAGCTGGTTACTGCAGTACAGCTCCATCTAGTGGCACAGATGTGTAATGACAACAGAAAGTCTGTTCCTTGATTATAAAACAAAGCCATTTCTGGGTCACGTAAACCAGACAATAAAATATTAAAAACAAATTTAGTCCCGTTTCCTGTTTGCTAAAATTGAAATACAAAAAACAGGCATTTTTTTTGTTTTTTGTGTTAGATTAAAAAACAGAAAAAAGACACCTTTTAACTTTTTTAATTTTTGATTGACAATTGAAAATGGAAAAAAAAAACAAATGATACACAGATAATTACGAATTGATAAAGTGACAGAATATGGACATTTTCATTTTAAAGTTATCCCAGGGGAGAACTGCCAAGTTGAACTCCCCGTTAAAATTTTCTGCCGTTACCTCAGGAATTACCTGTTTTAATGTTATGATTGTGGCCTCTAGATTGTTAGGATTTTGTTGGTAGACTTTTTTTTAATTTTTTTTTTTTTTTGGGCAGTGGCAATAAGCTTTACTTTATTTAACATTTTTTTAGATGAGATTTACACTAAATATGTGTTACTGACAAGTGCTGATGTTGAAAGTGTTTGAACAACAAATGTTATGACACTTTAGTTCATATGGCAGCAGAACATTTAAATAAAAGTGACCTTTACACTACTTTTGAATTAATTATTAAATAATTAATTAAAACATTTTAATCATTGCACAGCCCTAAAAATAATATAAAGTTACATAAAAATAAAAGATCTCCCTCATTATTCTGGAATTCAGCAAATAGAAATAATTTTGGTAATCCTAACTGACCTAAAACAGGAAAGGTTTAGTCTGATTTAATGTCAGACAGTGATAGAAAAAAAGGTGATGTGTGTTTTATCCAGTGTAATTAAACTGGTTTCAGTTGTATATTCTGGGCTCCTGCATCAAACGTCCCCCACAAGCTCCAATAATAGCAGCAGTGGAGGACATTTACATAAACACTGTTCGTTTAATCGTGATGAAAATCATTTTTAATAACAGGAGTACAGGTTGTGCCACGTCTTGGATCTTGAGCAGCAGATGTTTCCACGTGTAGAAAGCCATCAGCTTTTCCCCTTCTGTTAAGAAAAGGACTCCTCGTCCATGGCGAGAGACATAGTATTGAGCTTGAGTTTTTTTTTTTTTTTGAGCTGAACTGACAGTATTTATGGCAAAAATGCTCCTATTTTCTCTGAACTCTAATCTCAGCTCGGGGAAACCTGTGAAATACGCTGACGCTCACTTCTGAATGCACAATGGAAACGCTGCCTTCGATTTTCCACTCATGTTTTTTCAGCTTGTTCCTCCTCCTAAATGTCCCTCTGACAGCTGTTCCTGCTCTTAATGAACCAGAGAGGTTTTATGCACCTCTGAGGAGGGAAAGGTGGCGGAGCTCAGGAGGAGAGCCTTTTATATTTCTTCCACCGGGCGCCGAAAAATGTATCAGTTGCTGAGAAACACACACAACAATATGATGTGACACAGTCGGCCCAGATGCACGCGTCCTTTTTTTAGACACGAGACTGAACCTGAGGTCATCAAATTATTTTTCTGTGGTGTCTAAATTGAACACGGTGTGAGGACGACCTGAATTCTGCAACCGTAAAAAGCCTGTCCTCCGGCAAAAAAGAAAAATAGAAAAGTACAGCATCACTGCCAGAAACCTGTGACGGTGTGGCTGCTGCTGTGGTCACCTTGTGACTGTGTGTGTGTGTCATGGATGTATAATGGTGTCTGGTCTCCAGACACCTGGGGGCAGGAGGGTATAACTTTCCCATTGTCATCATCCAAACAAATGGAGAAAAAAGCTGGTATATACACTGCCTGGTCAAAAAAAGTCGCCACCAAAAAAGAAAAGGTCATCCACTGTAATATTTCGTTGGACCACCTTTAGCTTTGATTACATCACACATTCGCTGTGTCATTGTTTCGATAACCTTCTGCAATGTCACCAGATTTATTTCCATCCAGGGTTGTATTAATTTTTTACCAAGATCTTGCATTGATGATGGTAGAGTCTGACCTTCTCCAGCACATCCCAAAGATTCTCAATGGGGTTCAGGTCTGGACTCTGTGGTGGCCAATCCATGTATGAAAATGATGTCTCCTGCTCCCTGAACCAGTCTTTCACAATTTGAGCCCAATGAATCCTGGCATTGTTATCTTGGAATATGCCTGCACCTCTCTGTTTTAGGTTTTTCTTTGTTTTTCTCGTTTAGTTGTAGTTTCACTTTGTTATTCAGGTCTGGAATCAATGGAAACTTTACTTTTGTCCTAAATCTGCCTCCGAGTCTGTCTGTCATTTTAAAGGTTTCCTTACTGACAATGTGCCTGTGGAAGATCCCACTTGGGAACAGCTGTTCCTGGTCCTTCAGTATATTCAGGTAGTCAGCTGACCTCATTCTTTGAGCTCATACTGTTGCTGAACCTGGACCTGACCAACTGCAGCAACCCCAGATCAGAACACTGCCCCCACAGGCTGGTACAGTAGGAACTAGGCATGATGGGAGCATCACTTCATCTGCCTCTCTTCTTACCCTGATGCTCCCATCACTCTGGAACAGGGTCAATCTGGACTCATCAGACCACATGACCTTCTTCCATTGATCCAGAGTCCAATCTTTATGCTCCCTAGCAGATTGAAGCCTTTTTTTCAGGTTAACCTCACTGATTAGTGGTTTTCTTAAGGCTACACAGCTGTTCAGTCCCAATCCCTTGAGTTCCCTTTGCATTGTGTGTGTGGAAATGGTCTTACTTTCACTATTAAACAGCCCTGAGTTCTACTGTTTTTCTTCAATTTGATCTCACCAAACGTTTAAGTGATCGTTGATCATGATCATTGAGGATTTTTTTTCCACTATCCTTCCAGTTTTTAATAATGCGTTGGATGGTTCTGAACCCAATTTTGGTAGTTTCTGCAATCTCCTTAGATGTTTTCTCTGCTTGATGCATGCCAATGATTTGACCCTTCTCAAACATGCTAACAACATTTCCACGACCACAGGATGTGTCTTTGATATGGTTGTTTAGGAAATGAGAAGCAACTCATTGCACCAGTTGGGGTTAAATAACTTGTTGTCAGCTGAAAGATAATCGCCCATGCAGTAATTATCCAATAGGAGGCTCGAAACTGTTTAGTTAAATCCAGGTGGAGACTTTTTTTTTTCGATGGGCAGTGTATAAAGCTGAAGCGGGTTTTAATTTTAATTGCTCGGCTGGTCTGCGTTTGCATCAGGGAAGTATCCCGAGGGTCTGAACGTAGGTTGGCATCACCTGGTGAATTTTGTCTGAGCGCTTCGGGTCCGCCGTTTTTACGCACGGTCATGTAGTTTGGACAACAAAATGAAGACGAAAGCAAAGGCAGCAGCGAGGAAGAAGCTCGGTTTATCAGACGTGAAACTGCAAGACACGTCTTTGCGAAAAAGAAGATTAAACTGTTAAAAATCTGTGGAGCCTCAGTTCTGGAATAAATTAATCCGAGTGGAAAAAGCAGCTGCTGCTGAGTCAATGGAAGCTGCAGAATCACACGTGGATGGCAGGTTGTTTGTGATTTTTTTTCTAATTTGATTTATTATGCTTCTTTGTGACGGTTTAAATGGCCAGCATTAGCATGGAGGCTAAATGAAGTGGGAGGGTCATTATCTGAACCCGAACATCGTGCAGTTTTGGGTTTTCACTACATCTGCTGGAGACAGACGATCCCTCTCGGAGGCTCTATCAACGCTGCGGCTTCTGGGTCTTCTGACGGACTGAAAGGGAAATTTTGGGCCGTCTCCCCAAAAATGTCGATGCAAACATACCCCAATCTGGAGACCTTGTTTGTGTAGATAGATCCTGGTCCAAAACAACTGAAGGTTCCTCACAGTACCGCTGGAAACCGTCCTGACGCCAACCAGAGTCACAGCGTGGCTGGACGGTAAATCTGAGATCTTTTCTGGGCTAAAAATACTGGCCTAATTTTTTCTTTAACCTAAATTCAAAAGTAGCATGTATTATGCCTCTATGTATTTATCCTTAAATCATAAGAGCTGCTCCTATTCTTCCTGCATCTCCTGTTTTTCCTGTCGTCGTCATGGATACTGCAGCAAAAGAAAAAGAAACAGAAGTGATCTGTGCGTCATGTTTGAGGACACTGATTCATCATCAGATTAAAGTCCCAGACTGTTGGTGTTTGTGCAGAGTTCCCTGTAAGCCATCTGGATTATTCTCGGGAGTTATGGAAGTTTTTTGACTCATGAATCTGCTCGTTTACCACTGAAGCGATCAATACAGAGGCAGAGAGACAAGACAGCAGCACGCCTCTGTTGTTCCCCTTTCTTTTTTCAGGATCACAATTTCCTCCAACTATGGCCGAAAACTCAAAGTCAGTTTAGAGAGGACGTGGCGTCGTTTTTCATGTTTTCAGACTTATCAGTGCTGCTACCTGCATCTGTTTATATAGTCATTTCATTCAGTCATTTGTGTGCTTTCCTCTCTCTGTCCTCCATCCTCTCTCTGTCCTCCATCCTCTCTCTGTCCTCCATCCTCTCTCTCCATCCTCTCTTTCCTCCCTCCTCTCTCTGTCCTCCATCCTCTCTCTGCCTCCCTCCTCTCTCTGTCATCCTCCTCTCTCCTCCATCCTCTCTCTGTCCTGTCTCTCCTCTCTTTTTCTTTCTTTAGCCAGCTGGCCTTCATCAGGAAGGTCCCCCCATATGATCCATATGATGAATTTTTGGCCCTCAATCTTAACCCTAGAAAGTAAGTGTCAGGGCCATCTTGTGACTTAGAAATGGGACACCCCTCGAGTGCAGTTACGTCTTCAGACTGAAATGTATCAGAGCCCGTGTTGTCTCTGTATTTCCTGAAATGACACAGGGATAACATTGATAAGAGCGCTGTATATTCTCTAAATAATATTAGCAAATAACACAATAGAGGATACATTTTTCAGTCCTCCGTCGCTACACAACATACAAGTATACAAGTAACATGAAGCCAGCCGGGACCGCCGGGCCGGCAGCAAACATCATAAAGTAAAAAAAATAAGTGTTACGCAACAATGATGTTAATCTATGAAAAAAGTCTCAAACAAAGACAATAAGATGGTTTCAGAACATTTATATCTTTAAGAACTACGAAGATACTTACATTTGTAGCTAGCTTTTTTTGTCGCCATCCCTTTCGAAGATGTCTTGGCTAAATTACCCAGTGCCTTCTGGGTAGCCCTTACTTCCAAGGGTGGTGTCGAAAAATCTTAATTTTGAGGACGATACAGCCCTCAAACTCATCCCTCAATTTGACTTTCTTAGAATTGGGACAGCACTGGCACTTAGCGGGAGCGTGCATTTTTGAGATTGAGGGTTGAGATTGAGGGTTAAGGGAGGAATTGGAATTCACCCTTTATTTTTGGGACTTCAGCGAACTGCGTCAAAAGGTGAGGTCTGCCCTGATTGGTCAGATTCACGACTAAAAGTACAGCACGATATCACCGGTGGGAAACAAAGATATATCCGGTCTAGCTTTAGCTGGATTCATCCAGTCCAGTCTGACGTTCCCAACAGCGACGTCGGGGCACAATCCTGGTCACTGCGGTTCCTCAGCTGCTCACTAAAAGCCTCCAGACTTTCAGAAGATCAAAAATCGTCACCTCATTTACAGAAGAACCCGTGATATTTTTTTCTTCGTCGTCTGAAAGTAACTCCCACAGAGTTTGGAGGTGTGATGGGTGCAAAGCTACTGCTGAAGCACCAGAGACTGGAAAGGACCACCTGATGTCCTCTTTAAAACAAGACAAAGGACCTTTTGCAGTTTTTAGCCCAGCAGGTTCCCCTGCAGGCATGGAGCTGCTTTTATGACACGAGCGCTGGACAATCCTTCCTAAAAGTAATCAAATGTGTCTCTAAATTAGATTAAAGCTGATATCCGAACATGAAAGAAGCTCAAAGACCTCACAAATGTTTCTCTGGTGGGAATGGGAGCAGGTTTCAAACCAGCGAAAGCATCGGCGGTTGAGGGCAGCGCATGAACGATCACGCTGTTTATCGTGAGCAAGTCATCAAGCACGCCGCTACGTCGGGGTGTGCACGTACTCATGGACTCCTGGCGGGCAAAACATACATATTTAAACAGCTGGCAGGGAGACTTGACGTCTGCGTCAAATTGATCAACAGCCGAACCAAAAGACAGCGACACAACCTGGAGGTGTGGTCATGCAAAATGGCTTTTTTGTTGTTTTGTTTTGTTTACAAGCACACATAAAGATTAAGACGCTGTCCAAAGAGGGTCCAAAACCAGTTAGACGTCTTGAATAATTAATCCCAGGGAGCAGCTGTTATTAGAGAGGCTGTAATGACCACATTAGTCACCCAGGTTTTCTGTCTTGCTGTATTTCTGCTCCGCAGTCACACTAGAGTAATGTCTCAGATAGAAATTACTTCAGGGCCCAAAGGTCAGCAGGGACCAGCTTTAATCTCTCCTTGACAAAGCATCACTCATGTCAGGTTTCCTGGAAAGAAACAAACAGAAAAAAACCAACGACAGCTTCACATGAAGAAGAAAGACTCTGTCATTATTCAGACAAGTGATGATTAATGCTCTTCATGAGAAATACTTACGGAAACACTAGTCACGGCTTTGGCATTCTAAAATGTCAAATAAGAGTTAAAAAAAAAAAAACTTAAGCTAAAAGCTTTTACTGGGGTTCATGTCACTTCTCTGTTCCTTCCAGGTGATTGATGATGTCACAGTTACCAGTTTCATCTTGAAACATTAAAAAATCAGCTTATGTTTATATATTTACATACAGGCGTTCCCTTCCTCCTTTAAAGCTCTCCAACCTTTTAACATATATATGTACTTGACTAGGGCTGGGCAACGATTAAAATTTTTAATCGCGATTATTTGCATGATTTCCCTGATTAATCACGATTAATCGCATTGTATACGCAAAATCAAATAATCAATTCAAAAGTAGTGTAAAGGTCACTTTTATTTAAAAGTTCTGCTGCCATATGAACTAAAGTGCCCTAACATTTGTTGTTCAAACATTTTTAGCATCAGCACTTGTCAGTAACACACGTTTAGTGTTAATCTTATCTTAAAAAATGTAAAATAAAATAAAGCTTATTGCCACTGCCAGGGCATTAATGTCATCCTGTTTTACAAAAAATAAAAAAAGTCTACCATCAAAATCCAACAAAATGATTGTGTCTCAGCACAATCAGAACATTAAAACAGGTAATTTCTGAGGTAACAGCAGAAACTTTTAACGGGGAGTTCAACTTGGCAGTTGTTACAAATAACCTCGTTTCTGTTGAATCCTCCGTCTGGGAGAACTTTAAAATGAAAATGTCCATGTTAAAGTTCTGTAACTTTACCAATCTGTGTATCATTCATTCTTTCCATTTTCAATTGTCAATCAAAAATTGACAAAAAAATTAAAAAGTGACATTTTATTACATTTTTTTGGCAACATGTGATGTAATGAGCATTAAAGATATGAGGAGACTGGCGCCCAAGGCAAAGTTAATACCGAGCCAAACCATAATGGTTCTGTATTCAAAACTGAGTGTGTAGTGAGAGGAAAGACACATAAAACTCAGTTTTGAGATAGTGAGAAGTGGGCAGAGACCTCTGCTGTCAGGTGAAACCTGTGAGCGTCTAAGTTTGATGCATCTCCAACGACCTACTTATCTCAGGACACAGCTAAACCAGAGCCCCTGACCAGGTAGCACCTTGTGAATACTTATGATTGTTTTCATCTCTCCCAGGGGAGGTCCATTTTGAGTTAGACAAAGATGTGGCTCCAGAGCAGACGTCCCCACGTAATGTACCTGTGAATAGAATAGAATAGAATAGAATAGAATAGAATAGAATAGAATAGAGCAGAATAGTACTTTATTAATCCCTCACCAGGGAAATTCAGTCGTTACAGCAGCACAGGTTGGACAGATAAAAAATAAAAATTTAAAAATTTCAACAGGGCTTGCAGAAGTACTTGTAAAAATAGGCAAAAAATAATATAAAATGTATATATAGCTCTCAAAAAATATTCAAAAAAATTAAATTGTAAAAAAAAGTTATATACACACTAGACTATTTACAATTTATACACATATATAGACATTTCACTTTGATAAATATGAGGTGGAGCGGTGGATATTTTACAGGGACCAATTATAATAAATAAGTATGGCGTAAATAAAGTGTAAAAAGAAAAATATTGCACGAGGTAGGAGATGAAGGGTTGTCAGCAGAAAAAAGGTGTTCCATTAAGTCCTGCTGTTAAAGAGTCTGACGGCTGATGGGATGAAGGACCTTCTTGCTCTGATGCTGCAGCAGTCTGCTGCTGAATGAGCTGTTCAGTGATTTTACAGTCTCATACAGGGGATGAGAGGTGTTGTCCATGAAGGATCTCAGTTTTTTTAATACCCACCACCTTGATGGTCTCCAGGGGACAGTACAGGACTGAGCTGGCTCTCCTGACCAGCTTGTTCAGTCTTTTCCTGTCCCTCTCAGTGCTTCCACGGCCCCAGCAGACCACTGACGCTACGACAGTGTCATAAAATGTTTTTAACAGTTTCCTGCACACACCGAAGGACCTCAGTCTCCTCAGCAGGTGAAGACGACTTTGGCCCTTCTTGTACAGGGCATTGGTGTTGGTGGACCAGTCCAGTTTGTTGTTGAGGTGAACACCCAGGTATTTGTACTCTCCTACGACCTCGATGTCCAAACCCTGGATGTTCACTGGAGTAATCTGCAGCGTCTTCCTGTGAAAGTTAATCACTAGTTCCTTCGTCTTGCTGGCGTTGAGTCGGAGATGGTTGACCCCACTCCAGTTGACAAAGTCAGTGATGCAAGGACCGTCCCCTTTGGAGCTCCTGTACTGCAGACTACCACATCAGACACAACCGACCACGTACTGTGGTCGGTTGGTGAGGTAGTCGATGGTCCATGCAGTCAGGTGGCGCTCAGAGACGCAGTCAAGGCTCAACTGGACAAATATGAGAGAGATGAAGAAGCTGAAATTCAGGGTCAAAGAGGTTAAGTTCCACAGACGTATTCTGTCAGCAAAAGGGCTCAAAGGGAACCTGGTTAAAATCAGAGCAGTCCAAGACAGGCCTCACCCCACACACGCAAAGGCAGTACAACGCCTAATAGGATTCGTAACCTACCTCCCCAGGTTTCTGCCACGTTTCCAGAGGTATGCGAGCCACTACGGAGGCTGTTGGACAAGGACGTCCCGTGGCTACCTAAGCATGATGCTGCTGTTCTGGAGATCAAACGTCTGGTCACAGCGGCTCCGATTCTTAAATACTATGGCTTAGCAAGTCGGTCACCATCCAGCGCGATGCAAGGTCCGGACCGGGCTTAGCTGCTGTCTGCTGCAGGAGGGACAGCCTGTGGGATATACGAGCATATCACGATATCACGAGCATGAGCAGGAACCGCCTCCGCGGTTTCTCTGGGCTCAATGACAATGAGGCGCGTCGTCATCGCCTGGGAGGTAAAGCAAACTCAGCCAGACGCCTCCTCCCTCCGCACCAAGAGACGCTCCGTTCAAGCCAAAGTCTTCAAGGGGTCGTTCCTTCCAGCAAAAACGGTGCAGAGGCCATGTCGGCGCAACTCAGTTCACAGTCGTTTCAAGAGGGGGGCACTCGGACCTGCAGCGAGCTCACAGCCGCGTCCAAAAAGCACACACCAGTGCCAGAGGCTCACCACCACCACCACCCCCCAATCCCCCCAAAAAACAAAAAAAAAACAAACATTTATAAAGATTTTCTCAGGTGCGCAACCAGGCTCCGTGCCGATGGGGCAGCCACAATAAAATTATGAAAAACAATATAAATGAAAGGAACAGAATGGGAGTATTCTGCTGCATACGAGGCCACACCTCCACTGGTGGCTCCGCAGACCTCTGCTGCAGCGACCAGAGAAAGCTCCGCAACCGCACAGCTCATTGTCCGATCAGGTCAGCGTTTTAGAATAAGCGCCGCTCGGTCCGCTGTTGCGGCAGTGGCAACGATGTGTAAGACTGGGCACTGAGGACCGTGACCAAAGGTAACAGACTCTAATTTGTGTCTGGCCCACTCAGAGCAGAGCCACCGCGGCTTCTATTTCAGATGCTTTCGAGTTCCGAAAAAGGACGGAGGCTTACGACCAAAACGTGACCTGAGCACTCTGGAAAAAAAAAATACTTGAAACTACAAATTCAGAATACTCTGTCCAACAATTGTTCAACAATTCTCACATACTCATAATTTCATACAGAGCAAAATAAATACTCA
Organism: Hirundichthys speculiger; assembly: GCA_018398805.1. NCBI lineage: Eukaryota > Metazoa > Chordata > Actinopteri > Beloniformes > Exocoetidae > Hirundichthys > Hirundichthys speculiger. The sequence goes on from JAGFBZ010001142.1 coordinate 130,138, forward strand.
AAGGTTGTTACATCTGCATTGCAACTGAATATGCAACAAATTTTTTTTTTAAAGACACAATTTTAATTATCTCAAGCTGAACATTTCATTTGAAATGTTGTATTTATAATGCATCATATGTTTCCAGTTTTTTTTTTTAAGTGAAAATGTGGAAAAAATGTGGAAAGTCATGACTTTCCCTGCGTACCACCAGAGAGCGCTCACGTACCACCAGTGGTACTCGTACCACAGTTTGCGTACCACTAGTTTAGGTGATAAAACGGTGAGGATCCACTTTATCCGATTCCTCAGTTTATGAGGCGCGCGCCGGCTTCAGCTGGTGTTGAAAAGCCTAGTTACCCAGTAGGATTTACTGATAGTACTTGAGGCGCTGTCACCCTGGGCGGGTACCACTGAACCACTGAGGCCGGCCGAATTTAAGATCGTCTCTTTCTTATTAATCGCGCTGCCGCCAGACGCGCAACATCCACGGCATCAGTTAACCCAGCCGTTCCCAAACTTCAGAATACCAAGGCCCAATTTGAAATGTGAAAAATCTCCACGGCCCACTCAAACCTTTAATCACCACTGTGGTCAACATACAAGACTAAAAGCTACATTCCAATACTAATGTAAGGGGTCAACAAATAAGGTGACATTTATCATATTAAGATGACAGTAGAATAACACTTAATTGGTTTGTTTTATTATTTCTAAATATTTTTAAATCACGTAATAAATATTTTACAGTAATTAAAACCTTTTTTTTTTTTTTGGAGGATTTAAAACATATTTGTCTATTTTTAATGACCTGTCACGGCCCACCTGCAGTACCACGACGGCCCACCAGGGGGCCGCGGCCCACACTTTTGGGAATCACTGAGTTAACCCCTCGGGTGTGCAGTTTTCGGGGGGGGGGGGGGGGGGGGGGGGAATCTAAGGTTCTACTGAAACCTAATCCTTCAGCCCTGCTACAGGTGTCGGTTTTCTACCCTCCATCTTTACCCTCGTCTGAGCATGAACGGCTTCACTCACTTTGCCAGGTGCAGGACGCTGCGCATTTATATGGAAAGGACAGCTGATTCTCGAAAATCTGAGCAGCTGTACGTGTCATGGCCCACGGTAGACGTCGTTTTCTGTGGGGCGAGGCCCATGACTCATGGGCCTCGCCCCACAGAAAACAACGTCCACCATGTTGGATTGTGGAGGCTATTTCCATGGTTGAACCTGCTGAGAGCTCCCGCAGGCCTGGGTGCTCATTCCACTCGTGGTACGGCTTTATCGTGGGCTTTATTTCGGGTCGTTTCTGTGGATGACTGCAGCTGGGCTTCGCCTCACACGTTCATCAGATTTCACGTCTCTATGGACGTCTCTTGGACGTCTCTGCGCCCGCACCGCCTCACGCAGTTTCGGGCGTATAGGTTTCCACGCCTGGTTAGGTAACTTGGCTGTTCCAAATCAATCTTCGACGTAAGCTTGTCTGGCGTCTCTATATCCCAGATACCGAAACGAATGTTGAAAGAGACCATCAGGTTAAGAAATTAACCTCGGTTCTCTGAAGCATGAGGGAGATATCTCACCAGACCACCCTTCTCGCCTGGAGCGAGGAGGATGTGCGCTCAGCCAGACTGAGGAGAGATCAGCACGTCAGGCTCTTATTGGAGGAAGTCCCTCCTCCAGGGAGCAGACAGGACTGGCTCAGCGTAAAAGGGCCTCTGAGGCCGGTGCATAGGGGGCGTCAGGGGTTAATTTCTTAACCTAACGTCTTCTTAGGAATTAGGGATACACGATGATTATCGACCCGATAACTATTGACCTGATAACAGGAAATTATGATGTCATCCCGATAAGGCCGATATCACGACGAATAGCCCCGATAACATATATTTTTGTCAACATGGCAGTGCCTCGCTCCCTCTGAGCCTTGAATAACCAGCAGTGAATGTTATGTTCAAGTGACGTCGTCATAATCAGAAAAATGATTACTCAACAAGGAAAATCAAGAATACCCCCTCATGCCAGAAAACAACGTGTTAACTCGGTCATAATTTTGGTAGATGCTGACTTGAATTGATATTCGCAGTATTTTCCCACATTACGCATAAAAAAAGAAAAAAATAGAAAAGGCTGAAAGAACGACTAGCAAACCAGGGAACGTGGGAATTTATGTTACACCTTGAATGCAGCCTGTAGCACAGCATGCTAATCACAACAAACATGGCAGCGATGGTCTGGAACTTTGTTAAAGTTGAGAAGAAGATAGTTCGCTGGTTATTTGTGACGAATGCTCCAAGCAAATTCTACAAGGAGGGAAGCACAAGCTTTAATATGTCAAACCTGATCAGCCACCTACAACATAACAATCGCTTCCATGGAGTTTTAAAATCGCGCTAACATGAGCTAATGCTAACCTGCGCAAGCCAGCAGCAAGTGTCCCCTCCCCTCTTCTCTCATCTAAAGCTTCCATGAGATTAAAACAAAAAAAACAAAAAAAAAAACTACCGAACCTCATTTACTTTAATTTAAGGTATTAATTTAAATGGAACCACAAGCCAAAATCCTTTAAATGTTAATCTTTTTCAGTTTGTAATTCTGATGCAAGTATTTCCATCAGTTCAAGGAGCCTTTATTTTTTATATCAGTCAGTAATGAACCTTATTTAAGTTGATGTGAGATATCAAATAGGTTTGTTTGATAGCTTTACGAAAATGTTTGAGAGGCTTGCCTGTAGTTTTTCTTTTGAAAAATAAATATTTGTTCATTTAAAGAGTCAAAACTATTTTTGATTTTGTTCTTAGTATTGATGTAATGATCTTAGGTATATGTGTGTGTTATCAGTTATCGGTATCAGCCTTTAGGAGATGAAAGTTATCGGTATCGGTTTTAAAAAAACAGTTATCGTGCATCCCTACAAGTAATCCATATTCCAGCATCTGAGTCTGCAGGTTTTATTCAAACAAACATTGTTACGGCGTCGGGACTAATGAACAAACAAGTTCCTAATGAGGTCCTAATTCTAGACGTCTCCTGCTGAGGTGAAAAGCCTCCTGATGTGTGACGGCTGTCTCAGGCTGCCTCAGTCCTGCTGCGTCTTTGTCCTGCTTTCTTCTGACTCCACAGGTGACAGTCAATGTCCACTGGTTTCCTGTTCACTGGAAGAAGCTGCTGTGGTTTCAGTGAGCTTTTGTGAAGAAACAGCACCATCTTTTGGTTGTTTTCGAATATTCGTTGAAGGTCAGTTTTAACCCTCTGTGGTTGGCGTCAATGAACGGAGGAGCTCATTTGGGGCTCGTCTCTGCAGCAAAATAAAAGGAAGTACAATGATATAAGAGAGTGCACCCTCATTACTGGTGCAGGAGATGAAAGACACTGAACTTCTGATGAAAGACAGGCCGTGGCACCAAATGGTGAAAGTCCAGCTAAGAAAGACTTGCATCAAATATAAACCGAAGTAATTCATTGGGAATAAGAACTGGATGACTGTGAAGCCACGTTTAAACACAGCCATTAACACAAAGGTTGCAGGCAGACTGTGTAATCAACTTTGATTGAAGCTCAGTCAGTGGCGAATGACATCAGCTGGGTCTCGCTTACCTGATTCATAAGATTACTGGGTAGCAGTTAACAGAGACTGTGTCTGCCCTCTGAACCCAAACTGAAGGTACCCGTGCTTCTGGAAACCTTCGAACTACAACTACATCTGCAGCCTCAGAGGACAGGGCTCCGTATGAGGTCATTAAAGTATGATAACATTTCTTCTAACCACCTTGAGTCAATTAGGAATTGCAGCAGTTTGAATGTGAAGTAAAAAAAAAAAATGCAACTCGTATATCAGTCTGGTTGCAATGAAGTCTTTCAGGCGTTGAAATCTTTCAGACATGCTTGGCATCGGTCTAACCGGCCGGTTTCGTCTGCCTTCGTGGTTCAGCATAGCTGAGGATCATCTGTAAAGCAGATGGAGATTCATATCACCACGTGAAAACACTTATTAAGTGAAACGAAGGCCACGGAGGAGTCTGGTGCGTGAGGAAGACTCTCCATTCACACGAACAAGCTGGAACGTATGAAAGAAGTGGAACCGAGACGATGCGCTTCCTTTTTAAACGCCTTCAAAGCATCTGCGGTGGAATACTGCAGCTGGGCGGGTATCGATGTCACCTGGGTGCCGACGCCTGGAAAAGTGAAGATGATTCTGTCTCGTATTCAAGTGAGGAGAGCCCCAGACTTCCGACTCATCTGGCTCTCATCAGCATCTGCTGGCACCAGACGGTGACTGGATTCTGTTCAATTCACCTTATTTATCCCCAGAGTGAAAAAAGCTGGATGGAATGTTCTCAGTGGTGGATCACTCTCTTTCCCTGATGGATATTCTGTATCCCAGTAAAGCCATTTCCAGTCTGAGCGGCGCACCTGGGAGCGTGGAGTAATTACATCCCCAGTCTTGTTCACAGATCTGATGTAATCCATCAGCAAGCATCCATCCACAAAACACACCCGACGATAAGGTGTTGAGCAACGTACCAAAATGAAAATGCAGGTCAGACGCCTGCAGGTGTGTTTGAATTACAACCCTCTTATTCAAATACTGGTTTTCATTTATGACACAGTGTGAGCTCGGCACTCTGATCATTCACAATAAAAATATGCAACCTAATTTAGCATTTAGCCCCGAGACATCTGTGATGGATCCTTTTCATAAGCTTCACAGCTAGCGTGAGCAGAGCTGCTGGGAATCTGGTGGCGCGTGCATGAACGTGGGAACGTGAACCACGCTGTAAAGAGCTTTGGAGAACCTGGAGGAGATACTTTTTAAGTACGGGTAATTTTATTATCTACCGCCGGTGTTTAAGGTCCCTCCGTAGTCTGGGGAGAAATCTGGTACGTTTTGTTGTCGCTTGTGGAAGGAAGCAATTAGTGCGCCGTGGCAGCGGCGCCCTGGCATAGGGATGGAAATCTCCATCCCCACGACGATACGATATGCATCTCTATATGTAGGCTACGATACAATAATAGGATACACTAACGATTCACATGAAGCATATACCAATTCAGGACGATACGATTTTTCTTCCTACCACGATGCAATCAGGATGCAATCAAATGAGTTTGGAAAAAATTACCGATGCCTGGGTGTTGCCAGTAGCTCCAGCGATGCCGCTGGAGCTACTAGTAGCATGAGGTGAATCCAATGCATGATATGGCTCGGTAAACTATGAATTTGTTGTTCGTCGTCTGCTATGTTTACTGGTAACCTACTTTAACACATGTATTTGTTGACTGGAGTAGTCTGGATGTTTTTCTTCTTCTTCTTGAGGCAGTTGGCATCTTTGCCCGGTTGTTGATGTTCAACAAGTGATGCCTAGTGGTGACTGTGAGTAGGTGAATTAGAGTGTGTTGTCGTTCCGCACTCGTGAGAATTTAACGTCTGACATATAATTATGGAAGCGAATTGAATGAAAATAATTGTAAATATATATAATAACATCGGATTTTACCAATGCAAAGCTTTTACAAGGCGATGCATCGGGGTTTCAGCCCATTTTCTAATCCGATGCACACCACTCCAACCGATGCAATTTACCGTAGCCCCTTTCATCGGTGCACCATACCTGCCAACTGTCACGCATATGGTGTGAGACTAATGCATTTTAATAGCAAATCATGCTCTCACGGCCACTACGTAAAATGTCACGCATTGGCAAAAAATAACAGTCAAAAATTTTACGATGTACATAAAGCTCGCTACAGACGATTTTGTTTGTCAATTGCGATCTTTTCCGACTGCAAACTCGCCATATCCGACCTGGTAATGTAACGCCAAATGCAATTGGCTCAATAAGTGGAAGTCAGCCAATAACTAATCCGCTCTCTCTGCTAGAAGGTGCGCGAACGTATTCGAGACATGAACAAAGCAAAGATGGGTGATTGCAACTCGGACAGCGATTCTGAATGTCAAAAGGCTAAAAACCCTAAACTCTCTGGTTCTGAAAAGTACAACACTAAATTTAATCAATCCTGTACAAGCAAATTCCCTTGAATTACTTTGGATCGGGACAGCAAACACCATTTCTGATTAGATAAGTAGATTAGATATGTTTATTTGAATGGCCAGTCATTTCAGTAGAACACATTTTATTGATATTGATGCATGTTGACATTGGTACACTTGTCATGAGATCAGAGGTCTCATTTCTGAATAATGACGTGATAATGCAAACATATTTCAAGTCTGTGTATAAGGAGGCTGTGTCCACAGTTTCTGACATATTAGACAACTGTCAAGTTGTATTTGTCTTCTCTTACATGCAGGGGCGCCGCTAGGGATTTTGGGCCCCATGAAAAGAATCTTTACCGGGCCCCCCAACACAGCGGCGAAATTTGTTGATGCTATTTTTGATCATCATTAGGGGCCTCTCTGGGCCCCCCTCAATCATGGGCCCCTATAATCCGTATCCTTTACCCCCCCTTTTCGGCGCCCCAGCTTACATGTCACCCAGGGCTTGACACTGACACCGGCCAACTGGCCAAATGCTGGTAAAATTTGTCTGTGGCTAGTAACAATTTCTGTCTCACAAGCAACTTTGGCTGGTAACTTATTCTTTGATATGACACGTCACAATAGTTGTGCCAATTGTTTGTATTTAAAATGTAAATGCAAGAATATTGTGAAGAAGAAAAAAACTGACAGCAAAACTGTGGCTAGCATAAAGACTACATGGCTAATGACTGAGGAAAACACTAGCCACAGTGGCTGGTGAGCAAAAAAGTTAGTGTCAAGCCCTGATGTCACCTAACATACAAAATTTGTTTTTAAAAGTATGTGTTTGCTCTTTGGACTTTCTTGTAATCTTTCCAACAAGTTAGTGTTGACAGAATGTCAATTTCAAATATGGTGCCATGGGTTTGTTTTACTTTTCACTAACAAACAACCAGCAGGCACTCAATCATTGTATTCATTGTAAATAAAAAATAAAAATGTTAAATCATTAAAATTGTTGTAATTATTTAGTAACCTTTTTGTATCCTTTCCTTATTTCCTCATGGCTTATTTATATTCAGATGTTGCCATAGAGGGCTCTATTACAAGTTCTTGAATCTATTATGCATGTGTTACCTTCCTTCTTTGCAAAAATTAATTTCTGCATGTAAAGAAATGATCCCCATTCTCCAGTCTCCAAATGTCTCTAAATTTTGCTAAATCCTTTTTCGGCTGGGGGGGCGCCTGGACCCCAGCTTGTTTACAATCTCACTCTTAGAAATCATTTTAGGTTGGCAGCTATGGATGCACTGATTGCACATCGGATAAAATGCCCATCCCTACCCTGGCACGTCACAACCATCTCTGACTGCGTTTACATGGATGACGGGGCTCTGATCGTAATCAGCTCAAGGCCATACACTGATTCAGAAACTCCCATGTAAACGGGCACCTCAATCTAATTAAGGTCATAATCGAAGAGTGAAATAATCGGATCAAGGCACATGGAGTATAATGAACAGAGTCGGACTGAATCAGGGAAACTATAAGAACTGCAGTAAAGCGACCATCGAGGACTGGAGACACCTCTGCTTTAAATCAGTATCACAGTAGGAGCAACCTGACGATCGGGAAATGAGCGGGCGGGACTATCTTTCTCTCCTACGGCTTCCTCCAGTTATTCTTCCTCGTTTTGTCCTGACGCTCGCGCAAAATCTGCACCTTCCAAGTCAGTGGGAGTGCATGCAGTCTTTTCAAAACCGGAAGCTTAAGTGACACAAAAAAAGCCCCAAATGCAGCTGCAGGGACCGGCTCCAACCAGTGCTGCCACCTAGTGGACACCAGATTTGCAGCACTCAGGTTTCCCCTTTGTCAAAAGGGGAGCAGTCCCACCGCAGGCAGGTGGCCCGCCTTTTTAAAGAGGGATCTGTTTGGAGTACCGGGCTTCTTACCAATGAAGAGTACATATTGTCCAAGACGGCGTCAGACAAACTTTCAGACTGATTTAGTCTCCAATGTGCTCCTGGTTCTGCTGTCAGGGCGTATCTGGTTGGATCAACCCCGGGGAGGTGTATCAAATGACCAACCTCATTTTTAACCACTCAAACATGATGGCATTAGATCATTTTATAGCGCTGAAAGGTGCAGAGTACACGCTCAGTGTCTTAAAACGACTGTTATTTAGTTTGTAAAGCAGGACGCTGTGGATACGTCAGAGTCAAACTAACTTTTGTTTCATGTATCGGACGGCTCCTTGTACCATTAATCGGGACTTGAGTGAGTTTTCTCTAGCTTTACCATTCCTTGTTTTCATTTCACATTTCTTCTGGACATCTTTTCAGTTCTGAATTCACTGCAGTTTTCAGTCATGAAAAACTAATGCTTATAATGCTCTTCACAGAATATTTAACCTTTATGGGAGAAATATTATTTGGAACAGGGTTACATTTAAGACATTAACAGATACTATAAATGAGCAGATTAATGTGAAAACGTTGTGTGAGGTTTAATTTCATTTTAGTTATCGTGTATTCACCAGATCATGACAGTAGTGTCCCATCCACACTTCTACTAACACATGAGAGGATCGTCGTCCTTCCTGATTAAACAGCGTTTTTAAATGAACATGCTGCATTTCTACATCTTGCTTATACTTTTTTTGTGGCTTTTTAAAAAAATGAGATGTCAGCGGAACAACTGTTTTCATCTTTGTCACTGACATACAGAGACTTCTTTAGATTATCTGAATCTCCTCATAATGTTATACACTACAAAACCTTGAAATTTTATTCTGAGGAACAAAACTCCTAAACTCTCATGGCCGTAACACTTCTGAACGACTTGTCCTGGACAACCAGCCACGTCACTTACCTTTTGTGGCATCCAAAGTTTTATTTTTAAAAAGTGTTTTAATAATGTGTAGGTTTGAATAAGCTTTTTTAAATTATTCTTAAGTGATGAATCTTTTACTCCCCAGCTGGAGGCTCTCTTCCTCACAGCATCCACACAGCTCAGAAACAGCTTCCTGTAAACTATTATGACTGCAGTCACTTAGATTAGCTCCCTCCTTTTTTATTATCACACAAAACTTTGAAACTTGATCACAGATCTACAGGAATCAGTCACTGGATGCATACCAGCCAACTCTGAAATAAAGAGGAGAGCAACCTGCTGATTAAATCCCAAAGAAAGATGCTTTTGTACATTGATTTTTATCGATGCAGGGGCTCGTGCGCTCACACTCATATCTGTATTTCTATCACTTCAGTGAGCGACAAAAGTCTAAACATATAGATTTTTTTTTTCCTCTATAACGTTTGCATTAAAGTTTTTCCGCGTGCACTTGTGCAAACCTGTACAAGACAGCGCTGGACGCACCGGAAAAGAAGAACAGCGCTCGGGTCACGGTGCGTTCATGTGAGCTCGGAGTTCTCAGCTGCCCGCGGACACGCTGACGGCGTGACTCCGCCCCGTTTGACTCAAGGAGAGATGACACCTGCGACTTTTTAAATCAAGTGTCATTTGATCACCAGCACGAGCTCGCTGTCTGATTCGGCTGTGTGTCGCCGTTCAGAGCTGATCTGCGGTGATTTGTCACGTGATCGTTGGTTTCTCACCGAACCTGAAGACATTCAGGTCCTGTCTCCTCCTCCTGGTGCCATTTGACCTCCCGCTTCAGCTCAGTTTAATTCCAGTTATTGAAATGGTCAGAAACAGCTGATCTAAGGCAGTGACAGTTAAGTCAGTGATGAGACTGCTTTACTGAAATTAAATTAAATTCATGAAGACCATTCACAAGACAGCACAAAAATGAGCAAAGCTTTAAACCGGAAACAATAAGGAAATGCAGCTGTCAAAAATATTAAAACTGAATAAACGCTCGAAGGGTTTTGAAGTTTTTCAATGTTTTGATCGATCATTTAAAACAAGTTTCAGGCTTTCTGTTTAAATGTTAAACCAAACCAAGCATTGAAGGTTGGTGTTTGGAGTTGTGAAGATGGTATTTATCATAGACTGTAAATAAATAGCATTTCCACATTTTTGACGTCACATTTCTTGACCAAACGACACATAATGGCCTGTTAAGGAACCGTTTCAGTCTACAAAAGTAAAAATAAAGTTTATTCGTTGCTTCTGCAAAATGTACATTTAGAATCCAAATTCCATTTATACTTTATTAAAAAGGTTTTCACTGATAACAATTATGAACCTCCGGACTTCACTGACCAGCAGGTGGCAGCAAAGAGAACATTTCCACTTCAGAATCAGAGTCAGAATGCCCTTTATTGTCTTATACAGTAATGTACAATTAAATTGGAGAGCTTCTCCCATGTCAGTGCAGAAAAGATATAAATAAAAAAATCAAAATAATCAAAAAGTCTCATATATACATATGTACAATGGGTTGAGCAGTGCAATATACAGTGTACTGGGTGTAAAATATTTCCAGCTATACAAGTAAAACTTTAATATTCCCAAAGACGTTTGAACAAAAAATAAATGCAGATTCATAATCAAGAAACTTTATTGGTCCCTCGAAGAGCTGTGGAGACATTTTCACCACAGCGTTTCTGACTCTCGTGTTGTTGATAAATGGACAGTCATGGGTGAAGACGGCTTTTCTTTTCTTTTCTTCTTTTCCTACCAGCAACAAATTTTGACACTCAGTTACAGACGTGAGATCATTTCAACAAAATCAAAAAATTCCCGCCGTCCAATCCGTGAGTATTACTGTCACCTGCATTATTAGGAATATTGGGAAAAATATCCATCCATCCATCCATAAACTTCTGCTTATCCACATGAGGAAAAACATTGCCGCAATATTTCCACATTTAGTTTCATATTGGGATGCCTCTGTACCTCTGACCTCATAAAGCTAAAATCGTATTAAGTTAAACTTCAAACTTCAGTTTGATGGATATCACCCACAGTCAGAAGTTCATTTATTAATGATCCCTTAAGTCACATGTGTCAAACACAAGGCCCGTGGGCCAAGTGTGGCCCGCCACGTCATTGTATGTGACCCTCGAGAGCTTGTGCATTATTGGCTTAAATTTTAAACCAATATTTTAAGACTTAAAATAAGCTTACACCACTTTAAAGTGCATATTGACAATAAACTACATCTCCTACAATGCATTTCATCGTTACCCACAACGATAACTATTTCACCATGAGCAAGACATCAAGACGATGTTCAGAACTGATGGACTTAAGAAAAACCTCTATAAACTAACCCAGATATGTCCAAGAAAAGAAAAATTGATACACAAGGAAGGCAGTTTCATGAACGACGAGAAAACGAATACAAGTTTGTATCTCAAGGTGAAAAAAACAGTGTCTTTTGTGTCAGTCGTGAAAGAGTATAATCTACGTCGGCATTTTGACAACAAACACGGAGCTAAGTATGCTAAATTTAGCCCACAAGAAAAACAAGGAATCACTTCCGCTTCAGAAACCAAGGTAATGGATACTCTAAGTGATGTTTACAGAGTCCGTTACCATGGCAACGGACTCTGTAAATGTCACCTGTGCGAGAGTAAGTTTACGACCACAAACACTGAGTTGCAATATAATAATGAGTTAAATATTTGAAACTTTAATACATAATAAATACAGAAACCGTTATAAAATGAATGAAATGAAAATGAATTAAAAAATACTTTATTTATCCCATAAAGGGAAATTCAATACTGTAGTAAGGGCTCTCTTTTTTTTTTTTTTTTTAATAAACAACAGACATTATTTAACAATATAATAAGGTGTAGTTTAATTTATTTTGATTTTCATTGCATTTTGTTACGTTCATGCTGCCAATCTGGCCCTTCGACGGCAACCATGATGCTGATGTGGCCCTCAGAGAAAATGAGTCTGACACCCCTGCTTTAAGTGTAGCCTATAAATTGGACTATTACGCAATCAACCTGTCCACTGTTGTCTGCCATCACCCTCTCTAAGTTTATTAATAGCAGCTATATTTCCTTAAAAAAAACATTGTTTTTCATTATAAGCTGTTTAACAGTCAGTGAGAAATAAGATACACTCATCTCCATTTCTGAATCAGTAAATCTGTGACCGGGCGACCGGTCTGCTGAAGGAAGCCGTGAATGCGCACGAGCCAAGATGAGTGGCACCACCCAGGTGTTAGACCCGACTGGACGTAGCCGCCCCTTCTCAGCCTGGTTTGGTGTTTGTGCGGCCGGACAGTCCAGGATGGATTTACTGGAGCAGGTCTTCTCCTCTCCCACCTGCTGGTCAGTGCGGTCCAACTGGAGGACAAAACAGTAGAACTGGAAACACTAGTGATGGATTTAACCATTTAACCAGTTTTAATCTACCCGTTTGGTGGTGGAGGCTCAGACTGGTAAAACACAAGTACCCGTTTGGTCTACAAGAATATAAACTCACATATTACGAGCTGCAGTGTAAATGAGTCGATTTTACTGACCTGCATCCTGCATGTAGATATTTTGCCAAATCTTTATGGCATGTAAGATAAAATGAGAATCTGAGGATTTAACTTTGATTCACAAGTCTGAATGCAGTTAATGCACAGGTCCAAGTCACCAGTGCTCAAGTCAGGGTCAAGTCACCAGTCCTTGGAATTAGGGCTTGAGTTGGACTTGATTCCGGACTTTAGTCCTGCAAGTCCGACAATTGCTTTAAGTTTGGTGGAGATAAAGATAGCAGTTTTCTGACAACATCAACAAAAGCTGCACACTGCTCAGATCAGAAAGAAATAAAAACCCGAAAAAATCCCCATCTGCCTTCTACATAAAAAGTTAAACTACTAAAACTAGGTTAACTGGTCCAATACACTGACTAATTAGGGTTTTTCGTGTCATATCCAAGGCAAGAACTGGCGCTCAGCTGGGGCGCGCGGATTTGACATTCTTGTGCACTTGCAGTTAAAACAAAAAAATAAAAACAAAACCTCAGTGAACTACGACTCCCATCGGCCCTTGCGTCATTGTATCAACATGGCGCCTGTCTGCTGGACAAAAGGCAAATCTGTCTGACGGCGGATTGAAGCCCAATTAGGAGCAGGGGAGACATTTTGGGAAAACTGTCAGCGCCCGTGTGTCCCTGCGCCCCGAGGCGGTAGATATATGATAAAACAACCCCCAGCGGAGGCTCTCGGACTGGGATAAGGTAAGCCGTGCAGCTCGTAGCACAGCCGCCTTGCCGCTCCCGCTAGCCCGGCGCGTTTCCCTTTTCCCTGCGCGCTGATGTCGCCAAACTCCATTAAAGAAATACCGGAGCAGCGGCGGTTTCCGCGGCGGGTTAGTTTCACGACGCCTGAACTGTCTCGAGTGAATAATGAAGAGTTGTGCTTTAATTCGGCTGGTGTTCAGCCTGCCAAAAAATTACTCAAGCACAATCTCAACTTTCTTCTTTTCTTTCTTTCTTCTTCTTCTTTCTTTTTTTTTTTTTTTTAACTCCGTTTAAAATCCCCCCTCGAACCCAAGCTGTGCATTTGAACGAAGTGATGATTGAGCCAAAACAGATTTACGCTGAACTACTTTATTGTGTTTAAAACCGACCAACCGTGCATTTGTGCATGAAAGTGTGCGACCTCCAAACTTTATTCTTGTTAAAAAAAAAAAAAAAAAAAAAAGCAGTCTCGGGCCACTTTGTCCAGCTGCACTTTTCAACTGAAGCGGTTACGTTTTGGTTCCGAGTCCGGGTTGAGGGACTGCGGTGGAGTTCCGCTGGCACATCTGCAGGACGGAGTTCATGCCACGTCTGGTTCGGAGCTGCTGCAGTTCACCGGGTTCACACACTAGTAAAGTTACTCTTTAACGAAGGAGGGTTGTTTTTTTGTTTTTCTTTTTGGCAAAGCCCTCGAGTTCAGCGGTCCCGGCGTTATTTCTGGACGGAACTGGAACACAGAGGTTTCCCAGTAACGTGTGTGTCTGTTTGCTGAGGACTTTATCAGAAGACGTAAGGAATCTGGAGGCTGTCTTTCTTCTCCCCCTCTCTCCTACTTGATAATGATGTCATCCTCGGGGTGGTCTGTTTGAGTTCATGCCAGCGGGCTCTCAGAGGTCAAGTTCATGAACCGGCTCCAGCTTTCAGCGTCTCCTCGATGCACCTTTTGTCCTTCTGTCCAGGTAAAATTGTGCGTGTGCTCATGTCGTCCTCACGCTGCCTCCCATCCCTGCAGAGTTTCTCGGGCTCCCAGGTCCTCTGCCGGTTTGGTGACAAAGATCCACACAGATGCCAACATCTGTTTAAAAGAGGGCCGTGATGATTAGGAACGACGAGACACCGGTTTTATCTTTTTATTAAAACAATTCACCTTTGGGGTGTTCAGATTTTTGAGGCTCCTCATTTCTGATTAAATATGGAAATAGATAAATAATGTTTTAAGCTTAATAAACTGCTTTAGTTTGCTTAGTTTCCTGCCTTCTGAAAGTTCTCGTCCACTGCTTTTCCTCGGGACCGGAAAGTGAAAAGTTCGGTATGTTTCTTGACAACAAGCTGCCATTTAAATCCTCTCGTGGTTGTCGGTGCAACCGGGAACTTTTCAGGTAAACGGCGTCGAGGCGGGTCAGTGGGAGTCGCGTCACCAAGCATTGACGTGATCTCAGGCCGCAGCCAGACGTTGGTTTTAATAATGCATTAGACCAGCGGCGTCACACTGATCCGTGAAAGGGGCTGCAGGTTCTCCCCGTGCAGAAACACAGCTGACTTGTTTCAGTCAGTCAACTGAACTGGTTCAGACCTTTAGTGAAGACGACTAGTTGACTGGACCGTCACTAACCCAGCGTTGGTAGCTTTTTATCCGTTTGCTTGATCCCGACTGTTAACTTGACCCTCCTGAAACGGAGGATCACCTTCGTCGTGACCGCTGGGTGTGACGTGGTTGGTCGGAGAATGAGAAGCCGCCCTCTGCATCAGTTCGGGTTAAAACTGTGGTTTCCAGTTGAAACCCATCAATCACTGCTGCTGTTCCAGTTACCGGCTCCTACCTGTGCACTCAGTTAAATCCCAGTCATCTATAGCCGTGTTTTTCCACCTTTTCATCAGTTTTATAAGCTAATATAGGAAAGGCGCTAACGTCATTGTGCAACAGCATATTTCAGGGCTCC
The DNA here is from genome assembly GCA_018398805.1 of Hirundichthys speculiger. Classification (NCBI taxonomy): domain Eukaryota; kingdom Metazoa; phylum Chordata; class Actinopteri; order Beloniformes; family Exocoetidae; genus Hirundichthys; species Hirundichthys speculiger. The sequence continues at coordinate 145,192 of JAGFBZ010001142.1, forward strand.
AGCGAGATTATTTTGTCGGTTATCAGAAGCTAGATGTTTGTCGGTGAGATAAGCGTTTTGCAGCCTCGTATTAATTGTTTGTGTCAGTCCTACTTGCAACACCATGACTCATCCTCTGCAGCAGGGACAGAAACTATGAAGCTTGGCTGCCTGAGATGTACTTTTTTTTTTTTTTTTTTGGCGGTCTTCCCAAGACTCACACACAAACGCACACATGCGCACACATGCGCACACTCGCCCTCTGTCCCCCCCCCCCCCGTATCTTATATGCCTGCTGACTTTAATTTCCTTATGCTGCCTGTTTTTCCTCTCTGCTCCAAGGCAGATGTGTTATCTCTTATTTCTCTGTATCTTCCTCTCTTGGTCCATCCTCTTCTCTCAGACCAGATTTTGGACTGATGTAGAGGATGTTTCTTTCTTTTTTTTCCCCCCCAAGTTCAGTTCAGTGTGTGTTCAATGACACATGGCATTAAAAACAAAATAAAAGAAAAACAAAGTTAAACCACATCCAGATGTCTTTTGTTTTTACTAGGGCTGGGCAAGTTAACGCGTTATTATCGCGTTAACGCATTTATTTATTAACACTGACATTTATTTTATCGTGCGTTAACGCATGTTGCCCACATGCTTTTGTTTTGAAAAGTCTGTTATTGGCTGCTGCGGAATTGGAAGAGAATTTGCAGGTAAACTTAAGGAAGAGCTAAAACATACATGGAGAACAGTAAAAATCTGTGAATCTGTGAACTTTACAGTTCGGGTAGCAACTCAGGTAACAATATTAACAATTCTGTCTAAAAAAAAAAAATTCTGCACTGCAACCAAACTTTGTCGTCATTCCTCCATGTTCCATCAGATCTGCTCCATGTGTTCACTGTCCTGCTGTTCTCTAGCTGGTTACTGCAGTGCGGCTCCATCTTGTGGCACAGATGTGTAATGACAACAGAAAGTCCAGTCCTTGATTATGAAAACAAATTCAGTTCTGTGGTCAGTTTTTTATTTTGTATTTTTGATCCAAGTCTAAAATTGAAATATAAAAAAAGCCTTTTTTTTTTTTTTTCCATTTTTTTGTGTTTATATTAAAAAAACCGAAAACATTTTTTTATTTTTGATTGACAATTGAAAATGGAAAGAATGATTGATACATGGATTGATAAAGTTACTGAACTTTAACATGAACATTTTCATTTTAAAGTTCTCCCAGACGGAGGATTCAACAGAAACAAGGTTAATGTTCTGATTGTGCTGAGCCACAATCATTTTGTTGCATTTTGTTTGTAGACTTTTTTTTTTTTTTTTACATTTTTTTATAAAAACAGGATGACATTAATGCCCTGGCAGTGCCAATAAGCTTTATTTTATTTTACATTTTTTAAGATGAGATTTACACTAAATATGTGTTACTGAGTGCTGATGTTAAAAGTGTTTAAACAACAAATGTTATGACACTTTAGTTCATATGGCAGCAGAACATTTAAATAAAAGTGACCTTTACACTACTTTTGAATTCATTATTTGATTCTGCGTATACAATGCGATTAATCATGATTAATCAGGGAAATAATGCGATTAATCGCGATTAAAATTTTTAATCGTTGCCCAGCCCTAGTTTTTAATCCCAGAATATGAGAGCTCATATTGAACCGGTCTATTTGCATAACATAACTTAACTACTGGGTTTGAAAATATTTTTTTCTAAAATGAAAGCCTGAATGAATCTACATGAATGTACTTCATATCTGGACAGCAGCTGCAGAGCCGTGTTGAAGTGGTGCATGTGTGCATTCAGTTTGTGAATCTGGAGGCAGTGAGCTAAGAGGTGTGACTCTTCTGCCATTTTTGTTCCGATTTTTCCACGTGCGAGATGCCGAACGGGCTGACGGGGGGCATGAATGAGCCGAACTTGAAGCGGCCAGAGTTAAACCTTGGCCGCCTCGCTGTGCGCTGCACTGATTGCTCGCCGAGGATCGCAAATGCAGAGAAAGCAGCAGAGCTTGGAGCTTCCACAGGAAGGTCTATAAAAAGCCTGGACAGAAGTGTTTCCGCCCATGTGTGATAAAGGACTCTGAACTCACCGTTGGAAAGGAAACAAAGGAACAAGGAGACCGAACGCAGAGATCCGCAGCTGTCTAATGAAAGTCAGCGTCGGTCCTGCAGCAAAGGTAAACAGAATCAGTGAAAGCCTCGCATATGCAGATTCCTTCCCGCTGAGTCCCGTTAGCGTCCGTCAGAGAAATAAAACCAGCCAAGGAGAACAGACATGGTCTGAACGTGAACCTGCTCGTAACTCGGAGCGTCGGAGCCCTTTTTTCTTTTTTTATCTCCCGTGCAGGATTACCACAGAGCTGCTGTATCATTTTCTAGTGATACTAGTTGTTGTCAGGAACTTTGTGCAGAGCCGATGAACCGAGTTAAAACTTGTCCAGACACATGAGATGAGATATCATCAACTTTGCAACAAACCAAGTCTTTGCAAGCTGCAACTTGAAGGAGAAGCAAAAAAAAAACCTCAATAACAAATAACACGGAGGGAGAAAGTTTTAAAATCTTGTTTTTGAGCTCATGCTTGAATCGTAGCCGTCTCCTGACTTCCAGTGACGTTGTTGTGATGATGTTCTCCAGGATGTTCCAGCAGAGTGAGGAGCCTCGCTTCACCATCGAGCAGATCGACCTCCTCCAGCGGCTTCGCCGGACGGGGATCACACAGGCGGAGGTCCTCCACGCGCTGGACACCCTCGACCACCTGGACCGGCAGCATGGACGCAGGCTGGGCCACAAACCCGCCTACATGGCGCCGTCGGCTTACCTGTCTTCCTCCAGCGCCGTCTTCGCCTCTTCGTCCACGACCTCCGCCGCCACTCAGACAAGTTTCCCCGGCAACCGCCTCTCGCTGTCCCCCAGTAACAACTTCGACACCACCTCCCCGCCTCTGCCGGTCCCGGCCTCGCCGAGTACGATGGCGGCAGTCGCTCAGAACGGTCTGGTCGCCGTCGCCAATGGGAAGCTGTCGCCGCCCCGCTTTCCCCTCGCCGTGGTTAGTGGCAGTGTGACCGCGCCGGGGTACGGGTTTGAGACCAGCGAGGAGGACATCGATGTTGACGACAAGGTGGAGGAGCTGATGAGGTAAGTCGAGACCATTATCTGCAGCTTATGAGCATGTGGCCTGTTGGATCATTTGGGCTTCTGTTATTGATCAGGGAGGACACGTGGATGCACAGGTGCTTGGTAGGATTGTATTCACTGTTTTCCTGAGCAGCTCTTTGAAACCTAAAGTGACGAGCGAACTGAACGTCTGGTGCCAGAAAACGAGGGCCGTCTTCAGCCATTCGCTCTTGTAAAGTCTCGTCAAAGCGGCGTTGCCACGCTGCCAGAGCAGCTATCCTGGTGTACGGATGTCACGCACAGCTGCTGCTCTTTATGGCACTAACAGTTAAAGGGGCTGAGAGGGATGAACGACAAGAAACAAAAGAAGGGAAAAGAAAAAAAAGAAATGATTGTGCTGTTCATGTAAAATAGTCTGTTTTAAATTCTTCTCAGTTTCCAACTCACTATATCAGGTTTAAAGACCGATATACTAATGCATTCATGTAAAGACTAGGGATCAACGATAACTGTTTTTTAAAACCGATACAGATAACCGATAACACACACATATACCTAAGATCATTACATCAATACTATGAACAAAATCAAAAATAGTTTGGACTCTTTAAATGAACAGATATTTATTTTTTTCTATTGAAAAACTATTGGCAAGCCTCTCAAACATTTTCGTAAAACTATCAAACAAACCTATTTGATATCTCACATTAACTTAAATAAGGTTCATTACTGACTGATATAAAAAATAAAGGCTCCTTGAACTGCATCAGAATTACAAACTGTAAAAAGATTAACATTTAAAGGATTTTGACTTGTGGTTCCATTTAAATTAATACCTTTAATTAAAGTAAATGAGGTTCAGTGATTTTTTTTTGTCTTTTTTATCTCATGGAAGCTTTAGATGAGAGAGATGAGGGGAGGAGAGACTTCTGCTGGCTTGCGCATGCTAGCATTAGCTCGCGTTAGCGCAATTTCAAAACTACATGGAAGCGATTGTTATGTTGTAGGTGGCTGATCAGGTTTTACGTATTAAAGCTCGTGCTTCCCTCCTCGTAGAATTCGCTCGGAGCATTTGTCACAAATAACCACCAAACTATCTTCTTCTGAAACTTTAACGAGGTTCCATGCCATCGCCACCATGTTTGTTGTGATCAGCGCTGTGCTGCAGGCTGCATTCAAGGTGTAACGTAAATTCCGACATTCCCTCGTTTCCTAGTCGTTCTTTCAGCTTTTTCTATTTTTTTTCTTTTTTATCTGTAACATGAGGGAAAATACTGCAAATATCGATTCAAGTTAGCAACTACTAAAATTATGACCGAGTTAACAAGTTGTTTTCTGGCATGAGGGGGTATTCTTGATTTTCCTTACTGAGAAATCGTTTTTCTGATTATGCCGACGTTACTTGAACATAACATTCACTGCCGGTCATTTAAGGCTCAGAGGGAGCGAGGTACTGCTGTGTTGACAAAAATATATATATGTTATCGGGGCTGTTCGTCATGATATCGGACTTATTGGGATGACGTCATAATTTCCTGTTATGGCCCGATAGTTATCGGGTCGATAATTATCGTGCACCCCTAAGTAAAATAGTCTGTTTTAAATTCTTCTCAGTTTCAACTTCACTATATCCAGGTTTAAAGCCTGATATAATAATGCATTCATGTAAGATTTAAAACAGTAAAGACAAAAATACTTACTTCAAAACCGTAAGTGGAACAATGTGACTGTGATGAATAATCGGAGAAAAAAAAACTTACATCTGGATTTTAAAGCTGCTGGTTTAGTGGATGACTGAAGAAGAGACCCAGATGGTCACAAAGTCAGCCTGCGGCTCTCTCTGAATCTGAATCTGAATATGCTTTGAGGATTACAGCCTGATGTGCACTGTAGTGGCACTTCATTTGTAGTCTGCAGACAGACGGCAGCAGCCACAGCACTATTGATCTGCAGATGTGTGAAGATGAAATCATACCAGAGGGAGAGTAAGGAATATTAGAGCTAGGTGCAGGCTCTGGTTGCACCGCTCTTTCAGTCGCGAGCATGATGCATGTGTTGCACCTGGTGCAGCGGCTGAGTGCTGGATGCAGCGCGCTAATGTTGGAGATTCAGAAATGTTTGTGGGGTTTTCATTGCAGGAGAGACAGCGCGGTGATCAAAGAGGAGATCAAGTCTTTCCTGGCGAACAGACGGATCTCCCAGGCTGTGGTCGCTCAGGTAACAGGTGAGTAACGCTCGGGAGGACGCCGGCCAAATTCAAGCGTCAAGTCTGTCGAGTAAACACGGGGTCTTCTTTCTGCAGGGATCAGTCAGAGCCGGATCTCCCACTGGCTCCTACAGCAGGGGTCGGACCTCAGCGAGCAGAAGAAACGGGCCTTCTTCCGCTGGTACCAGCTGGAGAAGACCAACCCTGGTAACGGCAGCCTCCACCATCAGGCTCGCATCTCCTGCACAAACACTGTTTCACTGACCATTGTGCCGCTCTGAATACGTTGCTCGAACTGATGATTGATTTTTCAGACCATTTGAAATGAGTTTCATTCTATTTTTCGCCACAAAAATATCAATATTTGGAGAGTAGTAATCGGTCTTTTGAAAGAAAATGCAACCACATTGGATAAATTTTTGTGTCTTCATTTTAATCCAGTTTTCAAATCAGTTTTCTTTGTATAGCGTCTATTACAAAGCAAATTGTCTCCAGGTGCTTTACAGGGACCCAGATCACGAGCCCCGAGCAAATATCATTAACTAAAATTATGATATTAAATCCTAGAACCTTAAATCCTTAAAACCTTGAGCAGGAACTGGATCATCTTCTTGCTGAAGACCAGCTGGGTAAAGAAAGAAAAGAGGGAGATGTGACCGAGAGAGGATGGATGACAGAGAGAGGAGAGCACATACATCCTGGCAATACTACATAGGACAAAATGTATCAGTAATAATTGACCTTTGGGTAAGCGCCGCCCCCTTCCTAGTTACTGTTGCTAGGTCTGACAAACTTTCTGCTCCTGCGTTTAAGGACTGTGTTAATTCCCTATATATCCAATGTGTATCATCAGTGTTAATATTATACTATAATAACGCCATGGTGGAATATTGCTGTTGGGGACCTGCAACAGTGACTCGAGGTGTCCAGAATGTTTGGAGGGACATTTTTATTCTCTTTCCCAAGATAAAACAAACGCTGGAAAAATGCAGGCTGTAGGTTAAGTTGTGTCCGTCCACAACTGAACGTGGGGATAATTACAAAACACACCTACATTTACTCCAAAGTAAATTTACTTTGTTTATTAGATGATTGATTTAACCACCGTTTAGTAAAAGTAATAATATGATTTAGCAGCAGGGAGGGTGATGGGTTCTCTGTTAGCATTAGCTCTGGTCCATAGGTCTGTCCCACATCAGAGCTATGTTAACATGAGACAGTCGCAGCATTGCATTAATATAATTAATAAAGTGATATTAACATCACAAGCCTCACCTTATACCTAACAAAATAAATATCCAGGGCCATATATATTTGTAGGCAACGAGGCCGGCTTATAGCTGGCTAGCTAGCTCTGGTCCATAGTGGAGAAGTCATTGACACTGGACCAGAGCTAATGCTAACAGAGAACTCATCACCCTCCCTGCTGCTAAATCATATTATTACTTTTACTCTCAGCGGATAAATCAATCATCTAATAAACAAAGTAAACTTACCTTGGAGTAAATGTAGGTGTGTTTTGTAACTTTCCCCACGTTCAGTTGCTTGTGTGGACGGACACAACTTAACCTACAGCCTGCATTCTCCAGTATTTGTTTTATCTTAGGAAAGAGAATAAAAATGCCTCCTCCAAACGTTCTGGACACCTCGAGTCACTGTTGCAGGTCCCCAGCAGTAATATCTTACCATGGCGTTATTATAGTATAATAATAACACTGATGATACACATCGGAAAAATAGCGAATTAACACAGTCCTTAACGCAGGAGCAGCAAGTTTGTCCGACCTAGCAACAGTAACTAGGAAGGGGGCGGTGCTTATCGAAAGGTCAATTATCCATTAACTGAAGAACTAATAATTCCATGTTCTTCTATTCTGACTGGTTCATTGTTAGTACATGAACTACAGAGATGACTATTTAAACAGATGTAGGCAGCAACACTGAGGTGGTCAGAGGGTCAGATGTTAGTTGATATCCCAGAGACGTCTATACACACTGTTTTAATTTTAAAAGAGCATTTTTAAAGCTGAACAGTGTTCTTGTCTCCAGGTGCCACTCTCGCCATGCGAGCTGCTCCATTGGCTCTGGAGGACATGATGGACTGGCACCAGACCCCGCCCCCATTCAGCTCGGCCCCGGGGGGCTTCCGCCTGAGACGAGGCAGCAGGTTCACCTGGAGGAAGGAGTGTCTGGCTGTCATGGAGAGGTGAGGAGGAAGGAGAGAGTTGGGCCACTCAGGAGTTGAGGCCCAACAGATCGAATTTGACAGAATGTCGTGTTTGTGTGTGCAGCTACTTCAGCGATAACCAGTATCCCGATGAAGCCAAGAGAGAAGAGATCGCCACTGCCTGCAATGCTGTCATTCAAAAACCAGGTGCAATGTTCATTTCCTGTTTCTTGATTCAGTGCTTCAGAAAGGAAAGCGCTTGCATTTGTAACTCCGGCGCATCAGAAATAGCTGGCATCAACACAGAGAGTTACCATCCATTCTTTAAACCATATATTTACTTGAGATAATTCAGCAGCTGTTCTGAAACTTTAAACAGTTTTAATGAAGTGTTTAAGAGCCACGAGGGAGCAGCTGATGCAGACTGCAGACGGAGTGGTCCAGACGTCTGATCTGTGTGTTGCAGGAAAGAAGCTCTCTGATTTGGAGAGAGTCACATCTCTGAAGGTCTACAACTGGTTTGCAAACCGCCGGAAGGACATCAAGAGGCGCGCTAACATAGGTAATGTCTACCTCTGTGTTTGTGTGCCTGCATCAGATTAGAGCCGAGCAATTTGATTAATTCTGCGATATATATCGATATTTTATTTCCCCAAAGAGTATCGATTTTTCAGCCGTGGGTATTGATATTCTAAGCTTCTTTCAAAACCCCCGTGTCCCACCTTTAAAAGCTTGCAAGTAACAATTTGCACTGATTAAATAAATGAAACTGTTTTTTTCAACAAATCTTTTATTCATTTTGTCCAGCATTTGCAAGCTGCCTGTCAGCCATATACAGTGATCCCTCGCCAATTCGCAGTTTAAGTTCCGCGGTTTTAGTTATTCGCAGATTTTTCAGAAATGTATAATTTTAGAAAATTTAAAAAATTGCGGAAACATCACAGGATGTTGTGCGTGTTCTCTCACAGTGAAGAAATGCTGTGAGCCAGCCTGGCCACTTCAAGAAGGTAGCCTTATGGGTAATGTAGTGTGTGTGTCGTGGGACGGCAGAATAAAACGGGGTTAGATGAAAAGTGTAGTGAGCATAAACAGCAGCCCAGCGTGTATAGATTTACATTCTCTGTTAACCGACAGGAGCCCAACAATACAACCTGTGTGATGTTACAAGTTCCTGCAGTGCCAGAATAAAGTGCTCGTTCCATGCAGAGAAAAGTGGACTTTTTGTTTTGTTGTTGTTAGCGTGTTAGCCGCTAATTACGAGCCAAAAATAGCACAATACCAGCAGTTTGTTTACTACGGTTCAGAGACCAGAGGCTGTGAAGGTAACAGAAAGACCACAGTTGAGCCTTTGTCTTGTTTCACTGCAGTGTCTCGCTACTTTTTTTGGGTTTTTAAACATATTTTAAACACATCATTGAGGCTCGGGGGGCTCCGGCTCCAGTTCGCGGATTTTGATTTACGCAGGGGGGGGCCGCCGGTCCCCATTAACCGCGAAAAATAAGGGATCACTGTAAATGTGTAACTGATGCTTTCAGTTCAATTAATTCAAACAAAGTCATTGGAACACTCATAAGATGTCCCCAAAATCACTTTGTCCCTTTAAAATCTTTCGGAAAATGATGTAAATGTATTGTAAGATGAATATCGATATATATCGTATTGTAAGCCGAATATTGTGTATCGTATCGTATTGTATCATATCGTATTGTGAGATTAGCGTATCGCTACAGCCCTACATCGGATGATACTGTCATTATACATACAGCACGCTTGCAGTGTTTCTGGTACCCAGCCTGCACTTCCCCTCACAAACATGCTTGTATAATTCCTGAACGTACCTGTCGCGACCTGTGGAGATCCGTGCTCGTGCAGCTGCTCTCTAGCAGCTCGTCATGCTGGCGGTCTAGCGTTGATATGCTATGATGACGTTTGTGTTTTTGAAGAAGCAGCGATCTTGGAAAGTCATGGCATCGAGGTTCAGAGTCCAGGAGGTCAGTCTGTCAGCGACGAGGTGGACGGCAACGACTTCCCAGACCAGGTGAGCGAGATGTGCACAAACTCGGCCTGCATGCACTTGCTCGTATTTGGACCCAAGATGATGTGATAACGGATTATTTTGACTGTTTGATAATCTGTCACAGGGCTGTGAGGTGTCTTTATGTGACAAGAGAACAGCCAGGCAGTTTGCGTTCAGTCGAGCTGACCTGTCCTCGCCGACCCAGGTACACCCGGACTTCTCTGCATCTCTTAACGCATTCACAAGGGAATCTGTAGAAATAAAAGTCCTCCAATCATCTCCTTGTCCCCTCAGGTTCCCACGCTGCTCCCCAACTGGTATTCTGCTCTGGCTAGAGGGGGCGTTTCTGGACCGAGGGGCGCCTCTCTGACCGGCCGTGCGGTTGTGTCGGGGGCAGGGGCTCAGGCGGAAGGTTCCAGGGTGGCGGGCGTGTCCTGGTCCCCGCCCTCCCCTTCCCTCCAGGATGAACCCAGCATTCCCAGCGCGCTGTCCGAACCCCAGGACCCGGTCGTCCTGGAGAAGACGCCGGCGGGTCACAGCAGCCCGTCCTCAGTCATTCAGGTGGACGGAGCTGGAAGCCACATGGGGAGTGAGATCAAGACGGAAACTCTGGAGGACGACTGAAGTCGGCGCCGTCCGAGCAGGTGTCATTATATGCAAGGAGATTTTGTAGGAATGTAATGAGATAAAAACAAACAAACGACCAAAAGTCATGTTAACTCCAACCCTAATATACCTCCCAACCCTACCTCCAACCACCAACCTACTCTACTACGCTCTTATAACTATTATTACTATATAACGATAACGACAAGCTTTTATTTTTTAAAGTGTCCTCCGATCTGTGGAAGATTTGAAAGTGTTTCTGAAAAAACCAATCCCAAGGAAAATATGCTAATTTTGAATCTTCCACAGACGGCCGTCAAACAGGACACGCTGCGTCGAGCAGACGATCTGTGAGAACAATGACAGGATGACGTTGTCTTCGGCACGGGAATCAGATAGTTTCAGGGTCTTGCACTGTGATCATGACACAACGAAAGAGCCTCAATGTATATGAGTTTAAAACAAATCGTTTTTAGGTGATTCTTTTTCAGGATTTTGTTGTACATTTCATCAGAGTTCACAGGATTTCAAAGCAGCCAGGCGACAATGATTTAGATGGAAAGCTGAAAAGGAAAACGCTGAGAGAAGATGAGCTGAATATCTGAAAATGGTCTTCATCATTTGAATTTTCTGAGCGTTTAAATAGGAAATTTAAAGGATATTGAGTCATCGGTCTTCATGTCAGACGGGACTGAATTTCCTGCTTTTTTTTTTTTTTTTTCAATAATTCACTTTTTCGTTTTATAATTAGAAAGTTTTTTTTTATTATTTTAAAATGTTCTGCCTTTTTTTTTTTTTTAGCTTCTTAAATTTAAAAGAAATTAATTTTCATTCATTTTTTTCAGGCTTGAAATTTATTTTTGTTTTTAAATGCACTGCTCAAAATTATTAGAAAATACAAACTAGATGTCAAAATCCATAAATATCATAGATGCTTTTCTAAATAAAATATTGTAATGCTAATATTTTAACGATAATTTAACGACTTGTATTCAGTAAATAAAATATCAGATTTTAATCCTTTCAGCCGAACTTTTCTTACATATCAACACCAGAGTTGTATATAAACCAGACACCCGGGCGTCAGTGTCATCGGGTGTTTCTGTATGTTATTGGCCCGATATGATTGATCACTGTGAGATAACCTGACATCAATACTGATCAGTCAGTTGGGAGGTCCTAAAACTATTTAGAAACTACAGATATATATGTAGTAAGTACATATATATATTCTACATGTGTAAGTGTGCAGATTCTTACTGTATGTATCCTAATCCATTTCTATTCACGTTGCATGAGCATATAAGCATCAAATGAGAGAAACGTATCAGTATGAGTCTATCTAGTTGGTGAAAGACGAGTGAACTATTAGCCAAAGTATTGAGTTTTAATATTTGTGTGTTTTCTGAGTGTGTGATGGTCAAAGATGAAACTATCAGATATGTTAATCAAGGACGCATCAGATGTGTCAAATTGTCGCAACTAAAATGCATCGCCCTCCTCTTTAGGCGTATCTGTGCTTGTTGGAGATATGCCATGTGTTCTAAACACATCCCCCCCCCCCGTCCCCAGATTTAATTTTAAATGACACTTTATGAAACACTGTGGTGCTTGGAGTCCCTGCTGTTCAGGACCATCACTATAAGTGACTGACGGGCTGGAGCAGCAGCAGGAGAAGAACAAAACAAAAACCTTTTTTCCTCAGATCAGTCTTTCAGATTCGGCCACAGCGAGAAGTCTTTTCCAGTTTAAAAAAAATAAAAATGTGATCAAAGTGGCATCTGACTGTGCAGCCGTCGTAGAAGTCCAGCGACCGTCAAACGCCCGATGACCAGAGTCCAGATGTTCCAGGCGTCCGTACTCGGACCCCTGTCGTGCAACGCTCAGACAGGTGTGACGTCAAGAGGAGGTTGAAAGTGAGACTTCATAGTTCTGTGACACAAACCGACAACACTAAAAAAAAAAAATAAAATGTAAACGTGTTACGATAAAGTGCCTTATGCTTTTGCAGAGTACTTTACCGTCAATCGGAGCAGGAAGCGGGACTTCTACGACGGCCGTGAACGCATCGCTGTGCCACCGCTAACGAAAGAAAGCTAGACCTGTTACCACGTGGACCGAAGCGGCTTCGTTCGGACCGGTTCCACGCCGTCCCCCCGGCAGTTTCTTCACAACCTCTAAGCTATTAGTTCAGAGTTAAAAACTCAGCACGGATACCTCACTCCCCCCCCCTCAGCTATCAGCGATAAGCTTCACCCTGCAGGCTCCTCCACAGCCGCTTCAATGTGAACCAGAGATTCAGGCTGTCAGGGGAAAGAAGGAAGAAACGACAGACTGACGGCAAACAGTTCAGTTTGTTCTTTCGTACATATATATATACATATACATATAGATATATATCTTTTTTCTTTTTCTTCCAAAGGGAAACTCATTCTCAAGCTAGATCCGGTGAACATTGAGCTTGAACGTTAAAGGGAAGTTCCACTCCAATGGATTACATTAATTGGTGAGCTTCCTCCATTTAAACAAAAAACAAGCCCCATTTCTTCCCTCTGGTGTTCTGGTGGACCGCTCAAACACGTCTTCGGTGTTTTAGACTAAATGTCAGAGAAGATTGAAGTGTAGATGGAATCTAATTGTGCGGCAGCAGAGCTGTCCTGCGTGTTTGTGCTTTAAGCTTTTGAGGCATCGATAGTCAATTATGTAGCTTTCTGTCATTTTTTTTTTTTAAACACCAAAAAAAATTATACAGTATATATTTTTTTAACCTGCTAAGCAGAAACCTTTTTGAAATGAATCTTTAGATTCATCAAAGACCGTGTGCTGTTTAGAGATTATTTCAGGACTTGAATGGTTTCAGTTGCTGCCTTCGTGCTCCTGTCGTCACGTGTCTGGTTGGTGGCAGACGGAGAGAAGAGGAGGAGGATGAAGGAAATTAATGAGATTAGAAACTGAAAGCAGAGCGAGGCACGATCGCGTTGTTAAAGCAGAAGTGTGAGATGTCAGGACCGCACGTGGTTGAGATCCTCTTCATCCCTCCTTGGTCATTAACGTCTAAGGGGGTGGACGATCCCGGTCCTGGAGGGCCGCTGTGTCTTAGATGTTCTCCCGCCACATCACACCTGATTCAGATGAATGGATCACCATCAGCTGGTCATCCAGGTCTGCAGAAGACCGATTCATCTGAATCAGGTGCTGAAGCAGGGAAACATCTAAGACTAGCAGGACCCTCGAGGACTGGAGCTGCCCACCCCTGGTCTAAGACAATACTGGATAAGATGGTCCCAGTTGAGATGTTGTCATGCGTTGGTTATTTATGGAGGACCACCAGGAGACACTAGTGTTGGATCATTCAAACGGGAAATTACCAGTTTAATCGACAGTATTTGAAATGAGACTTCTGTCTTTCACTCATGTTGATTTGGTTTCTTTTGTGTCTCGACTTTTGAGTCCCGAGCGAATCTTTTTATGCCGTAAAGTGCGTTTTCATTGACCCAACAGCCGAAAGTCGCCATGACGTGAAATTCCAGCAGCGCAGAAACCGTTCAGTTCAGCTCAGGCTGCGTCGGTGAAGTCGTGTCTTCTCGTTAGGTGGAAGGCAGTTCAGCCATCCGCCTTCAGTCCTCGTTGCCTTGTTTGTACAGGTGGTTTAGGGAAGGACGAGCCTCTGCTCCACATGACTCGATGTGGACCACGCCGGTTCTCCGTCCTGCCAAAATCCAGCCGGTTGTGGCTCTGGCGGCGGTTCCCCCGTCGCTCGGCAGACAGCACACCCAACATTTAAGCGCCGCAGTTTGCTCTTGGGATGATTTCACTGGCGCTCAGGATCCCGGGTGCCAGCGAGGTCGTGAACGTGGCTGCCGAGCGATGAAAACGGAGGCAAAAGAGGAGCTGGGGTCCTCGCGGCTCAGAACTTAGTCCCACGCTCATGAGCGCTTTAAGATGCAGCCTGACAGCTGGAGAGTATTTAAGTGAAATATAGGACATTCATCATTCATGCAGGTTGGCATAAGTTGTAGATTTCCAGCCTTCATTTTCAGGAGCTGGAAATAGTACTTTCAAGTCAATATCTCTTAGTTTTGAAGCGATGGTTATTTCACTCTGGCAATAAGCTCTTCAGTAAATCTCTGTAAAATCAAAAATGTCAAACCTCATCTGTTTGTATGTTGTATCAGTTTGAGATTTTTTTTTTTTTTAAATCCTCTTGTTCTTTTCTATTTCAAGATTTAGTGCCTTTTTTGGACAGTAGACTGTTGTGTAATCGCTATGTAGAAAATCTACATATGCCTTTTGTTACTTTTTCATCTGTTGGATAACCTTAATTTGTTATTTTTAAGGTGTGTTTTTATTGATATTCTTTTTACAAGGGAATAAAAACTGATCAGATAATGTGTTGTGTTGCTGTGTTCATGATTCAAACATCAAAATGTTCTTACATATTTTACTGAAGTTATTTCAGCAAGGAAATGACTTGTAATACAAATAAGCAAAGCCAATCTGAATAATGATTATTCAGCCCCAAGCAAAGTAACAGGGTTGCTTTATGTGAGATTATGTTTGTGGTTCAGACGCCTAAATATTCGCTGAACCACAGAAATCCATTTGTCGTCTCTAATACAGGAGTGAGATCCAGTTTGGTTACTTCAGGATCCATAAAACCGACCCTGATGTTGTGAACAGAAAATGCAGCTTGAAATGAGCCCAACAGTACAAACTTCGGGTCACAGTAAAAACATATGAATTAAGAAAAAAAAGGTTATACGATGGATTTCTTACCAGAGTACAGTGATCCCTTATTTTTCAAGGTTAATGAGGATCCCCCCGCAAGAATCAAAATCTGCGAACTGGAGCCAGAGCCCCCCGAGCCTAAATGTGTTTAAAATATGTTTTAAAACCACAAAAAGTAGCGAGGCACTGCAACAAGACAAAGGCTCAACTGTGGTCTTTCTGTTACCTTCACAGCCTCTGGTCTCTGAACCGTAGTAAAGAAACCGCTCTTTCATCTAACCTCGTTTTCATTCTGCTGTCCCACGACACACACACTACATTACCCATAAGTCCACACCATTTCTTTGCTGCGGGAGAACACGCACAACATCCTGTGACGTTTCCGCAATTTTTTCTTTATATTATATATTTCTGAAACAAAAATCCGCGAATAACTAAAACCGGAACTTAAAGCGCGAATTGGCGAAGGGATCACTGTACCGTGAAAATTGTATCCACTGGGTGGCAGCACCGGTCGAGAACCGGTCATGTGAACTTCCGGTTTTGAGGCGACTTTGCGAACTCCCGCTGACTCGGGAGGCGCTGATTTATCAGCGGGAACAGAACAAAACGGGAAAGAATATCAATGCGATGAACCTCGCGTAAATGTCCAGGCTATGATCCTGTCTATTCGGTGACAAAAATGACCGTTGATGATGGCGAACTTGTCTAATTCTACTGGAGGAAGAGAACATGAGTTCCGCGCCCTTAACCGCATCATATTCCAAGGGGGGTTGGGGTGTCACTATCTGGGGCATCAGGTTGCTCACCTGGTCACCGGTTGTCTTTCCCCACCTCCACACTTATCAATAAACGGCTATAGTGTCAGGGGAAAAAAAAAATGTCCCAATACCTTAATGGAATTAACTCAGGATCTGTTGCTGGTGTCCTAAAATGTCGGAGTTCCTCTTCAATCCGTGTATCGTCCGTACTTTCCATTTTCAATTGTTAATCAAAAAAGGGATGTTTTATTCTGCTTTTTGTTTTTTAATCAAACAAAAAAACGAAAAAAAATGCCTGGTTTTTCATATTTCACTTTTAGACTTGGATCAGAAATACTAAATGAAAAAACGGGCCACAGGGCTGAATTTGATTTCAATATTTAATTGGTCCGGTTTTCGTGACCCGGAAGTGGCTTTGTGCAGGAGTTCGGGTAGGAACTCAGAAGTATTAACAGGTCAGTCTGTAAAAAAAAAAAAAGAAAAAAAAATCTGGACTGCAACAAAACTTTCAAGCCTCTGCTCGAGTCGGTCTCTCAGTTCCTCCATTTATCATCAGATCTGCTCCGTGCTTCACTGTGATGCTCCATTCTTACTGTTTACTTCAGTGCAGCTCCATCTAGCGGCGCAGATGTGTAATTACAATAGAAAGGTTTAGACCTTGATTATCAGATGACGCCCATTTTGGAGAATATGATTTGCGTTTTTGTGCACACCAGCATCTTCTGTACCATGTCAAAGGCCAGAGAGGTTGTGTTAAAAAAAAAAGAGAAGAAAATCGCTCAAAACCTGTTGAGACTAGTCATCTTTATCAAGAAATGACAAAGTCCATCTCTAGAAGCTTAATCTGCACACGACGCCACCTACTGGACAGGTTTATAATCACAGGCAGCTGGATCTCAACCATAGCTGGTTGTGCCGCATTGGATATTTGTCTGTCATGGCGCTTGAGAATAACAATGGATTACAAAGAATATATGACCAAATAAATTCCCTACGCACATTGTCTCATACAGGGGTGGCGGCAGAACATTTTCATTGCAGTTGCTTAGGGGTTGCTAAACAATTGTATTCTCGATCACGAACATCCGGGCCACTGGCATCTATGGGCCATAGCAACCAGTCCGAAGGGGCAAACAATCACTCAACGTTGCTGGCGAAGCCGATGCATTTTGCATTTTGTGCCTGTTTTTTTTTTTTTTTCTGATTTCGTGCAGTTTACGATAGGGGGAAAGATGGTGAAGAACTGTTGTATGTTCAACTGCACCAACAATGTTGCTCGCCAGTCACTTTTGTCATTATATATGATTCCTAGCGAGGCTACTGAGCCTGAAAGAAGAAGAAAATAGCTGCACGCTATTAACAGAGCAGACGAAAATACTCCAGGGAAATTATGGGTGCCCAAATCAGACTACGCGTATGTTTGTTCAGCACACTTTGTAACAGGTAAGAAATCGGATTTTTTTCAAGATATTTTAATTTTTAATTTCTACGTTTAGATCTAATATTTTGACGTGTTTGGGGAGGCCCCATTATAGATCGTTGAGGTCCGGTAAAAAAAAAAAAAAAAAAAAAAAAAGCTTCTAGGGACCTGCAACAATGACTCGAGGTGTCCAGAACGTTTGAAGGGGGCATTTTTTATTTCTTTTCCCAAGGGAAAGGGAATAATTTAGTAAAAGTAATATGATTTAGCAGCAGGGAGGGTGATGAATGAAAACATATCTCCGTTAGCATTAGCTCTGGTCCACAGTGTCAATGATTTCTCTACTATGGACCAGAGCTCGCTAGCCAGCTATAAGCCTGCCTCGTTGTCTACCAATATATATGGCCCTGGATATTTATTTTGTTAGGTATAAGGTGAGGCTAGTGATGTTAACGTCACTTTATTAATTATATTAATACAATGCTGCGACTGTTTCATGTTAACATAGCTCTGGTGTTGGACCGGAGCTAATGCTAACAGAGAACTCATCACCCTCCCTGCTGCTAAATCATATAATTACTTTTACTAAACGGTGGTTAAATCAATCATCTAATAAACAAAGTAAACTTACCTTTGAGTAAATGTAGGTGTGCTTTGAAACTTTTCCCACGTTCAGTTGATTGTGTGGACGGAGACATAACTGAACATACAGCCTGCATTCTCCAGTGTTTGTTTTGGTTTGGAAAAGGGAATAAAAATGTCCCTCCAAACGTTCTGGACACTTCGAGTCACTGTTGCAGGTCCCCAGCAGCAATATTTCACCATGGCGTTATTATAGTATAATATTAACACTGATGATACACATCGGAAAAATAGCGAATTAGCTAATCCAATTTGGCGTTATACCTCGCTCCAATATTGTTTGCCCCTTCGCACTGTAACCAAGGCCGATAGCATGGTTCGTGACGTCACGCCGATATCGAGTTGCTGGACAATTTACTGCAATACCAATTAAATAGCATAAATATGGATATGTATATCATTACCGGACTACTCATTCTAATCAGCGCTATCTGAAACTAGCGCGGATGCCATGAAACAGATTAAAAAAATCAATTTGAAGTTCGTTATTATAATTTTACCATATAGTCATGCCGCTTTTCACAGCAGTGAGAAATGCACATTAACAGTCTAGACTACAAATCATTTAACAATAACCTGTTCATCACATTTTAACCAGTTAATATTCACTTAAAGGAGCCGTATGTAAGAGATCTAATAAAACGAATCATAAAATGACCCCGATATGTCAACAGACATTTAAAAATCATGTTCATTTCAAATACTTATGTCACTGACAACAGCACTCAAGCCAGGATATTCCCGTTTAAAAAGAGGAGTTGCAGCCCTCAACTGATGTTGATGTTGTCATTTTTTGTTTTGGCCTGAAGCGCCACCCTCCACCTATCTCCCAATCACCAAGTCAGTGGTGTTTCGGCATCCGGGTTGCCAGCTCGGCTCTAATTATCGCAGCAGCCGCTACGAACGTGTTGGATGAAACAATGTCTAGCTTTCCAAAACCTAAAAGACCTCGTTATGAATCCGAGTTACGTCGTGACAAGGTCCGAAATAAAACAAGGATTTGTATAGGAGATGCTTTTGATAGATGGAGACGGCTGAAAGCGGAGAAGAATTTGAAGGCAGACGCCAACGTTGCTGATTTTCTCCTGGACAGGTAAGATTCATAGCTAAATGTTTGGCTAACGCTAATTTACTTGGACAAGGTAACAGTGGTACCTCTACTTACGAACGCCTCTACATACGAAACTTTCAGGTTACGAAACGCCTCAACGGGAAAATATTTCCTCTAGTTACGAAAGATCAAAGAAAGAAAAAGATGTTTCATAAAGCATTAAATATAATTAACAGAAAATAAACTTACTGTGTTGGACTCGTCGCTTGCCATGACAGCCTACGTTCCTGCTGCATTCTGTAGCCGACCTGGCAACCTCTGGTCGGGGAGGAGGGGGAGGGTACACGCCGCTCAATAGTAATTTGAAAGTGACTGCAGTACCAGTTTTGGCCATAATCTTACAAACGGCTCCTTTAAGTACACATCAAAAGTGATCTGGCAGACTTACGCCTCAACAGATAGCCTCCATTTTGATGTAACTTCTCTAACGGCCCGGTTTTTTTTTTTCCAAGCTGACTTCGTGTGACCCCTGCAGGCCAGCTCTCGCGAGACGTCTCTCTCTCATCGTTTTTAATTGTCTTCCTTTTATTTTTATTTAATTTAAAACAAAAACACATGAAATTAATCTTAAATTAAATTGTCACAATTTTTATTTTATTTAACACAATTAAGATTTTTTCATTTTTAATAGTCTCCATTCTTGGGGTTGCTTTGAGGTTGCTAGGCCATATTTTGGGGTTGCTATAGCAACTGCAAACTACCCCCTAGCGCCGCCCCTGGTCTCATATGTGTATTATAAAATATGCTGTGAATGTATTCTGTGTGTGTAAAGTTTCCCAGTTTGGTAGTATCAGATGATGTGGCAGGTTGTGTAATAATGGTTTTATTGTCACTTTAGGAGAATGTCATGGGCCTGAGCAGGTAGAGGACAGTGAAAGTACCGGTCGAACTACAAAGATGGAACTGAATATGCTTGTTTAACTTGAACAGTGATGTCCAGGAGAGGGGAAACTTACTTCTTTAAAAAATGTCTAGTCTCTCAAGTTTTGAGTGATTTTTTTTCCCTTTCACATGGTACAGAAGACGCTGGTGTGCACAAAAACGCAAATCATATTCTCAAAAATGGGGTTCATCTGATAATCAAGGTCTAAATTTTTCCTGTTGTAATTACACACCTTCGCCACTAGATGGAGCTGCACCGAAGTAAACAGTAAGAATGAAGCGTCACAGTGAAGCACAGGAGCAGATCTGATGATAAATGGAGGCTTGAGCAGAAGCTTTAAAGTTTTGTTGCAGTCCATATTTTTGTAGGCATGTTGTATTCTCCAATGACACTGACAGGATTATTTACAATCCTAACAGGTGCTCTGAGCTCATCTAACCCCAGTTTACAGAAACTAGGGATTGGAACCCTCTCCATTTAAATTGTAGTTGATTTGGCACTTGGAAAATTAGATCTTTTTAAAGTGAACAAAGAAATCCAGAGAAATGTCACACCTTTAATCCTAATTGTTTTATAATTTGTATGATGTGCTTTGATACTTCATTATATGAACCCACAAAGACTGATTTTTTTTAAATCAGTCAAATGTCAAAATGTTCCACAATGATCAACACATTAACCCAGGCACAAATGAAGAACCGAGAAGCTCAATATAACATTTTTATTTTTCTTTACCAGATTAATGCTCAGATGATTTAAAAAATGAAAATAAAATGTATTATAATACACATTTATTCTTTGGATTGCAGCATATAATTACATAAAACAAATGAATCAAAACCAAACTTCTGCTCAGATTTTCTTTTAACGGTCTTAAAATGTGCATATGTACACAAACGCACGCAGAACGAGCACACTGGTGGCGCTCCTGCGTGCACGGATGACGCATCCAGACGAACCTGCTCATCCACAGCAGCGGCGGCTGACGTTTTTAGTTTTATTGATAGAAAGTAATACTGTTGACCAGGCCGAGGCCACGTTAAACAAAGCGTTAGTTTTCCCTCAGCTGTGTGTGAAAATGTTCAGGACTGGAAGGACTTCTATTATCTTCTTCTATTATCCTAAGTTTTTTTTTTTTTTTTGCAGGAGCACAGCAGGAATAAACTCCCTGACTTGACGAGCACCGAAGCCTTTCCTTAAACTCTCATCCGCATCGTTGCACGGCCGGTACCTCTGAGAAACACTGATGGCGGCGGAGACCGCCTTTAAAAAAAAAAAAAAAAAAAGAACCCTCCAGGTAGAGGAGCTGCATCTCCAAACGTTTCCCAGCCAGCGGAGTGGAGCTGCTGCAGTGAAGCAGGCTGTGAGCCGCTTCACCCCTCCGGCAGCCACGTATTGCTTATTTGTTTAGATTATTTCAGGGTTGGAGGACACACAGAAGCAGGAAGCTCTCTGAACGCAGAAGATGAGCGCAGGAGCGAGGTAGTTAGAAGGTGGAAACTCACTACCGGGGCAGGAGAGGAGGAGGAACGCATCCATCCTGGAACCTACAGGACCCGACTGGCTTCCTGTAGCTGTCGGTCAGACGGCTGCTGGGCAGTGGTGCAGAGTCGGGTTTTTCTGGCTGAGGTTTGCAAGCAGCTGTGAGGCTGCAGAACTTTAGCATGGCTTCTAGTTGAAGAGGCAGTCATGAACACGACAGCTCTGGAGACCGAACGAATCACGGACTACAGCTGGAAGAAGAAGTCCTTCTCTGTGTGTGTTTTTTTAAGAAACCTCGAGTAACGCAGCAGCACATTTGGCCGGGATCTGAGATTGGTCCAGCTGAAACCGGTCTGGCTCCAGGTTGAAGGCCACGCCGAGGCAGGGGTTGCTCCAGACCAGTGAACGCACGCTGAGCGCAGAGCCGACACAAACGCACAACGATATGGAGGTCATTCGGACATAAAAGCACTTAAGACGGCGTCATAAAAACGAAAGAAAGAAAGGCAACGATATGAGGGGCCGAAGACTCGATGGGCTGAGATCCAATCACAGGATCTAAAATAAAACTGTTGGCTCCGACGGCTGATGCTTTTATAAAACAACCCTGGCTTTGCTCTGGCGCCTGCGGCCGCTACAGATGGAGTCGACTGAAATGAAGCTAGCGCACTGAATCTGCTGAAATGGCTCCTGCTGCTCTGTAGATCACGTGCACACCGCGACCCGCCAGCTGCACTATATGTGAAGTCAGAGATCCGACTCCTGTGGTTCTGGGAAGGAGGGCGCCTGCAGCTGAAGCGCCTGCAGCTGGAGCGCCTGCAGCTGGAGCAACTGCAGCTGGAGCGCCTGCAGCTGGAGCGCCTGCAGCTGGAGCGCCTGCAGCTGGAGCGCCTGCAGCTGGAGCGCCTGCAGCTGGAGCCACTCAGCTGGAGCGCCTGCAGCTGGAGCGCCTGCAGCTGGAGCGCCTGCAGCTGGAGCCACTGCAGCTGGAGCGCCTGCAGCTGGAGCGCCTGCAGCTGGAGCGCCTGCAGCTGGAGCGCCTGCAGCTGGAGCGCCTGCAGCTGAAGCGCCTGCAGCTGGAGCCTGCAGCTGGAGCAACTGCAGCTGGAGCAACTGCAGCTGGAGCGACTGCAGCTGGAGCAACTGCAGCTGGAGCAACTGCAGCTGGAGCAACTGCAGCTGGAGCGCCTGCAGCTGGAGCGCGCGCCTGCAGTCATGTGAAATAGTCCCTCGCAGCGCAGCTACTTTGTGTTATTGTTCCTCGGAGCAGGTAAAACAGAGTGAAGGAAAACATCTTCATAAAAAAAAAAAACACAACACATGAAATATGAAAAAAACTAAATCCCAAATAACACTGTTTCTTAACAAGTGTTGCAGACGAGAACAATTCGATTCCTCTGTGCAAATGAGTTGACGCGTCGATATGAAAACAGTCAGGTGGAAGATACATGGTCACATGGTTTTCTGAGGCACCACAACATAAAGGAACGACAAGAAGTCTGAAGTGATCTCAGACACCCCCCCCCCCCCCCCCCCAAAAAAAAAAAAAAGTTTCTGAGCAGAGACTGAGATGGGAAAGTGCAGCAGCCACAGAGGAAGTAGGTGTCGTGGCAGCTGGTGATCATTTCCCATCTGATTCAGAGCCAAGTCCACTCTACAATCACCCCCCCCCCCCCCCCCCCCCACACACACACACACACACACACACACAACACACACAGAGCTGAACTGAACTGTCAGGGACCATAACGTTACAAAAACAACCAAACGGGTCTGAAACACTTCACGACCTGCCGGCCAACATCACACCACAGGACTACAGGACTCCAGCCCATCAGGCTTCAGGGCCAAACAATAAATACAAAGATAATTAACTAGGCAATGGTGATATACTCATGTCTCATCTTAAAATAACAAAAAAGAATAACAACAAAATTCCTCATTCTTCCTCAGAAATCAGCAGTGAAGCGATTTCTCATCCTGAACGTGTCCCAACCTTCAACGGTTCCATGACAAAAGTGCCTCGATATTCATTTCAACACGTGGGCCACTGAACTCAAACCGCCACCGTCGGCTCGTCCAGCTCGTCCGGGATTCAAAAACCCACTCTGAACATCCCATCTATTATACAGTAAGAGATTGAGCGCATTAAATAAATCCACCGATTCATTTACAGGAAAATTTACAATGCTAGCAGCAGCAATTTTCATAAAATCATTTGTGCAAGATTCAAATAAAGTTTTTTTTTAAAAATCAACTTACATGTGATAAAGGCATGTGTACAAGCACGTCAATATAAATATTTAAAATCACACCCCTCAAATTAAGAAGATGCACGATGAAATGAAGGGAAAGCACACGACTTCCACTCTGTCTGGATTTACTGGGAACGTCTACATCCGCACTGGATTCCACATTATTTACTTACAAGCATCATTACATCACCGACATTAAAGAATAGAGATCGACCGATTATCAGTTGGGCCGATATTTGGATTTGGAAATCGGCATCTGCCTTTTTTAATCCGATTGGCCGATATGAAGAAATTAATTTAAAACTGGGTTATTTGGGCTCAGGTGCAGCCGCCTCTCTCTCCTGCATTATTCACCTCGTCCTCTGATTGGTTGAGCAGCAGAGGCGGAGCCTCCGAACAAGAAACTGTCATCACAAACACGGGAGAGTGAGAGGAAAAGTTTTCTTGTGTGAGAAGCTCCGGACAGAAAACACGTGTCAAAGGTAAATGCAGAAAGCTCTTCTGAAATGGTAATAAACATCCCAGTACTCTGCATCTCACAACTACTACTAACGTTATAGTGAGCAGCAGAATAACGTAAGAGCAGAGTAAACCTTAGCGGCAGCTCTGCTAACTCGTATTACGTCCCAACATGTCTGTGAATTATTTAAAAGAAGACTGCTGATAATATCGACATGGAAACAGTCCATGATAGAAAAGCATGTGTGTGTGATTAAGAGAGAGTGCATTAAAAACTCAGTTCACTTGTTTTAGGGAGCGCTAAGGTGGAGGCTGCTTAGCTTTTACCATAAAATTAGTTTGTTGATCTGGCTCTAAACGCTCTGCAGACTATGTATTAGCAATGGGGAAAAAACACCGAACTTTCCAGACAGTAAGCCATTACTTTTTCTCATGCTTCGAACCTTTCAGCTTATACAAGGATGTGGCTAATGTATAGATTTCTACGGGCCAGCTTCATGCCGTCTATAAGTTTATCCTCGTCAGAATGAAATTACCGAACGGGTCACAGTGGACCAATGTACAGTTCGAATTAAATCAAACACACTCACACTAAATTCTTCAGATCAGTCATTTTGTGCTTCACACACACCCTCATCATGGAAAACACACAAATGAGTGCATATGATTTAGCTTTTAAGTTAAAGGCAATCGATCTGTCGTCAAAGAAGTAAACAGCTACTGCACGTATTTATTTTGAGATCCGAATAATCGGATCCTTATATTCAGGTGCGCTCAATAGGAAATCCTGGTATGTAATGTGGAGAATAGTATGTAGTTAAAGACACGTGAAAAACTCTACAACTCACAACTACTAATGTTGCTATGAGATTTCAGGTCCTATGATCTGAAAATGAACAGGAAGATAAGAGAGTAAAATTCAGAAGTAATTTATCTGAACAAAGTGGTGGAACATTTTAAATACTGTGTGAGTTCATTAAAGGCCGAAAGGCTGTTTGTGTCCTGTCAGGAGTTTAATTGCACTCATAACTTTTTTATGTAGCCTTTGTCATATTAATCAATAATAATGTAGCAACAGTTTTGAATGACAGGGTCCTTGTTGAAACAGATGTTTCTGAGTCTAGGAAATTCAGGCACTTCTGGAGCTATTTTCTATTTGTGTGATTCAATAAACATGCTTTAGGCATTTCAATCAAGTTCAGTGCATTATTCAGTTTTTTTTACGCCAATTTTTACACTTTTACTGCAAATGAATATCGGCTCCAAATATCGGTTATCGGCCTCCTCTAACTACTAATAATCGGTATCCGTATCGGCCCTGAAAAACCCATATCGGTCGATCTCTATTAAAGACCAACGAACACGTCGGAGAACATGATCTGGTCTGAAGCAAGCGGACCACAAATATGGGATAAACCATCCCATCATGCCCTGCGCTCACCTGGTGAGACCGATGCCCTTCCTCCGACCCCCAGTCCAGCCTCCCACATGGGCCGCTCAGCGCCGCGACGCCACCGGCGGTAACGAGTCCAAACTTTTAGTTTCTGCAGTGAGACGAACTCAAAAACCCGCTGGATCCCTCATCTCCCATGATGCCACAGCTTTTGTTAGATCCTCTGTTCAGGATGAGATTTTTCCTTTTACATCCGTCTCGTTAGTAACCAGAACAACCTCACCAGGATTTATCTTCTCAGACTTGAGCAGAGCTGCTGCTGAGCTGAGCTCCGCCTCCAACGCCGCACGGCGCCGCGCCGCACCGAAATGTCTCCCCATTAAACGAACGCTCAGTAACAAGGTCGCTGGGAAACGCTCCAGCCTCTCTGGAATGTTGAATTCAAATAAAGATCTCAGCTCCCAAAGTTGCTACGCATCAGGAATGACTCATCAGTCAGATATTTCTCTCCCAGCATGCTCTCTGTTTGTTCTCCCAGTTGTGTCAGTTTTACAAACATTAAAAACTAGGCTATCTTTAAAAAGCAAACGCATAAAAGAATAAAATCAACTCTCACCTTAAGCTTGACACATTCAGGAGAAACTCCCTCATCCTCAACATCATATCTCAAACACGTGCTTCTTTCCGTCTTAACTCCGCCTCCTGCTGTCCGAACATCTTCATTCACTTACGGACGACCGCCATAGTCGTCACATCGCCCTCATCTCGCTGCAGTTTCACCACAGTCCCGCTCCGCTCACATACAGTAGCTTTTCATCGAACATCTCCAGTGCAAAATGTACTTTTTAAAAGCCTCCCAGTTTGAGCAACCCGCTCCGTAGTGGCTTTTCTAAACCAGGACACGACCCTTCCACGCGGATATCTCCAACCGCTCAACCACAAATAGATCAATTTACTTGTGCACACGGGGCAACATTTACTCTCACACCAAAAAAAAAAAAAAAAAAAAGAAAAAAAGGCAAGCAGTTACACCCCCGACTCGCCCCTCCCTCTCTGCAGAGCCCGAGATCACCTCACACTCAGAACGATGCATCCTCTTCAACACAAACACGACACGAACGCAGATCAAATCTACGCAAAACACAAACAGGCCATGGTGAAGGCACATTGTGGAGGATCTATTTTCAAAAGAAAGAAAAAAAAAGAGTCCAGGAGGGAGAGACGAGTCTCAAAAAGTCTGCATACTGGAGCTGCAGAGTTCAGGAGAAAGGCAGTCGTAGTGGTAGAGTTTGGGACGCGGAGGTGACCGGGCGGAGATATGCAGGGATGCAAACACGCCACGTGTTCTGCAGCACCAGGTTTCAGTCACGCAGGTTGTTTTTGATCCGTTTCTGTCTTCTCCCTCGTGGAGAACGGGAAGCATTTAAGCTTGAGCGAGGTTAGAAATCTGCGTGATCAGATAGTGTTTAAAAAAAAAACAAAAACAAGTGTTCCCTGCTCTCGTGGTCTGCATCCCTGCATATCAGCTGAGGGAGCCTTTCTGAAGGAGCATCTGACCTCCAGACCCGGGTCCAAACATGTTCCCAGTCCTGCCTCCGTCCACTCAACATCTTTCTCACCAACTTCAAGTTGCTCATCACCATCTTCCCACAGGATGAAACGGTCCTTCAGCAAACTCTGCAGTCTTTCCT
The DNA here is from genome assembly GCA_018398805.1 of Hirundichthys speculiger. Lineage (NCBI taxonomy): Eukaryota > Metazoa > Chordata > Actinopteri > Beloniformes > Exocoetidae > Hirundichthys > Hirundichthys speculiger. Next base: position 172,112 of record JAGFBZ010001142.1, read on the forward strand.
CTTTGCATCTGTCTGTATTCTCTTTACATCCACGTCCTTTAAAACGGATGCAGGTCGTGTAGTTTCCTGCTGCAGGTCGCCGGGCTGCGGATCAGTTCCAGTTCTGATGCTTCAGCGTATTGCACAGCTGGGGAGGAGAGGAAGAGAGGAGGAGGGCGAGGAAGATCATTTCTCCCGTCTAGTTCGTGTCGCAGCCTCAGCTGCTCCAGGACTTGCGGTTCTCCCCCCGGCGCACCATGATGGCCTCCCCGCGCAGGACGGGAACGTGGGCGGAGGGAGGAACGTCTCCCGTCCGCTGGCCGGTCCGATGGCGGCTGGACAGCCGATCCGGCCGTACGAGTACGCCGTAACCCGGTCTGCAGTGGAAATACCGCTGGCCTCCCACGGAGCCGTCGTTCTTACCTGCAGGGAGAAAACGTTGCGGGTCATCATCGGGAAACACCTGCATCACCTGACCTGAGACCGGCCCCGTCAGTTGGATACCCACCTACAGGAGTGTCTAGCTCCACCCCCACCCACACTCCTTCGGCAAACTGCGTCGTTCCCACGTAGCGCACCGTGCCCGCCTTATTGCTCCCGACTGTGACGTACGCCCCCTCCGTCAGCCAGTCGGGCAGAACGTCATCGTGACCACGCACATCATCATCCACGAAGATCTCCAGCCTCTCAAAGCCTTCGCCACCTCCTCCTCCTCCTGAGTTTACATGCTCGTGGTCAGACGAGGAGAGATCTGCCCTGACGCTGTTGTGATTGGCTGAGCCGTGTGAAGCGGGCGATGAGTCTGCCGCCACCTTGGTGCTACACTGAGGAGCAGAGGTCACAACATCGTTCCTGTCAGCGCCCTGCTGCTGGGGGTTCGCGGGCGTCGCGGTATCAGCGCCCAGGAGGGAGGAAGACGAGGACGAGGGCTGGAGAACATCAGACAGGGTAACTGTAGAGACACTAGCGGAGAAATAGCCGCTCGATGACTGGCTGAGGGGGCTGAGGGGAGTGGTGTCATGCGGGTCATGCACAGGAAGAGGAGGGACGTCTGGACCGTCCGCCCGCCTGTCTTTGGCCAGGGGCCGTAGAGCAGCAGCCTACAGGGGGACCGGCGGTGGCCGCGGGAACAGAGGAACCAATGGAGGCATGCAGAGACAACAAGGCAAAAACAACAGTGATAAACAATAAAAACTAACACCTGACATAATAAAAACTAACACCTGAAATAATAAAAACTAACACCTGAAACAATAAAAAACTAACACCTGAAATAATAAAAACTAACACTTGAAATAATAACAACTAACACCTGAAACAATAAAAAACTAACACCTGAAATAATAAAAACTAACACCTGAAACGTTTTAGACCATCAGAGAAAGGTCTACAGTTTCCTGTGTCTATATAAGTCACAACCTCAGCAGCAACCAACAGTTTATTTTAATAAATTATTCTCAGCACGTGTGCATTTTTATTTTTACTCCACTTCATTTTCTCTTTACTTTGCATTAAAAAAAAAAACAAGAATAAAACTGAAGATAACAATAAACCTCAGAAAGGATAAACCGAAAGGGGTTGGCCTGTTCGGGGACAGAGGATGAGGTGTAATCTCACCGTCTCCGGCTTGACCTTGTCGTCGCCGCCTGATGACGTCATGATGCGAGGAACATGCTGCCAAGGAAGGAGACAAGGAAGTGAGGACACAAAGACGCTGAATCAATCCTGAAAATTCACAGGTTTGATCAGTCGCCTCAACTAAATGTATAAAATGCATTTACAGTTGAAACCAGACGTTTACATACACGATATAAAAACACACAAGCTTTTTTTACCCCTCAGGGTCTGAAATTAAATCAGATTGAACTTTTAAGGTCAGTTAGGATTACCAAAATTATATATTTTTTCCTAAATGCCAGAATAATGAAAGCTACATTTTCTCCAGAGTCAGAAGTCTCCATCCATCTCCTCCGTATCTGCTATCGTTGTCTCTAAACTGTCTGTCTTGGCTCAGTCGTTCTGGTTTTCTTCTAGAAGCTTCTCTCAGTAGTTTTCTGAATTCTGGTCCGTTCCTCCTGATAGAACTGGAGGAACTGAGTCAGGTTTGGAGGTCTCCTGTTCAGCTCTGACCACAGATGTTCTCCAGGACTGAGATCAGGTCTTTGTGATGTCCACTCCAGAACATGGACTCTGTAGTCCTGAAGCCTCTTAGTAACTAATCTGGTGGTGTGTTCAGGGTCATCGTCCATCTGAAGACCCATTAGTGTCCAAGCTTTAACTTCCTGGCTGATGTCTGAGATGTTTCTTCAATATTTCTACATAATGTTCTTTCCTTTCATCTATTCAGTGAAGTCCACCAGTTCCTCCTGCAGTTAAACACCCCCACATCGTGCTTCACAGTTGGATGGTGTTCTCAGGTCTTTGTCCTCCAGATGTAACGATGGTCATTATGTCCACAGTTCAGTTTTAGTTCCATCAGACCAGGACATGTCTCCAGGAATGAAGCTCTTTGTCCCTGTGAGCATCTACAAACTGGAATCTGTCTCTGTTCTGTCTCTTCTGGAGTAATGTCTTCTTCCTGGCTGAGTGGTCCTTCAGTCCATGTTGGTCCAGGACTGGTTTCTCTGTGGATGATGACCCTCTCTGACCAGCTTCAGCAGCATCTTCACCAGATGTTCAGCTTCTGTTCTGGGGTTGATCCATTTAACACCAAAGCAGGTTCATCTCTGAACCGTCTCCTTCCTGAGGACTATGATGGTGGACCAGTAGAATGGGTGGTTCTACTGGTGGAGAACTGTTGGAGCAGATGAACGTGGCTCCTTCAGACATCTGGAAACTGGACCCAAGGGTGAACCAGACTGATGGAGGTCCACAATTCTCAATTTTCCCATGATACCACACAAGGAAGCAGCGTGTTTGAGGTGTGACTCCAACTGAACTCAAACTCAAGCTCCCAAAGCCATGACATCATCATCATCATCCCAAATCATTTAAAGCCACAGTGATCTCAGTGGAAGGTAAACTTCTGACTTTGAAAAAAGAAAAGGAAAAAAAAAAAAAAAGCGAATTATTCTGGAATTTAGCAAACAGAAATAATTTCGTAATCCTGACTGACCTAAAAATCAAAAAAAACAGTTGTTTTTTTTATACAGGATACGTAAACGTTTTCAAATTTAGTTTCACATCAGGCCTGTGGCGTCGGTCTCGCCCTGAACGCCGCAGGAGGCTACCGGCCGTCTGCTGACCTGCTGGCTTTGTGGCGACGGCCTGAGCTCCTTCTTGTCGTCTCGCGCCGGGAACAGAGACTTGAGCAGTTTGGGCATCTGAGGAACCAGGGCTTTAACTGAAAGATAAGAGGCAGCAAGTCCTGAACGACCTGGGGGAGGGGGAGGAAGGAGGGAGGAGAAGCAGAGGAGAGGAAGGAAGAGAGGAAAAAAGGAGGAGGCCCAGGAGGTGGAGGAGGTTTGAAAGTTGAAAGCCAGTCCAGAAAATGGCAAACATCCCAACACAGTGACAGACCGACAGAAGAGGCTACCAGTAAAAACAGCAACATGGAGATGACTGATTTAGCAATTATGAAATGATTTAAAAAGCTCTACTGGAACAAGAATTAATCATCAGGATTGTTAATTCTGTTCATTCTGGAAACTTCAAGGAAGCTCTAGTGACATGGAGAAGAAACTGCTGTGAATCAGCTGACAGAAGAAAATTTACAACAAATCACACCGCAAAGAAGTCACCTTGAATAAATGTAAATATGCAGAGTTAAAGGAGGCAGAATGGATGAAAGTGACTTAAAAAGAAGAGATGGCGAGATTCTAAAGAGGGCATCTGCTGAGACGAGGGAGGAGAGGAGGAGCATTTGAAAATATGTCAAATGAAATCTGAAATGAAGCTGTGAATGGTAGTTTTATGAACATTGCACAGGAGAAGAAAGGATGAAAGACCAAAGGAGAATAATAGGGATGCACGATAACTGTTTTTTTAAAACCGATAACTTTCAGCTCCTAAAGGCCGATACCGATAACACACACATATACCTAAGATCATTACATCAATACTATGAACAAAATCAAAAATTGTTTTGATTCTTTAAAGGTGGAGTAGGTGTTGTTTTTTTGCAACACTTTTTACAATATTGCCTGAAAACTTTTTCACATTCCCATTGCACCCACTGAAATAAAATGTTTGCAAAAAAAACACTAAACGTTTTGGTCCAGTCTAGAGGGTATAATCAGAGAAAAACTCTGACCAATCAAAATAGTGATCATCACTATTTTGATTGGCTGCCTAATACGTCCATCAAATATCAATGCACTCCCACCCACCCCTCCCTCCCTCCCTGCGGTTCATGTAGTCGTGAATCGTGTGAAGGCCTGGTTTCGAGGGGTGAGCTGAAGAGGAGGAGGCGGAGCCTTTGGGAGGAGGGAGGGAGTGTATATTTTCAAAATCTCACTTGAGTTGGATTGATGGAACCGTTTTTCAAACAACACCTACTCCACCTTTAAATGAACAGATATTTATTTTTTCCAGTTAAAAACTATTGGCAAGCCTCTCAAACATTTTCTTAAAGCTATCAAACAAACCTATTTGATATCTCACATCAACTTAAATAAGGTTCATTACTGACTGATATAAAAAATAAAGGCTCTTTGAACTGATGGAAATACATGCATCAGAATTACAAACTGAAAAAGATTAACATTTAAAAGGATTTTAGCTTGTGGTTCCATTTAAATTAATACCTTTAATTAAAGTAAATGAGGTTCAGTAGTTTTTTTTAATCTCATAGAAGCTTTAGATGAGAGAGATGAGGGAGAGGGGAGGGGAGGGAAGACTAGCAGCTCGCCTGCACATGTTAGCATTAGCTCACATTTGCACGACTTCAAAACTCCATGGAAGCGATTGTTATACTGTAGCTGGCTGATCAGGTTTGACTTATTAAAGCTTGTGCTTCCCTCTTCGTGGAATTCACGTGGCGCATTCCTCACAAATAACCACCAAACTATCTTCTTCTGAAACTTTAGACGAAATTCCATACCATCGCCGCCATGTTTGTTGTTGATCAGTACGCTGTGCTGCAGGCTGCATTCAAGGTGTAACATAAATTCCCACGTTCCCTCGTTTGCTCATCGTTATTTCAGCCTTTTCTATTTTTTCTTTTTTTATGTGTAACATGTGGGAAAATACTGAGAATATCAATTCAAGTCAGCAACTACCAAAATTATAACCGACTTAACAAGTTGTTTTCTGCCATGAGGGGGTATTCTTGATTTTCCTTATTGTGTAATCGTTTTTCTGATTATGCCAACGTCACTTGAACATAACATTCACTGGCGGTCATTCAAGGCTCAGAGGGAGCAAGGCACTGCCGTGTTGACAGAAATATATATGTTATCGGGGCTATTCGTCGTGATATCGGACTTATCGGAATGACGTCATAATTTCCTGTTATCGGCCCGATAGTTATCGTGCATCCCTAGAGAAAATAATAATGAATGAAAGCAGGTGGAAAGAAAAAGAGGAGAAAAGACAACACTAACAGAGTAATGCGGCGGATGAGAAGGTGCGTAACAGGAAGAAGCTTTACCTTGTTCCGATTCCTGGTTCTGTGGGGGAGACGTGGGGAAGGGAGCGAGGGAAGAAGAGGGAGAGGTGGAGTAGGTTGATGGGGACGAGGCCGGTCGGGGGAGGGTTCGGTGGAACTGGGAGGGCATGAAGATATCCTGCTGACTCTCCCATCGACTCTGAGAGGCAGACGACAAGAATGAAACGAGTCAACGATCTCAGCTCGTATTTCGTTCAAGTGAAACCTCGAGAGAGATTAAAGAGCAGAAGCATCTTCTCATCACGTCGGTGTGTGTTACCTTGTCGTCCAGCAGGCAGGTCGTGGACAGGTCCTGTCTGCTCCCGGACAGCTGAGAGGAGGGACAGACAGCAAGGATGCACGTCTTACTGCAGTTCAGTATCATCTCGAATCGTGCCACGATGCAACATACTGCATTTCTGTTTTTACCCTGTTGACAGACGGGGAGCTCAGGCTGCGTCTGCTGCTCTTCCCTTTGCCGGTCAGCTGCTCCTTCACCGCCACTTCCTGAAAGCCACACATGGGACATTTCATCACTTTCCAAAACGCAGCACGTACGCAGAAGCCGCCGTGTATTTGGATGCCCGTTCAGCAGCGCATCCAGTGTTGTTCTGCATTTCTGGAGGCTTCTAACCTGTCTGAGTCTGTCCAGGGTCAGGATGTTCTCCAGGCTCATGACGCTGCGTAGGTATTTCTCAATGGCGGCCTCGTCGTCAGCCGACTGGCTGCCGTGCGCGCTTGCGGCGAAGTCGGGCCAGCATCTCCCTGTCCTCAGAGCCTGGAGCGTCCTGGCGGGAACAAGCACCGTTAACATCTGTGCGTCATGAGTCACCCCCGCTGAACCGGACCCAGGGACTTTTTTTCTCTCGCCGTACCCCAGGAATGTTGGAGACCACCTCGAAGGTGACACCGGAGCCGGGGATGGTGCTGCGGGTCGACATCCTCCTCAGGAAGTTGTGGGCGAAGCCCTGGCGGCCTGGGTTGACGTTGACGCAGATCCTCTTCCTCAGCACAAGCTGCATGTCAGCAGGGTGGCTGAGCTGGATCACCACGCGGACCGTCAGGTAGACGCGCTGCTCCGGCCACGCCCCCCCGCGGCTGAGCTGGGGACACTCGTGGACAGTGGAGTCCCATGATGCCTCTGCTTTTACCTGCAGGGTCAACAAGTGGTCACGATAACTGTCAGGCCAATAACTCTCGACCGATAACAGGAAATTATGACATAATTACGATAAGTCCGATATCACGACGAATAGCCCTGATAACATATATATTTTTGTCAACACGGCAGTGTCCTCGCTCCTCTCTGAGCCTTGAATGACTGGCAGTGAATGTTATGTTCAAGTTACGTCGGCATAATCAGAAAAACGATTTCTCAAAAAGGAAAATCAAGAATACCCCCTCATGCCAGAAAACAACTTGTTAACTCGGTCATAATTTTGGTAGTTGCTGACTTGAATTGATATTGACAGTATTTTCCCACATGTTACACATAAAAAATAGAAAAGGCTGAAAGAACGACTAGCAAACGAGGGAACGTGGAAATTTACGTCACATCTTGAATGCAGCATGCAGCACAGCGTACTGATCACAACAAACATGGCGGCGTGGAACTTTGTTAAAGTTTCAGAAGAAGATAGTTTGGTGGTTATTTGTGACTAATGCACCACGTGAATTCCACGAGGAGGGAAGCACAAGCTTTAATACGTCAAACCTGATCAGCCAGCTACAAAATAACAATCGCTTCCATGGAGTTTTGAAATCGCGCTAACATGAGCTAATGCTAACATGCGCAGGCCAGCAGCAGTCTCCCCTCCCCTCCCCTCTCCTCACCCTCATTCCTCTCATCTAAAGCTTCCATGATATTAAAAAAATACTGAACCTCATTTACTTTAATTAAATGGAACCACAAGCCAAAATCCTTTTAAATGTAAATCTTTTTCAGTTTGCAATTCTGATGCATGTATTTCCATCAGTTCAAGGACCCTTTTTTTTTTTAAAAATAAGCAATGCACCTTATTTAAGTTGATATGAGATATCAAATATGTTTGTTTGATAGATTTACAAAAATGTTTGAGAAGCTTGCCAGTAGTTTTTTATTGGAAAAAATAAATATCTGTCAAAACTACTAAATAGTCAAAACCTATTTTTGATTTTGTTCATAATATTGATGTAATGAGCTTAGATATATGTGTGTGTGTTATTGGTTATCGGTATCGGCCTTTAGGAGCTGAAAGTTATCGGTTATCGGTATCGGTTTTAAAAAACAGTTATCGTGCATCCCTAGGTCACGACAGGGCCGTTCCGCCCGTTTAACAGTGAGGACGCGACGCTCACCTCTCCGTCGTAGTGTTTGACGATCTGCAGGTCGAAGAAGTCGTCCTCGTCTTCTCCACTCAGGGTGGCGTCCCAACCCCCTGCCTCGGGAACGTCGAACTGGTCTTGAGAGCTGAGGTCATCAGCTGGGGGAAGTGAAGAACACACATCATAAATTAACCCGCGGGTGGAAAACGACAAGTGAGAGTAAATATCGTGAAGCAAGAAAAAAAAAAAATCCTGCGTACGTTTGAGGTCCAGGAAGAGGACAGGACTGTGCGTCTCCATGCCCGGCAGAGGAGCCCTGTGAGCAGACACTAATTATTTCTCACAGCCACAGCAGAAATGTGTGACGGCCCAGAAATGCTTAAAATGGCATTTGGTCGTGTACCTCCACATGATAGCGACTGACAAAGATTTCTGACAGTAATCTGTGGTCATGTCAGCTACTGATGAACGACAGTTCCTGATTCACTTTTGTCCATCAACGTACTGACATACCCCTGTTTTCATGTACAAAACATGTACAAAACAATTCAAAGTGCTTTACATAAAACATTAAAAGCATCGCAGAAAAAGAAAGCATTAAAAAGTAAAAGAATAAAAGCATGAAAACAAAGAAAACAGTTAAAAAGAGTTTTAAAAAGGCTGTGCAGATTTGCGCTCCTGAATAAAATCTTATTTAAAGGCAGCTGAGAACAGGTGAGTCTTCAACCTGGATTTTAAATAAACTGAGTGTTTCAGCTGATCTGAGGCTTTCTGGGAGTTTGTTCCAGACATGTGGAACATAGAAACTGAACACAGCTTCTCCGTGTCTGGTTCTGACTCTGGGGACTGATAATAAACCGGATCCAGATGACCTGAGAAGTCTGGTGGGTTCATACTGGGTCAGGAGGTCACTGATGTATTCTGGTCCTAAACCATTCAGAGCTTTATAGACCAGCAACAGAACTTTAAAGTCTATCCTTTGACAGACAGGCAGCCAGTGTAAGGACCTCAGAACTGGACTGATGTGGTCCACTCTTCTGGTCTTAGTGAAAACTCTGAGCAGTAGAGTTCTGAATGAGCTGCAGATGTCTAACTGATTTTTTTTAGATAAACCAGTAAAAACGCTGTTACAATAATCAAGCCGACTGAAAATGAACGCATGGACTAGTTTTTCCAGATTTTGTTTAGACATCAGAATCTTTTATCCCTGAGATGTTCTTCGGGTGATAGTAGGCTGATTTAGAGATTGCCTTTATGTGTTTTTCAAAGTTTAGGTCTGAGTCCATCACTTCACCCAGATTTCTGGCCTGATTGGTGGTTTTTAGATGTAAATGTTAAACAGAAGAGGCCCCAGGATGGAACCCTGGGGAACGCCACATGTAATTTTACATACCAGCCTGATTTTTTTTTTTTTTTTATGGATTTGGGATTGTAACGCCTCTGTGTATATTTTCTTGGATGTCTGCGACTCCACCTTTGGACAACCATCCATTAAAAATCAAAGCATGCCAGTCATACCACTCAGCAGGAGCTCCAGGGATGCCGCTGCCAGCAGAGGGCACCATGACGGCGTTTCTCTCCTCCGTCAGAGTCAAACGCCACTCCAGCAGCTGGGCCTCTCTCTCTACGTCGTCCTCCGTCTTTTCTGTGTACGACACGCCGACAGACACAGTCACACATCGAAACCCTCCGGCGTCAAAACTACATGAAAAGAAGCTTTCCCGGTCCGGCAGACACCCGCACACTTATTCACTACTTAGAAAAGATGATTTGAATGCTTTTGTGTTACCTGCTTTGCTGACGAGGCTTTGCAGGTGTTGGTCCAGGTATTCCTGCCTCTTGGTGAGAGCAGCCAACCACTGCCGCCGCAGACGCTCCAGATCCCTTTCCTGTCCAGCAAACCACTCGGGTCAGTTACTTTTGCTTCAAATTCAACTTCGTCCGACACCTTCGTTAAACTTGTGCCAAGCCGGTGTACCTGATAGCTGTCCATCTCGTCTACTTCCTGGTTAGCCGTGACATTTCTGATCTCCACGCAGCCCACGGACACTGCAAGCACGATCTCCGCTATCAGGGGCATCGTGCCTGAGTCCTGAACTGAACGAACGTCGACCTGGATTCGCCTGGACTGACCCTGGAGGTGAGGAGGAGCAGAACGCAGGCACTCAAGAGGTTTGCTTTCCAGCTGAAAAACTAAAAACCTCCTCTGCTGAGAACAGTTGCAGTTACGCAGGTTTTTATGCCCACCTGCCGGAGCTGGAAGATTCCACCGGTCCGTACGTCTTTAGCCGGAACCACCTCCACAGGGACAAAGTCTCCATTTTCGTTTATCTCCAGGATTTGAATCCAAAGCTCCAGGCGACGCGTGACCTCGCTCCACCTTCAGGAAGTCAAACGTTAATTCAAAACGCCGCTGCATCATCATCCGAGTACGGGTCAGAGGCAGCAAGCGGAGCGTGTGCTCCTACCTGTCTCGTAGCGTTCGTGTCTTGGCCTGGATGATGCTGAGGTCCCACAGGGCGGGGTTTCTGCCTGCGTCTGCCTGCCTGTGTCCGTACACTTCAATAGCAACTGCTCCTTCTGTGAGGTACTCGATGAAATCCTCCGACACGGACACGGCCAGCTCCTACGGTACCCGACGTGAGACAGACACCATCAGTACCACTGCCGGGGACACTCCTGCCCGCACACGTGCCCCCTGATTGTACTCCCCTCCCTCCCATTTTCACCTTGCAGCTGTCAAACACCACCATGCAGTGCGGGTCCTTGCTGCTGGGTGACGAGGACGAAGGGTCGACTTCCGGAGCCACGATGAAGGGCTCAGGCTGGTCCCAGAAAGAGTACTGGCAGAAGACAAAGTTGGACAGGTACTGAGGAAGACCTGTAGCCTGCAGGATCTTAATCTGCGGAAGAGACACAAGGCCAGTTGTCAGTTAATCACTCAAACACCTCCTTTGTTTAAACTGAGCAAAAGTGACACAAAAAATAAGCCATTCTTGTTACTCCTGAATGTGAAATAAAACCTTCAAGAATGACTCCAAACCACTGAATCGTCCATTTATCTGTCTTACCATGCAGACCAGTTTGCGATCCTCGACCTCAGAGTCCTGGTTGTTGTCAAGTTCATCTCCTCCAGCCATGTTGTCCTCCAAGCCGCCTCCCACCCTCACCACCTCCACATGCAGGCGCCCGGCCACCTGAGCACAGAGAGGGAGGAAGCAGAAAACTGCCTTTATCCCTGTGTTTACCTTTGAAAAGAACACAACCGGTTCTTTTCGGTTTGATTTTCAGCACCTTGTTCATCCTTTGGAGTTGCATTCAAGCCAGATTTGTTCATATTTATTTGAACTGTTTCCGCATTTTATGTTTTATTTAGAAAAACAATGCTGTGTGTCCACGGGCTCCGGTTTTCCGTTCGTTAAGTGACAGAGGGGACGGGTAATGAGGAGCTGTGATTTTACCTCCCCCTTCTGGTTGATGATGGGAACGGCGTACTGCAGCTTGACATCGTAGAACAGACAGGAGAGGAAGACGTTGGCCACGCCGATCAGAGTGTGGTTCTCCTGCTCGTCAAAGAACGGATCTGCTCGACGGAAATACGAGCGCATTACCTAGAAAAAAAAAAAAAAAGGGGAGGAGGAGGAGAGGACAGTTTTAATATCCAACATGCGTAAGCTGCACCGTGTCTGATGAGCTGAGCTGAGCTGAGCAGCGGCCAGACTAACTCACGGGGTCGTCCTGGTGATGGAGGTGATAGTCCTGCCACTCCTGGTAAAGCTCTCTCATGTCGACCAGACGGTTCTCTGTCTTTTCCAAACTCCAGATCTGCTTCCCACGACATCGTCGGCGCACCTGAATCGCTGGTTCGCTAAGGACGGCGTCTCTCTGCAGACACACACACACTTATTCAGGCTGTGAAAAGCAGATGCTTGCACAGGACGTTGTGACGTTCTCAGTTCTGCTTGTGAGACCTTTCGATTGGCGTTGAGGTTGTCTGCTGGAATCTGCAGGGTGACTCGGTACTCCGTGTGACGTTCCAGCTCCTCGGAGATGAAGCACGCCTCCTGCACCAGGAGGTTTGCTCTCACTATTTGCTCCCTCAACCTCCGGAGGCTCCTCACCAACACTGCCTCCCTGGAAGAACCGAGGAGGAGGAGAATGAGTGGGGGGAGGGGTGGGGGGGGATCTCTTGCATTTGTTTAATCAACATTACACGCACGCACAGTCTTGTGCAACAAACACGGCCTCACCTGTCCTCGCTCCACTGCCTCAGTCTGCTCTGAGCGCTGCTGGAGTGGCTCATCCCGCCCACGCTGAGTCTCTCCAGGCTGCGGTAGTGCGACTGCTGTCCCGGACCCTGCTGGCCGCTCATCTGTCCTCCAGACTGGCCCGTGGACAGGCGGTCTGGGTTTAGCTTCTTGCGGAGCTGCTGGAGCTCCTGCTCGTACATCTGCCTCTGACGCTCCAGAGCGGACCGCTTCTCTTCCTCGTGCTGCCTCTCCAGGGACTGCAGGACCGCCTGCATGGGGTCTGACGGGACACGATGTGGGCGGGTCAGAAAGAGCAGACAGGAAACCCAGCGACCATTGTTGAGCATTGTCTCACCATTGTTGCCCAAGGCCTTCATCATGACCTCCGTCTGTGCAAACTCATAGGAGAAACTGAACTCGCTGGACACTTCGCTGGCCGTGTCTCCATCTGCGTCCAGCTGCTCGTTGCTGCCGCTGCTCTTCATCACGCCGCCTTCACCCTCCTCGTCCTCTGCTGTTCGTGAGCGCCGCTTTGGCAGGTTGATCCTTGACACCAGACAGAGTTGCACATGCTTTCAAAGGTTCCAGAGGGCCATTACGATGGCATTAAATATAGAAACAGAAACGCATAAAAGCCCGTTAATGTCAACTGCACACGCATTTAGGAGGTTACCTGAAGAAGTGGTTGTTTCCCCAGAGGATCCGGTCGCCGTGGTGAAGCTGCAGAGCACTGGTTACGGGAGAGCCATTGACACATGTCCTGTAACACCAGGAAAGAAAGAAAAACGGTCACGTTGACTCTTTGAAATATGAAACGCAAGCAGGACGGTCTTTACTGACTGCAAAAATGTTAACACAGAAAAAAAAAAAAGAGTCCTGCTCAGTAAGACTCGTCCGTGGTCAAGCTGGCGTCCTGCTGCGACGGCCGTCCCTACCGAGCGTTGTGGTTGGGGGTGAGGATGACGGCGACTTCTGCCGTGATGTCGATGACACAGTGCTCCGCCTGGATACCCATCCCACACAGCTGGATGTCCTGGGAGTCCACTGAGCCGACCTTCGTGTGTTCCTGGGACACAACATTCGAGATGTTACAATCTGACATCAGTTGCAACAGAAAAAAAAAGGGAGCCATTTCTCATTAAATCAAATTTTGCAAAGATATCTCTGTTCTTGGAAAATAAATCTCAGGAGACTGAAGCTTTAGTTGACATTTTTCCACAACCACAGGCCTGCTTCCGCCCCAGAGATGCTTTAAATTAAAAGTTTTTCTTTTCCAGATGGTGCAATATTATACTGTTGAGCATCTTTGCACACTGAAGAAATAATTAAAAAAAAAAATTGACTACTAATACAATATCATCACGTGCGTACCTTCAGGTAGTAGACAAGCAGTTCGTTGAGGGCAGGATCAGCATTGAGGTTGACGAGAAAGCTCTTATCGTCTCCAACTTTGATCCCTGAAGACTGCAGAGAGATACCCAGGCTCTCCAGTTGCTTCTGACGCTCCTGCAAACGCACACAGAGAAAAAACATCAACCGTAACTGTAACCGTGTCCCGGTTCGCTGTGACATCTTGAAGTCCAGCTCAACATGTTTGGCGTACTTGAGCGATCTCCTCGGTCTTGCGAAGCTTCTCCTCCCAGGTGATGGTCATCTCTTGGATCAACTTCTCGGACTCTTCCAGGCGGTCTTTCAGCTCCGGAGCTTTCAGAGACTGAAGAGACGACAGCAGGTGAGAACGGGGGAAAAAAAGAGAGATGCCACGGAAAGATCAAAGACTTGTCAAGGCGTCGGACCTCTGCCTGCGTCAGCTGCACTCGCAGTTTCACTTCCTCCCGGAGCTCCCTGATGATGCGAGCGTTGGGGTCTTCGTTGACCACGGCGTGGTTGACTATGTTCTTTGCTCGGTCGGCATAGCGCAGCGTCGACAGGGTCTCCTCGTAGTTGTCTGCCGCTGGACTCACAGTCGCCACCATGGCCGTGCGGCTGTTGCCGCCCAGGCAGTCCTGAGACGGGAGCACGAAGGAGGGAGACGATATCAGACAAAGGGGCTCTGATGAGGCGAAACAAAACTGAAAGCACTCTCTGAACAGGCTCACAGCTGTAATGTGCACGGCTCATTGTGCATTTACCTTGAGCAGCCACGTCAGAACCGAGTCTCGGTAAGGAACAAACTTGGTCTTGTTCTTGGCCGTTCCCTGTTCAGCGAGCGCAGAAATCACCAAGCCCAGAGTGGTGAGGGACCTTTTACAACACACACAGAAGTAACACGGTGAGGGACTCCGGACTTTCCCTCACGCACACCGGCCGATTTCACAATACAATACAATACAATACCCTAAGCACCGGCTGAGGGACAAGTTACGTCTCCCACGTAGGCACAAAACACGTGCATCGCTTTTTCTGGCACAGCACATGTCGGAAATAACGACCGGTTCAGAGGACACAACATAATCCTGCCACTTTGTTTGGGGGCGCCTACATTTGAGAATGTACTGTTCATTTTCCAAAATTTGCGACGGAGGAATCACAGTCTGATTTGGACTTTTTCCATCACTAGTTGCTCAACTGTTACGTGACTCCAGCCTTTTCCTGTCTGCCACGCAGCGTTTTCTGACCTGGACCAGTCTGACGTGCGACTGGCTAGAAGAGGCATCGGCAGCAGTTGTTGCTGGTTAGTATTTAGAGCACATGTGTCAAACTCAAGGCCCGCGGGCCACATCCAGCCCGCCGTGTAATCATACCCGGCCAGCGAGATCATTTTACATTATCGTTATTAAAGGCCCGTTGATATGAAACGCTGGTAACACAATACTGCACAGAACTACAGATCCCAAAATGCAACACCTCAGCTGCCTTGCCAAACACTTCCCGCGTCAACCGAGTCTAGCTTCAAGTTATTGTGAAGATAGCCGTTAGCCGAATATACCCCTCACGATGTCGAAGAGAAAAGTTGATTCCGAAAACAGAGCCTTTAATAACCGATGGGAGGCTGAGTGGAAGGATGCGAGTGAAGATGCAGGAGGAGAACTGTCCTGGTGAGTTAAGAGCACATCACTGCATCAGACACCAGGAAGCACTATGTGGCAAAGTCCTGAAGACGGACCATGATGAGACCTGTAACACAAACTGTAAACTTTATCCGAGCTAAAGCGTTAAATCACCGGCAGTTTGGTTCCTTTATAGGGGAAATAGATTCAGAGTTTGCCGACATTCCTTATCATCCAGAGGTGCGTTGGCTCAGTCGGGGGAAAGTTCTCAACAGAGTTTTTGAGCTCAGCAACGAAATCTGTCAGTTCATGGACAGTAAAGGAAAAGGAAGTGCGAGTTGGCGTTCCTGGCTGACATAACAGCTCATCCTAACGCCTTTAATGTGCAGCTCCAGGGACGATCAGCACAACTGTGTTCCCTTGATAAACTGAGCACACTACACTAGGGATGTCCCGATCCCGATCCCCTGATCGGATCGGCCTTCGATCTTAAAAATTTAAGGTGGATCGGATCGGCCGATCAACATTATTATAACACGACGATCTTTTTTTCATTATTTTTTTCCTCAAAAAGTGATCCTGATTAACACAAATTAATAAAGTAATCATATTACACAAACAAAGATATTTTTTAAACTATATACATTTAATAATTTGCACTGAAATGAGTTTCCTCCCAGCAGCGCTGTCTTGTATCCACCTTAAAGTTTTAAGACCGGCGGCGTCAGGATAAACTTTAACAAAAATGTCAGCAGTGTGGCAGCACTATAAAATTACAAAGACCGACGCTTCGACTGCGACTTGCAACGTGTGGAAGGCTGAGATATCATGATGGGTAAGTAATAAGAGAGTTTACAACACCACCAATTTAATCAGACACTTAAAAAAGCACGCAGCACCGATCACCGCAGCCGACGGAACCAGCTTTGGTGCCGTCTGCTGCGGCCACTGTTCTGCCGACGGCAGCGGCTTCAGCAGCAAACGCTCTGTGAAACTTTTAAAAGAAAGACAAACTCCCGAAATACTCGGAGAAATACAGAAAAATCACCGAGCTAATCGCGGAATGTATTACTGAGGACGACCAGCCCATTTACAAGGCATTTAACCGGCTCATTAATTACCTCGAGCCTCGTTCCCGTCATTACATGAACGACAAAGGACACAAAGGTGCGCGAACATGTGCAGCGGGTCTTGAAAGAAGTTAAGTTAATATTTTATGTTATTTTTATTCTGATGTGATTTCATTGATTGCAAAGACTTCTGCTAGTGTTTTCATTGCCTTAAACTGCTAGCCAAGTTCACCTGCTGCTATTTAAATGTTCTTTAGTACTGAGACTGTTGAACAGTCACTGTTCTGTAACTAAATGTGTTTTATAATAATTCTCCCAAACAAATAAGAAAGAAAGAAGAGTGTTTAAATAAGTTATTGTTTATTTTATGAGATGATAAAAGCTATTAATCTCAGCTTGGATGCAGGCCTATTTATTAATGTACACAGGAAATAAAATGCACAGGAAATTAAACTCTGTTTGCCCACTCAAAAGAAGTGAAATCGGATCGGAAAAAATCGGAAATCGGCCGATCATCAAAATTAAAGATCGGAAATCGGATCGGGACCCAAAAAACGTGATCGGGACATCCCTACACTACACGCTGAGTTCGCACGGCGCTTTAGTGACTTTGAAGCACAAAGAAAAGAGTTTTGAGTTGCTTCGCAATTTATTTGCCGTCGTTGTTGAAACTGCACCTATGCAGATTCAGATGAAAGAGCTGCAGGGCCCCCACGGTTCATTCACTCCATCTCTGCAGCGATGCCCCAGCTCCGTCTTCATGCAACCCGAACCTTGTGCATGTTTGGTAGCACATATCTGTGTGAGAAGCTCTTCTCAGTGATGAAGATTAACAAAACAGCACATAGGAGTCGTGTGTCACTGATGAGCACCTGCAGCCCATCCTGAGAATCTCCACAACACAGGACTTCACACCAAACATAAACCAACTAGTTGCCAAAAAAAGATGCCGGGTGTCCGGCTGTGATCAGAGGTCATAAGAGCAAAGAAAACTGAATGATTTGAATTGTTATTGCTGAAAAGCACACATTTTATGTATATTTACAGGTTTTCTAGCAAGTTCAAATTTCTAACTTGTATAATATTGACAGGAGATATTTTTAAGGATGGCAAAATCTTTTGGGGTATTTAAGCGTTTATTTTTTTTATATACATTGACATAGAAGCAAAGGGATTTTAATGTTGTTTTAATGTTAAATTGTTCATATTTCTAACTTGTATCATTTAACAAGATATTTTTATGGAGCAAAATAATAAATATAAGTTATTTAGGGTTTAAGTTTATTACAGAATAATATTTATGTCTGTTTTTATTCATATTTATGTTCCAAAAACATTTAGTTTTAGTGTGTTCAATAAATGTTTATCCTGTTTGGCCCACGACCTGAAGCGGGTTTTGAATTTAGGCCCCCTGCGCAATAGAGTTTGACACCCCTGATCTAGAGCTCTGCTTACTTGTTGATGTTGCTCCCTTCCTTCAGTCGCTCTCCTGCTGCTCCGGTCTTTGCCGCCCGCTCACTTCCAGCCAAGTCCACGAGACTCAATCGACTCACCTTCTCCCCACTTGTCTGCAAAGAAAAAGGAAGGAGGGGGAAAAAAAAGGCATTTTATCTTCAAATTCAAAAACAAGTGGCTCTATGATGGAGCACTTGTTGGGACTTGAAGTAACACCAGGTGTTTTATTCTTCTCCATCCTGACTCCACGAGGGACTCACTCAGAAACATTAGAAATGTTTGAGCTGTGCCATGGCTCACTGTTGCTGTAAAAGGCATTACAGTGATCCCTCGCCAATTCGCGGTTTAAGTTCCGCGGTTTTAGTTATTCGCGGATTTTTTCAGAAATATATAATTTAAAAAATTTTAAAAAATCGCGTTCTCTCACAGTGAAGAAATGCTGTGAGCCAGCCTGGCCCCTTTAAGTAGGTAGCCTTATGGGTAATGATGGCCTTATGGGTAATGGAGTGTGTGTGTTGTGGGACGGCAGAAGAGAAACGGTGTTAGATGAAAAGTGTAGTGAGCATCAACAGCAGCCCAGCGTGTATAGATTTACATTCTCTGTTAACCGACAGGAGCCCAACAATACAACCTGTGTGATGTTACAAGTTCCTGCAGTGCCAGAATAAAGTGCTCGTTCCATGCAGAGAAAACCAGACTTTTTGTTTTGTTGTTGTTAGCATGTTAGCGTTAATTACGAGCCAAAAATAGCACAATACCAGCAGTTTGTTTACTACGATTCAGAGACCAGAGGCTGTGAAGGTAACAGAAAGACCACAGTTGAGCCTTTGTCTTGTTTCGCTGCAGTGCCTCGATACTTTTTGGGGTTTTTAAACATATTTTAAACACATTATTGAAGCTCGAGGGGCTCCGGCTCCAGTTAGCGGATTTTGATTTACGCTGGGGGGCGCCGGTCCCCATTAACCGTTAAAAATAAGGGATCACTGTATCTGTGCTTTTGTGTTACTTATGTTCCTACCAAACAGGCAGCAGCATCAACATCTCAGTTTCTTGCTGACAGCCAGCTTCTGCAATCTTTTCGAGGGCTGTGCAACGACAGCGCACCCCCGACCCGCGAGCGGTCAGCAGCTGACGGGGGTGAATTCAACACCTGATCGGCACCTGCTTGTGAAGCGAAAGCGGCACCGGAGCAACACGATCTTGCGCGAAGATCAACAGCTGCACGTTCCAGGTGTGGAGGGCCTGGTGTCCGGGGACCGCGTGCTACTTTGTGTGATGCTGCACAGTCATCCAGCAGCCTCAGTGATGCTCGTGTGGCGTGAGTACTATGTGAGTACTAAATATAAAGATGGCTCGTTATATGGTGGCGAGGTTCTGATATCAGCTGACAGCGGCCTTTTTTTCCCCGCTAAATGAGGGACTCTGATGAAAATGTGCCGACTCCTGTGTCTGTAACCGGATCCGCAGGCAGGACATGTGGCTTCTCGACATGCTGAGCAGCAGAATCAACGGTACCAGGACAGAACAAGTGTCTACGCACCAACACAGAACTGCATCCGGTAAGAACATAATCTGGAACACGCCGTGCCACCATAGACAGAAAGGGAAAAAAAAATCTAATCCTGTCTAAATGACAGTGTTGAAAGCATTCTGCAGCAGTACACATATGAGGACAATGAGGTCAAAGTGCAAGCTGAGAGCGCTCTGAGGGGGGTGCACGTCTGGCAGGTGCGCGCTTTTGAATGAAACTCCCGCGGTGAGCCTTTCAGTGTCAGGATGACTGGCGATTTTTTTCTCCTGTCAAAGGTTGCTTTGCTCAACGTGCTCCCCCATCATGGCGCCCTCTGCCACCGGCCCTGGCTGCACCACAGGGGGGCAGCAATGAGCTCCACATGGACCCATCAACAGCGGCTGTGCCCGTCAGAGCAGAGGACAGTGGGAAGCTATCAAACACCAGAAAATGCATGTGCGATGCTTTCAAGTAACACGACAGCACTCGTGTGATAAATGCTGCCCTTAGAACACTTCCATTGTTTTGAACCACAAAGATATTTTTCATACTTTTGCACAGTCATTCGGCTTCTTGCAAGACCGAGACCAACATCCCTTGTGACTGCTGCTCTACTGGCAAGCAAACAAAGCAAGAGCAAGCAACAAGAACAAACTAAGTCAGACAACAACCAGCATGTAAAACACCGAAGCAGCTCAAGCTGCAGGGAAATGGACAGACATCATCATGCACCGCAGAGGTCCAGGAGGATGTTTTTAGTGAGAATCCAAACCAATTTATGTCTTTTAACGTGATGCCCAACTTTTATTATTAGCATTTTTACTGGACGTAACCAACAAAGCCTTAAATAAAGCTTTGAACAAGTAAAGACCGACGTGCCCGCTAAGTGATTCGGTCACTGACTGCATACTTTATGGATTAGCCGTCCGTTGAGCTGCTGAAACTGTTGATGCCAACTCAGTGACCGGTTTCAAGGCGTGCGCTGAAAACAGAGCAGGCTGGATCAGCTGACAAACTCGCAGTCATGCTGGTGAATTATTAACAGGATTTGCTCGTAGTGAGAAATAAGAGCGCAGAGCAGGGAGGGTAAAGTGGGTCACTGCGGACAGAGAATTAGTCATTGAGCTTTTTTAGACTTAGTTTTTTTTGGGGGGTTTTTTGTGCCTGGTCACACAGCCCACTCAGAAACGACTCTCTCGCTGCCTCACTGCAGAGGCTGATTTAAAAACTTTTTTTTTTCACACTGCAGAATACAGTTTTGCCTCGTAAAAGCGAACAGAATAAATGACTGTGGAGTATGACATCATCATCATCTGTCAGTTAACATGAATAACAAACCCGACCCCTCCTAAGACCACGGCGGTCCACCGCGCGTCTGTGTTGGTCGCGTCTTACCCCAGACTGCAGGTCTTTGAGCGTGTGCGTGAGGATGATGTTGAAGACGGCGTGCGACCGGCTGCTCTCCTCGTTCATGTTGGTGGCGGCGACGGTACGGGACTTGTTCCCCTCCGACATCAGAGACTCGATGTCCTGATGAAAAGGACAGAACCACAGTGTCGGTGTTGATCTGTCTGCTTCGCCTTTTAGAAAGACGGGCTGCTCCACAACTGACCGGATGGGAGCACGGATGAATGTACGGCGGACATCGTTACCTTGTAGCTGGCCACCGCTAGTCGAGACAGGCCATCCACATAAGGACCCAAGACTTTATGCTCCCTCACCCTCAGAGCCTGTCGACCCCTGGACACAAACAAACACACACACATCAATGCTCTGCAGCCTCCTCTCATAGATCTCATTCAGTGTTTTAGGAGGGCCAGCTATACTGGTGATAACACAATTCACACCGACTTTATTAGCACATGGCTCTAAAACTCTGAGTTCATCAGACTCCTGGCCTAAGAACTTCATCGTTCGTCGATCCGCAGCAGAAGCGCATATGGATGTCAGATGGCGCGCTTGTGTTTGGCCTGTTTTACTGAGGTTAAAGGTCCCGTGCTGGGTGAGAGTCAAAGGTCACGGTGTCTGGGGCAGCAGACGGTGGCCCACACTCCTGATTTACTGCCGACCTGCTGGACATTAACTGGTTTCAATTGGTGATGGCAGGCCAGCCCTCCGGTCTTTCTATCCGCTGACCACTGCAGCGAGCGTGACACCCGCTGACCTCCTGCGGTTCATCTGCCTGTTTGAGTTTCTGTTAGAGCCTGAGACAGCAGGCGTTGCCAGCTTCACAAAACCCCAAAATATCATGAGATACATTTACAATATGACAAAACAAAATATGTGGGGCACGTCAAAGACAGAGTTAAGTTTAATGCCGCAATCTTCTAAGTTTGGAGCCTTAACTCGCTGCTTCGACGGCATGGATGGAACTGAAAGAGTTCACTGCAAATCAACTGCTGGAGACAGAGCTTCTATTTAAAAAGATGCAAATAATGTGAGGACAGAAGCTGCACTGACAGGATATCTCATCTCGAAGGAAATGGGCATGTTCTGTGAACTCGACACTCCACTGATTTCCATTCGGCTCACACGGAAGTAAATGAATAAAAGTGCATGAGCCAAAGTCACCTAAGGTCCAGAAACAATGAAGTCATCCTTTGATGGCAGAAGGACATACCCTTTGGGGTCCAGCAGATCTCGGACCTTCTCGTTGTAGATCTCCATGTAGGAAACCTCGACGGTGAAGCTCTCCTCCTCCCGTTGCTCCTTCTTGGTTCGCTCGAACAAAGCGCTGCACAGACGGGGAATCAGTCCCGGCTGGTCCCCTGAACCCATCATAGTGTACGACTTTCCAGAACCTAGAAAAACACAAAGGTCATAAGGTGCAACTGGTTTTAAAACAATAAATCACGGAAGAGTCTAACTGCACAAACGACCCACAAATGCTGGGGGATAATCTGACTGAACGTATCCTGCAGAAACCGTGCAGTTGAGTGTCATCACCATGAATGTTGATCACACTGACGGCAGGAAAGTAGAGTGTCGACGCGTTAAATTACCAGTTTGTCCGTAAGCGAAGATGCAGGCGTTGTAACCCTGGAAGGCGTTGTGGAGAAGACTTTCTCCGAGGCACTGGAACACCACTTCCTGACCTGGAGTGACGTGAAACACACAGACGTGGGAAAAAAAAAAAAAAATTCATGCAACTGTGCTCTGTATAATGTTGTTTTTGTTTGTTTCTTTACATCTTGCAACGCCGCATCAACATGGTATTTTCTGCAGCAAAACCTTAGAAACACTTAACAACACTTCTTTTCATAAACTGACCTGCAAATTTTTCCTTATCCGTCTCATCCATGGACCAGAAACAATAATCGTAGGCAAAAACCTGAGGGATTACAGAGAAACAGCAGCATGAGACACACAGGAAGTCTGGCTACAAACAAGCAGCTACCTCTGGGACTGAAAAAAAGAAATTCAGTGGAGAAATGATGTATAAACAGAATCAAGTGGACACCAGAGTCTAGCTGTACGTCAGTCTCCACAGAAACATGGCCAGTTTTGTTACAAATACACTGTCTTGGTCTTGATTCTGTGATATATACCGATATTTTATTTCCCCAGAGAGTATCGATTTTTCAGCCGCTAGTATCGATATTCTAAGCTTCTTTCTAAACCCCTGTGTCCCACCTTTAAAAGCTTGCAAGTAACAATTTGCACTGTTTAAATAAATGAAACTATTTTTCTCAACACATCTTTTATTCAATTTGTCCAGCATTTGCAAGCTGCCTGTCAGCTATATAATGTGGAATTGATGCTTTCAGTTCAATAAATTCAAACAAAGTCATTGGAACACTCACAAGATGTCACCAAAATCACTTTGTCCCTTTAAAATCTTTCAGAAAATGATGTACATGTATTGTAAGATGAATATCGATATATATCGTATTGTGAGCCGAATATCGCGTATCGTATTGTGAGATTAGTGTATCGCTACAGCCCTAGTCTCTACAGCTCCTTTTCAAGTTCATACAAACTGATCTGTGGGTGAATTTTGATTAAATTGTTGGTTTAAAGTTATAAAGTTTCCTATAAAGTATAAAGGTCTCAGAGTTTCCATCCGGTTTCAGAGGAAATCTGAGGTGAAAGGATGGCTCCCAGTAATTCTGCTTGGGGCTGGTCCCCATCAGATGGTCTGGGATTAAACTAGGGTGCAGACAGCGCTGCAGGCCACATTATATACGGCTGCAACAAACAGCAAAGTCCTCATCGTTTAAGCTGAAGGACCTTAAATGAGACTCTTTCGTTATTCAGAGCTTTCACAGATCGTGACTTTGTACAGTTGCTTGTGTTGCTGCACACAGCTCTCATCGAGAGCTGAGGGGAAAAAAAAAAAAAAAGGAAAAAACAGCAGCGTCTTTGTTTAATAAACGGTCACGATCCAAAAGTGTAGAATTAGCTCTGTGTCGAAAACGTCGATGTGTTTGTGTGCCGTTACCTTGGACTGATTCCTGATGATGTTGGGAGGGTCAAGGTCCACGGGAGCATGTGGAAAGACAGAGGACACGTAGCACAGATGAGTAAGGATCCGGTGTGTTGGCCACTAGGAGATAACATCTTCCTCTCTTACAGTTACAGGCTCTAAGGAGGACTGAGAGTCAGACCACGGGCCGTTCGTCATCTCCAGTCACTTGAAGACACAACTGACTGACTGGTACCATTGTGCATGGCTAATATTTAAAAATATAGTTTGTCACATGTCAGAAACAACCTCTAAGGGGATCTGGAAAATATCTGCAAGTGTCAGAGTACACAGTGTGTTCATATGTGAGAATAAAATGCATCAACACACAACAACATGTGTGGGAGAATGTGGGGATGGGGGGGTGAGTTACCACAAACATCTGTGTGATGATCTAGAAAAACCCAGGGAACATCTGCAGCGGGCACACACACGCACGCTAGCACCACCATGAGCTTTTAGTCCTAGTTTTTCTGGAATAACACACGATCCAGTCCTGCACTCGAGCAAATGTCAAGGCATTTTCAAAGAGCTTTACCATAAAGCTACTGTGAGAAACTGACAAGCCCGTAATTAAAGGTCAGAGAAAACAAACGTTCACCTTTTCCGCCTCCTGCACATCCTGGCGAAAGAAGCCTACATGTAAATAAAAATGAGCTCTATATTTGTTCCACCTAAAACAGGGCATTATCCTTTAAACTCCAAAACCAAGTTCATGATCATGTCATGGACCGCGTCTAACGTTCTCAGCAGAGGTTTTAATGAAGGCTGGAGTAAGTCCATCTGCTGGTTCAGGAGAAGGACATAAGGACTGCGGTACGATTCCCACTGATCTTGGGCGACACGTTCACGTTTCCCACAGTGCATGCTTTGAGCGTGCAGGTGAAGGAGACAATAACTGAACAGACCGGGAAGCGCTGCATGAACGTGATGGTAAATCGACTCTGAACAGACTAAAAATACGTTTTACATGAATGCAGTCCATAAAAAGTGACTAATTTTGTTAATTTTGCGAGTTTTAATTCTTCCAGCAGGACTTCTGAACTGATGCTACCTAAGAGCAGCATCAAGCCAAAAGATGAGGCCAGAGGTACGAGATGGCTCAAGATTTACACACCCAACATATCAATGACTCCAAGCTCTAGGGATGCACGATAAC
Organism: Hirundichthys speculiger; assembly: GCA_018398805.1. Classification (NCBI taxonomy): domain Eukaryota; kingdom Metazoa; phylum Chordata; class Actinopteri; order Beloniformes; family Exocoetidae; genus Hirundichthys; species Hirundichthys speculiger. Next base: position 196,881 of record JAGFBZ010001142.1, read on the forward strand.
TGTTTTTTTTTAAACCGATACCGATAACTTTCAGCTCCTAAAGGCCGATACTGATAACCGATAACACACACATATACCTAAGATCATCACATCAATACTATGAACAAAATCAAAAGTAGTTTTGACTTTTTAAATGAACAGATATTTATTTTTTCCAATGTAAAACTATTGGCAAGCCTCTCAAACATTTTCGTAAAACTATCATACAAACCTATTTGATATCTCACATTAACTTAAATAAGGTTCATTACTGACTGATATAAGAAAATAAAGGCTCCTTGAACTGATGGAAATACATGCATCAAAATTACAAACTGAAAAAGATTAACATTTAAAGGATTTTGGCTTGTGGTTCCATTTAAATTAATACCTTTAATTAAAGTAAATGAGGTTCAGTAGTTTTTATTTTTTAATCTCATGGAAGCTTTAGATGAGAGGAATAAGGGAGAGGAGAGGGGAGGGGAGACTGCTGCTGGCTTGCGCACGTTAGCATTAGCGTCCGTTAGCTCAAATTAGCACGATTTCAAAACTCCATGGAAGCGATTGTTGTGTTGTAGGTGGCTGATCAGGTTTTACGTATTAAAGCTTGTGCTTCCCTCCTCGTAGAATTCACTCGGAGGATTCGTCACAAATAACCACCAAACTATCTTCTTCTGAAACTTTAACAAAGTTCCACGCCGCCGTGTTTGTTGTGATTAATACGCTGTGCTGCATTCAAGGTGTAATGTAAATTCCCACGTTCCTCGTTTGCTAGTCGTTATTTCAGCCTTTTTTTTTCTTTTTTTATGTGTAACATGTGGGAGAAAACTGCGAATATCAATTAAAGTCAGCAACTACTAAAATTATGACCGAGAAAACTAGTTGTTTTCTGGCATGAGGGGGTATTCTTGATTTTCCCTATTGAGTAATCATTTTTCTGATTATGCCAACGTCACTTGAACATAACATTCACTGCGGGTCATTCAAGGCTCAGAGGGAGCAAGGCACGGTCATGTTGACAAAAATATATGTTATTGGGGCTATTCGTCGTGATATCGGAGTTATTGGGATGATGTCATAATTTCCTGTTATCAGCCCGATAGTTATCATGCACCCCTACCCGTAACACTTCCTGTTTTACAGGTGCATGCTGCCGGTGCGCTGCGCAGACACGTCCATGCCAACTCTCGTTTGCATGCAGCGGCTTTGCGGAGCAGAATGCAGCCTGGACCTCCTCTCTGCTGCCCTGCTCTGTAGCTCACAAGTCGGTCAGTGGGAAGAGGGTGTACCACGTGTAAAAAACATGAAAAAGGTACCCCTGACATTTACTCCATAAAGAGAGGACATGACATACTTGGACATACGGGACCACTAACAGAAGCAGATGGGTTACAGACACGTCAAGCAGGATTTCATGTCAAGCTCTCGTGCTGCTGAACTGTTTGCGGCGCTCTGATTTTTAAGATATTTTTCTTTGTCTTAAAACTCCTCTCGGGGAGGGGGGGGTTCTGCAGCATCTGACTTCCCTCCCATCTCCCTACGGTCATATCTCTGCTTAAGGGGTGAAACCGACATGGCAGGTTCTGACATGCACAACGATGACAGCTGTCATGGTTGCTTCAGAGGCCGTAGGAGAGAAGGGTCGCCCATTTATTCCATTAACCAAGTAAGGGGCCCCCCCAGACCAATGGGGAGGAAGGATGAGGCGGTCAGGAGAGTGGTAAACCCGCCTCACTCCATCCAGTAACAATTCTATTCGTCCCTCCTCTCTTTAGCCTGTCGCCGTCATTTAAAAAATAACTTAATGCATGGTTGCTTCCCCCCTTCCACCTCCCTCTTTCTGTTCTCGCTTTCTTTTTTTTTTCTCCCCCATCTCCTGCACCGTACCATCCATGCCTATGTAGGAAGGAAGAAAGAGCGGAGGATGGAAGGAGGACTGAAGGTAGCCGGGGGGGGGGGGCGAGTCTGGAATTTTAAGCCAAAGTACCAGGGGTCATCGGAGTAACAGGGTACAATACTGATGGCACATGACACCGGGGCGTGCATGAGCCTAATGCTGGAGTACAGCGCACACAGGCGAGACAAAAGACCTTCACACAGCAATGTGTAAATGATTACATAGTAGACGGCCTGTGCATGTCCCGCTACACATGCGAACGTTGCATTCCAGCATATTATTTCCAGAGCATCGACTGTCTGAGCCCGACTCAGTGGTCTGAAAAACTGGGATGAACCAGGACCAGAAAACGCTTAGATCAAGCTGCTGCCAGCGAATATGAGAAACATCAGAGGCCTGGTGTGAGCCGTGGGTGCCGCCTACGCTTCATAGTTCCTAAACCAGCCGTTAGTGGGCTGTCTACCGTGGCACGCCGCCCTGAGACGTGTGGCGATACGCGCACGAAACGAGAGACAGTAATCTCCGTCTCTGTTGTCAATCGCCTTGGAGACCGAGCTGCTCGTGTTTGCATCACTAACATGTGACCGGGGGGTGGGGGGGGGTCAGATCTTTGTCCGAGTGTGTCAACATCCAGCTTCGCGAGCCCAAGAGCAAACAGCCTGAGGTCATCACGCAAACTGCAGCGTCTGAGCACAGCTGCAGGGAGGTTAGCTGCTTATCTGAGAGACGAGGACAAGGAGTCCTGGCTGGAGGCAACATCCTCCCTGGACTTTTTCTTTTTTTTTCTCATGAGAATCAGCCCGTTTGCTTTGTTTCACTTCAGTTTTACCTTAAATATCGGCTGATAACCTTGTATTTTCACAAGTTACCTCAAACTCCATATAATAATCTAAGAGTTCATTAGCACATATTCTGTATCGTAGGTCAGTCTGGCGATGAGCAGGTTAACATTAGCTTTGGTTTTGCTCTCAGTTCAGACGTGGACGTCGTCTCGTCTGCAGTCAGTGACGACCGACCTTTCTCTTCCACGCCGCTGTGGACGGGATATTTAATATAAACACAGCGCGAGGACGTAACGTTCCACACACTAGAGACGCGCCGCTTGTATAATCCCCCTTAAACAAACCACTGGGTTATGAACTCCGTTCGTTAGAGATCTTCGTCTACGTACTGCATCAGATTACACGAGAAGCAAACAATGAGATGACCGCCATGAACCCGCTGACATCTCGGAGGGACGGAAACACAACCTCACTCGCAGCCCCTCAGAAGCTCGCTGGGTCTCCATCTCGGAAAGGCCACGGCAGTGTTTGACTTTGCTCTTTCAAAGTCAATCGAGTAAGCGGGTGAGCGTAGACTCCTCCGTGAACTGGCTGCCACAACAGACAATAAGATCACATCGCATCACATCACAGCCCACACAGAGCAGCGCTTCACACACAGTGTACATCCTTCGCCTCGATATAGTTTGAATGGCAGTCTAGTCGTGAAGCAGCGAGGACCTGCAGAGCGTTTGGTGTATTTTTGCAGCGAATCGCTGGTTGCTGCTGTATCAGCGTGCAGTGTTTGGGCTGTCTGAAACTGACCATCATCCATCCTGTGAAAACGCTTCTCCCACCTTGTTGCCAGCTGCAGTCGGCCTGCTGCAGTTAATCTCTGACCTCATAGATGTCACTGCTGCCCTGTTCTCACTGGACTCAGATTACCTGGGGACCCGTGGTAACATTTAATAACTGCGGACGTGAATGCGCCATGTCTGTGATTTGGAAAGTAAAAAGCCCTCCACAAATGACCCTCCCTATTTCAGCGAACACGGAGGTGACGGGATCATTTTAATCCTGTGTGAATGGACAGAGACCCAACAAACCAAAGAGAAATTGAATTTTATTCATGTTTTCGGAGCTCATTTGTCCAGCAGGCAAGTGAATTATTCTTTAATAGGATGAAATGAATGAATGGATGATTAAATCATTTGTTGGTTGATGCTATAACAGCACCAAATCGGATTATTATATTTATCAGGACACTTAAAGGTGGAGTAGGTGTTGTTTGAAAAACGGTTCCAGCAATCCAACTCAAGTGAGATTTTGAAAATATACACTCCCTCCCTCCTCCCAAAGGCTCCGCCTCCTCCTCTTCAGCTCACCCCTCGAAACCACGCCTTCACATGATTCACGACTGCATGAACCATAGGGAGGGAGGGAGGGAGGGGTGATATTTGATGGACGTATTAGGCAGCCAATCAAAATAGTGATGATCACTTTTTTGATTGGTCAGAGTTTTTCTCTGATTATACCTTCTAGACTGGACCAAAATGTTTAGTTTTTTTTGCAAACATTTTATTTCAGTGGGTGCAATGGAAATGTGAAAAGGTTTTCAGGCAATATTGTAAAAAGTGTTGCAAAAAAACAACACCCACCCCACCTTTAAGCCTGATTTATACTCGGACGTCAGGTCGTCTGCGTATGTGACGCAGATGATGCAGAGATGCCCCCCCACCCTACGCAGACAGTTCGGTGCACCTACCCAAAACTGTAGGTCGATGCAAACAGTGGCGCAGAGAGGAGAGAAAGGAGGCCTCTGATTGGTCAATTTTACATCCGCGTAGAAAAGAGCGCTTCATTGAAGAAATGAGGAAGTACCCACATCTGTACGATTCTGGTTCTCCACACTACAAAGACAGCACATATTCTAGTAATTCATGGAGGGAGACAGCGATTAATGTGGGTCTGGATACGGCCGAGACGGTAAAGAAGTGGAAAAACGCAAGAGATAGTTTAGTAAGCTTAGCTAGTTCATTATTGTCCCTCTTGCGTTGTGGCGTGGAATAACATAGCGCAGAGCACGCTTCAAAATTGAGTATAAATCAAAAGTGACTGCGGCATCACTGTAACAAGCTGATGGCGACACATTGCCGTGAGAGTATACACAGCCCTTTAAATGGAAGCGCTGGTTCCCGAGGTCCGTCGGGTATCAGATAAGGCAATCAAATTAAAAACAATTATTTTTTCTCATTTGACTGCATAAGAAAAAAGCTTCTGGCAGTCTTTCATTTCTTTCTAATCAGAGGCTTTGGAAACAAGCCCACAGAAAACCAGCAATCCCATTTCTGGAAGCAGTGAGGGAACAGCAGCACAGAGCAGCAGACGGTTCATACGGATGTTTCCAACACATAGACTCTGGATGGCTGACGATCAGAGCAGACCGTTGCTACTGTCAAAGATAGGAAGTTAACCAGGACATGACAGCATTAAGGATGGTTCATTACTGTGGTTAGTTAGTAAACTATCAGCATTGTGCATCTGCTGGAAAAGTTGCTGGAGTGACTTTCGTTTTGAGACAACCCTGGACTAGAAACCGTTGGTCCCGCTGGACGGAGTCACACAAATAAAAGCCAAAGCTTCATATCTTTCATCCTGGCCATATTCCACATACTGGGCTTTTATGTCTCCAGAGCTGTTTCTTGTCAGCGCTTGCCGCAAGGTGGCTGATTTGTGTCCTGCAGTGTGACAGTGAAAGGGCGCCATGGCTCTGGATGTTCAGCTGCGTGGTGAAATCTCACATTTTCAACAACCGATGGCGGCTGGTCATCCGGGACAATCGATCTGACGGCTCCATCTTTCTCTTTCTCAACCTGACCTCATAAAGCTTGATCAAACTCGGATTTTCCAGTTTTTCCACACTGTCGATTTAAATGCCAGCGCCAGACAGCTACCTCTACCCAACAACTTACCTCTCCACCTGCCAAATAACGCAGGAAGTTGCGAGGCAGTACTGCATGACTTCTCGTGTTGGCTCTTGAAAACGACATGGCATCGGACGTCGCGTAGAGGTAAACACGGATCCCCTGATTTCCAGCAGTGTCTGCGGGTGTTTCTGATGCTGGCATCGGCATTGGAGCAACTCCAGTGGACAGCAGCAGGCCTTGAAACTCATCCCCATCAGTATTGTTCAGTGCTCTGTCCGGTTACTGAGGACAGAAGTTCTCTGATGACTCTGCCGTCGTCAGTCTCATCACAGATGAGGACGACGGAGAGTTCAGAGAACTGATGCAGGACTTTGTAGACTGGTGCCTGAGGAACCACCTCCAGATCAACGCAGGAAAGACCAAAGAGCTGGTGGTGTATTTCCGCCGGCGAGGACACACCCCTCCAACACCAGTGAACATCCAGGGAAAAGACATTGAGATGGTGACATCTTACAAGTACCTGGGTGTTCACCTGAACAATAAACTGGACTGGACTAATAACACCACTGCACTATACAAGAAGGGCCAGAGCAGACTCTACCTGCTCAGGAGACTGAGGTCTTTTGGAGTGCAGGGAGCACTGCTAAAGACCTTTTATGACACTGTGATGGCATCAGCCATTTTCTATGGGGTGGTTTGTTGGGGCAGCGGCATCTCAGTGGTGGACAGGAAGAGACCCGGTGGAAGTGGTGGGAAAGAGGAGAATGATGGCTAAGCTGTCCTCTCTGATGGACAGTGTCTCCCATCCTCTGAAGGACACCCTGACTGCACTGGAGAGCTCCTTCAGTGACAGACTCCTTCACCCCAGGTGTGTGAAGGAGCGATATCGCAGGTCCTTCCTCCCTGCTGCTGTGAGACTGTACAATCAGCACCGGTCTCAGCAACCCCCAGTAACACACACAACATCCCATATGCCCTGAACCTGGACAATGTGACTCATTTCTATTGTGTGCAATATTGATATACATATTCATTGACATGTGCAATAACTATCTCTGGTATAGTAATCACTACCAAAATATCCCTTGTAAATAAAGTCAGAGTTATTATTTATTGTAGGGATGCACATGGTTAACTGTTTAACTGTTAACTGATAACAGTAACTCTAACCGATTAATACTAACGGTCAATTTTGTTTTTAAGCTACGTAAATCAACTCATGGGGGCGTGTTGACAGGTGCAACAGGCCTCTGATTGGTCAATTTTACATCTGCGTAGAAAAGAGCGCATCATCAAAAAAATGAGGAAGTACCCACATCTGTATGATTCTCGTTCTCCACACTACAAAGACACATATTCTAGTAATTCATGGAGGGAGATTGCGATGAATGTGGGTCTGGATACAGCTGAGATGGTGAGGAAGTGGAAAAACGCAAGAGATAAGTTTAGTAAGTTTAGCTAGTTCGTGATTGTCGCTCTTGCGTTGTGGCGTGGAATAACATAGCGGAGACTGTGCTAATATAAATCAAAAGTGACGGCGGCATCTCTACACAGGCAAGTGTCCGCATGCGTCCACGACAACGCACGCAACATCGCGGCAGCCAACCCTCCCGGACTTATCAGTTAACGGTTATTAATTGTTAAAGGGCGTTGGTTAACAGTCATAAAAAAAATCCAAAATGTGCATCCCTAATTTATTATTTATTATATATTCTCTATTGCGGTTATTGTTTGTTTTATTATTGTTTTTATCTTATTTCATTCCACTACCGTCAGGGCGCAGGTACAGGGCTCAAAAATATAGGAGGGCCCGGTTTGGCAAAAGCCTGATCCCTGCAGCTATAGCCGCCCTCAACAACAGGCCCCGCTGACAGACTGACCAGTTTTTGTTTTTCATTAGGTTTTGTCCATGTCCCACTGTTATGTCTCTACTGTCGTTGTTGTCTTGTGATTGTGTTACACTATGTTTTTCTGTTATGTACAGTCAAGTGAAAATGAATTTCCCCACGGGGACCAATAAAGTAAATCTAATCTAATCTAATTGTTTTCCGTTTTTTATTGCTATTTTCACTTGCTGCTGTATCGATGTAAACTGCCCAATTGTGGGACAAATAAAGGAATATCTTACCTTATCTTATCTTAATAACTGCCACCCATTTTTCAAAGCACACTTCAACAGGAACTACACCCTCCAAGTCTACACGTTTTGGTTTTTTCCCCCCTAGTTTTTACGTAGATCTGGATAATACAAAAACAGTCATCATTTCAGTTAATCATAAATATGTTCAGACGGTATATTTACAGCCTTAGCGGTCTGTTTGATAAGGCTGCATGTCACCTGAAACCCGCGCAGAGCTCATTTGTGTAGCAGGCAAATGTCCAGTCAAATCTTCCGATTCGTCTTTGATCCACACTGGTTTTCCAAGTTACACTGTAGTAGTCTAATGCTCAATTAAGCTTATATCTTTGTGGGGAAAAAAAGCAACTAGGAAATAAATATCACTTGAACACAGACTGGGGTGAAAAAAAAAAAGCCTTGTGTCTTAAGCAAACATGCACCTGCAATATCCTGACTTTACTGCCTACTTCCTCTTGGCAGCCACTCGTCTTTCTCAACAGCCATGTAAAGCACTATGTCAAAGTAAAGTGGCCCCAAGCAAACAAAATTAAAACGGCATCTGCACACTGAGAGCAGCAGTCGGTCGGCCCGTCCTCCTGTTGCTGCCTCGGCCCTTTGTCACCGAGAGACAGAGAGGGGAACTGCAGCTCCGCTCTTGTTCAGTCCTCCATAAATGTCACCGGGGAAAGTTTATGGTCGACAGATGCTCGAATAAATGAAGTTTCTTCCCCCCCCCCTTCCATCTTCCATCTTTTCCTCGCTCAAGGAAGAGGGCTTCAGAGTCACCAGCGGCGACCCGGAGTTAACCTCCCGCAGAGTTGCCATGGTAATGGAGGAATTGAGAGAAAATAGAAAAAAAAAAAAGAGAGGAAGCCAGGCAGTGGGAAACGACAGGCCACAGAAAAGAGTGGAGTCGGTGTTTTCACGTGCAATTGTCTCCATGCATGTCTGAATGTCCGCTGTTTTGTTTTTTCTCCCCCCCAGGCACCCCTACCACACACACACACACATACACACACACACACACACAGCTGTCTGGTCCTCAGCCTGCAGCCAGAGTCAGTCACTGATTCTGATCAGGCAGACAGACTCCAGTCACATCCATCCGTCACAAAGGGGATCTTTCTTCAGACGCAGCTGACTTCCTCCAAGATGACCAGTCAGTCGTTCACCCCGGCCAAACAGCTGATTCTTAACCATCACATAACTGAATTTAAAGGATGGGGGGTGGGGCCCTTTCCTCTCCAGGAACCGTCCTTTCACGGATATCATTCCAACGCAGTTCGTCAGCTCAGAAAACGCACCCACACACACACAAACACACTTCTGGTGTGCCTTGCAACCATATCCAACACATCTAAATTCCTCCTTCGCTGCAGGAAGTGAAAGGCTGGAGACTCCCGAGCACATTTCAACACAATCCAACAGCAGCGACAGCTGGTTAACAAGGCGGCAGCGTCAGGAGCCAAAGGGGGGAAACATCTGACAAGTGATGCAAGTTGAAATTCACCTGTGTTGACGGGGCCTAACAGGTGGTTAGTCCCACGCACACCAGAACGTTCCTGTGAACCTACGACGAGTCTTTTTGAGACGTAGAAACTGAGGTAAGGATGTGAGCAGTTTCCCAGGGTTCAACAAAACAAAAAAACAACACAGCACGGCTGTAAATCTGAAGAGGGATTATCTGCATGACGACAACAGAAAGCGGGAAACTAGCAGCTCATAAAAACCGTAGTTGAGTAAGACTGTTGTCTGACTCTCCCTGCAGCCCTCGTCTTCATTATTTCAGCCTCCGCCGTCACCAGTTCGGTCGTTACACCTGACTGTGTGAGTGGAAAAATAAAAAAAAAGAAAAGCTGGGCCTTCCTTTCACTTCACACCGTCTCTGTCGCCTGGATAAAACCTGTGCAGGACTCATGCATAGATAGATAGATAGATAGATAGATAGATAGATAGATAGATAGATAGATAGATAGATAGATAGATAGATAGATAGATAGATAGATAGATAGATAGATAGATAGATAGATAGATAGATAGATAGATAGATAGATAGATAGATAGATAGATAGATAGATAGATAGATAGATAGATAGAGAGACACTGCTCTGTTGCCCGCTGTGCTGAGGCGTTGAGGGAGGCATGGCTAAACTAAACCGTCAAGTTAAAATGCCGACTATGTGGGAAATAATTTTCAAGAAAATCAAAGGTTAGCCTCGGGCTATTTAGAAGGATAAAACTAAGATGTACATTTAACCTTTAATCATCACCTGATCATCTGGTGTAAATCAGAGGATGTAAGTGGAGTGTAAATGGATTTTAAACATGAACTCATTTCTAAACTGCAGCACTGACTCCTGCCCAACATTCATGCTGAAGCCCTCGAGGAAAATGATGGAAGGAAGTGCTCTGGTGAGCTGGGCGTGTATGAGGAAAACACGTCAGCGCTGTGGAAACACAGCTTAGTCATGCCACTGAAAGACAAACTTACCTGGAGTCTCCTTTTCCGAGGTTCGCTCCGGCAGGATGGAGGATCGTCTGGTTCTTCGCCATCTCCACGACACATTTTGTGTTCAGTTCCTTTTCTGTCGATCAGAGAACAGGCAGCGTGACGACCACAACGCCAAAAACTCACCTCCTCCAGCACATACCGACTCCCACGGACAGTTTACCGGGAAACATGTTTTCAGAACTACTTTGAATTTGCAGGCAGCACTTTACATTTCTTTACTATAGATATTAGCTTTTCTCATGTGACAGCTTGTCTGTCCGTCTTACTGTCCTGCTCTAACTCCAACACAGCAGATTAAACAAAGTATTTTGTTCTACAGTTTTGGTTACGACAGACACCAGGTGACCCCTTGAAAGGAGGAGTGAGTTCATCAATGGAAAACAGGAATTTTCCAGGCTCTTTTCCACACTAAATCCATCCTGACTCTGCTCTGTTGCCGTCATGATGCAACACTCGGTCATCAGGTCGTTGGATAAATATTTCCAGCTCATCTAAGGAGTGGTCCTAACGCTTTGTTCAGGTATTTGTCTCAGTAGGCTCGAGGGATCAGTACACAATGCTCAGACTTAATATCACTGTAACTTTGCCAAGTAGTCAGCGAGCGATGCATCATCTACTTCAGTCATGAATACACACAAATCCATGACAGTGAACATAACTTTCTAAGCCGACATCAGCCGTAGCTGAAGGGTATCAATGAATCTCTCTATCAGGTATGGACCAAAACGATCAAACCGAAGCCTCCAAAAACTCTCCGGGCCAGCCATCCTAATTCTTTCCATCTTCAATATCAAGAATTAATCCGGTTCCTCTGGATTCGACTTTGATTTCCAAAGAGCAGGCGTACCAACGGGTGTGGCAGAAACGGGCGCCGGACAGTGTTGCCAGGTGTACAATAATTATCATATTTGTACGATAATTTGGCCCTCTGTACAATGTACGATAAATAATCAAAAAAAAGGCCAAATGTAGCATAATTTGACCATTTCAAATTATTGCCTGCCGCAACTGTCTGCCGGAGAGATAATTTCCCTCAAAATATGATAATTTGGTACGATAATCCTACATTTCCCACCTGGCAACGCTAGCTCTGGACACCATCGGACAGGCAGTCAGCCCTGGTGTGACTGGGTCAGCATGTTGGGAACTGGTGGAGATGGCTGTGTAGGGGTAATGGGTACCAAACCCAGTTCACGAGAGAGAATTTGCACAAAGTGAAATGGGTTTGGGTGGCCAGGCTGCCCAAAAAGAATTGGTCTCAATCCAAGTCATGTAATAAACCCCAACGAGGAGGCACACCAACGCCATAACAGGCCAAAAGCTTGATGAAATCACATGATTTCATGATTCTATGAAATATAGAAAATATAGAAGGCTGAACACCTTCTGAATGTCTACTGCATCAAAACCTTCATCTTCAGCTGCTCTGCTTCATTTTCAAAAATAAATACAAGCGGTATTAATCATCACCAGTAGCTTGGCCGTGCCCTCAAATGAGCAATACACTGATACGCTCCACGAAACAGGAACTTCATCCTGATAAACACCAAAGTGGTGAACGAATCACATTTAGGTCCATTTCAGGTGTGAAAAATAACAAAGGGGAAAAAGTATACAACCTTTGATCTAAAGACTGAACAGTCTTGACACCTGCCAGAATAAAAAATATATATATAAAAATTTGACAAATGACCTAATGTGTGAAAGCACCAGAAATACTTGATATCTAACCATGAAAATAAAATGAAATTAAAGTAAAAAATAAAAAAGGGCAACAGACGTCTTTCCAGGCGTGTCTTCCCTCCAGGTGACGATATCCTTTATTCTGTCATCCCTCCAGTAAAGACAGGGACGATAAATATTTGACTTGAACTTCAATAGCTGCTTCAAGCACCACACGTGAACAAACATGTTACCTGCTCTGCAGGAACATCTATTCTTATCAGATAATTAAAAAAAAAAAAAAACTTTCTGATAAATGTTAGCTATAAACAAAAAAAGGGAACCAGAGAAACAAAACGATTCTTTGGCTGCTTCTTAAATACTGAAATATGTTTTTCTGACACTTAGACGCCAACATGTGTTTGCTCTCAACATGGTTCTGCTGCACCAAAATATTCAGACAACACCACATCAAGCCAAGTATTCAGACAGAAACTGGCAACTTTTTTTTTTTTCTCCAAGTCAGCAACTGTGATATGAAACAGATGGGTGTCAATAATCCTTCTTGCCATTGTGCAGGAGGCTTGCAAAAAGCACGAGGGCGTGCTGATCATTAGTGAATGTGTTAGGACAGGAAAGAGTCAGTGGTTTCAATTCCTTTGCTCTACAAGAACCGTCCTTGACAGCATTACACAAGCGCGCTTTTATATTATGGAGACTTTTTTATGAACAAGGCACGAGTTCTGCCGTGCAGGGATGTACATATGGAGGATAATCGATGAGGCGCTGTAGATAACAGCTGGTTACCATGTGCCAAGCGCTGAACAAACGGCAGCCTGTGCAGGGGCGACTGCAGATCCGAGCACCTTCAAAGACAACTTTCCACGGCGTGACAATATAGTTCAGACGATGCGGGTGCTTCAAACAATTACGCAGCGGCCTTTTTTTTCACAGCACTTAGAAAATAAAAACGTGCTGTTTCACTAACACGTGCCTGGTGCTTTTCTAGAGGTGGTTGCTTTGGTGAAAATCAGTGAAAATCTACGATCACCGCTGCAGCTGATCAAACCTGAAACACTGGATGTCTAGAGAGCTGTAACCCTACTGTTACAGCGAGGAGCAGAGCCCTGGAAACGTGGGGTCAAAGGTCAGAGGCAGCCAATTCTTCTGCTGTCAGGGAAGCCAGCAGTGAGACGAACAAACACAAAGCCTCTGAGAGACAATGTTGCACTTCTGCCTCTCATCTGCCCCGGACTACAATACCCATGTGCCCCGACTGCAGCGCTGCAGCCGCACTTCCTGCTCAGCAGAAGGGAAAGTTTGAATCAGTATGGTCGAGGGGATAAATGCGGCCATTGTTGTCGGCCCCTTGTTGCTCCATAACCAGCTTCCATTTTCCGCTGGCCTTTTCTCCGGTCCTTCCCTGGGCTTCCAACCGTGTTGAGGTTTGGCACAGCGGGACTGGCTCGCTGGTCGGAGGGCCGCTGTTGCCACGACTGCGACTGCTCCGTTCTCCGAAGGCCACAGCCATGGGAACGTGGAGCGTTATGCAACGTGCGCAAACACTAACGCGCTTACTCCCTTCCTGCCTTTGTCCTTCCAGGCCGCCGCACCACCTCTCCTCCTCGACCTGGGACTCACGGAGACGGCGCCCCCGGGGGTCGGAGAGGGCTGCTCGTTTCATTCGCAGTCACAGGCCTGAACCATCAGACGGCCAGGGAAGCATGAATGAAAAACCCAAAACTCCTTCGCCGGCTGCCCACCCCGAAGCAACGGTCTCGCATTAGAGGACAGAGGAGGAACTGTGGATGAACCGAAGGCCGTTCTGAGTCACCGTAACTGGCAAAGATCAGCCATTTTTCTTAAGAGCCTGCGGGATGTGTGTGTTAACTGCTTTTGCAGTGGTATATAAGAGATTTCTATCCCGCTCCAGCACCGAGTGGACAGAAGCACTATTCACGCAAAAAAAACTACCAGGAAGGCACCGCTGGAAACGTGGCACCGCTGGGTCCAAAACCATCCGTCCTGCCTGCAGCCACACATCCATTTCCATGGTTGCTTCCTGCTAACAGTCATGTTAGGGTTTTTTCCCCTTCTTTTTTCTGTTTTTTTTCTTCTCCTTTTAAAATCGATGAGTAATGGAAGACTCTAATGTCGCGGCCGTGTGGTGTGTTTTTAGCCATTTCAGCTTTTAGAGAAAAAAACTCACTTGAGCCCGTCAGGTCAGCGAGCAGACCGGATGGGTTTAGGCCGATCAGGGTGCAGTTAGGTAGACAGATTCCCAAGACACGAGAGGGATGAGAGCAGGGCAATTTATCTCCCGTAAATCCTTACAACTAAAAAATCCAGACGTAGCTGATCTGCTCAACACCTTCTTGTCCATCAAAAACATCCATCGTCAACTGCAACACAAATACACCTGATTCCCGTGTTTAACTCAAACATTTAACCTTTCAGGAAGTTTCTCTGCATTCATCTTGACGTTAAACCCCTTGCCAGTGGGAACAGTGGGATGATGCACTGCCTTGATCTTGTGACCGACATTTCCAGCTCAGAGTGGCCACAGAGAAAGAGGGGGGGGGTTGCCGGGTTGCCGGTCAACCACTCTGCCTCAGCAGCTCTCCTCCTCCTCCTCCTCCTCCTTTCATAGGACACATGGTATCCCACGGCACAAATGCGACTTGGAAACCAACCAGGAAATGTCATCTGTGCCCTCCTAAGCAGCGCAGAAAATCTGCTCCAGCGGAACATTAGATCATGACTGAAGACTGCATGTGAAACTGCGCCTGCGTCATCCAAGCCTCTCCCGAATTACACGAGAGGATACATCAACATGCAGCAACGCCGAGGAGATGGTTGGATGCTTGTGTCATTAAAGGGCATCACAGCGCGACTACATATCTGACAAAAGACACAGAGACTACTGATGTTCTGACCTACTTGGGGTATTTCTGGCCTGCAAGATGTTGTCTTTTTTTTTTTTTTTTTAACAACAAAAGGCATAAATCATTCTTTCTAAACTGCTGACTCTGCCGGTGTTTTCAGCAAGCAACAAATGAAGTCACGAAGCTATCTGCATCTCTATCAGGCAGTAAAGAAGACAAAGCGTCTGGACAGTCAAACAGTGGATCTCTCACAGCGGCTCGGCTTTAAATCTAGCCGGATGGCAGGCAGCCATATGGGAAACCCTGTGGCAGCACTATATAAACATGTGCCATCCAGATCAACGGGGCCACGGCTTTTTTATTTATCTGCTTTATTTAAATCTGCTGGAGCTCATTTCACTAATGGGGTAATGATTTCTGACTGCTGGAAATTAAAGAGGGAATGCTGAAATCAGCCCAGTGTTTTTGTGAGAGACAGTTTGACTCCAACTGTAAGAGCCTGCTGCCAGAAGCATTATAAACCGGTTTCAGCGTCTCCACAGTCATGATGTGACATCTGACACACAAATTTGGGGTGATGTAAAGTGTCCCAGCACCCCCCCCCCCCTCCTCACCTCTCCTGTTCATGGGCCGTACACGCACGGCCACCTTGACGTTGGAGTCGTCCAGGCTGGGCTCCCCCATGCTGACTCCTTCCTCCGGAGAGGGGAAGCGGCGCTGACCCAAAACAAATCAGCTCCCCGGCTGGACGTTCATCTAAGAGCCCGGGAATGTTGCGCCAGCCGGACCGTCGGCCAGCTAGCCTCTCTCAGCTCCGCTCCATGGACCAGGCATGTCCAAAAGAAGAAAAAAGAAAGAAAAAAGACTAAAAAAAAAAAAAAAAAAAAAAATCCTGGGTAGGAGCCCGCAGGAAGCCAGTCGCCGCCGCTTATCTCCTTTTTCTGTCCATATTCAGGCTAATTTAAATCCACAGAGGCTCGAGAGCTGTAAAAAAAATAAAAATTAAAAAAGGGGGAGAGGAGACATGTAAATCGGCAGGATATCACAGGAGCTGCTGCTCGCGAATGAGCAGACATATGCGACTTGCATGCTTAAGCAAAAAAAGAAGAAGAGAATAGAAAAAAAAGGGGCTAGCCAGCTAATTTTCCTGGCGAACTGGAGAGGAGTGGCGGGAGGAAGGGAACAAGTTTCTGGCTATTTCTTGTCATTTGACACCGGTAACATCCCCGGACTGCGCTCGAGCTGTCAGCTACGTACCTGTGTGGACTCATCCGAGAGGTGACACCGCTAACCTGCAGACACGACGGTGATCCCGACGGCGATCCACGGCTTCCCAGCGGAACCTCCTGGCCTCCCTCTCTGTCCAGTTACAAACAGCGAGCAACACCGCCCTTCCGCCCGGGTACCACCCCTTCAGATTAAAAGCGCCGCAAAGGTATACGGAATATTTCTCAGATTTTTGACGGTCGAAATACGTAATATACACAGTCTTTGATCAAAAATGGGTAAACATTCCGCCTACGAGTGAATCATAAAACAGAGGGACTTTTAGTTTTTTAAATAGAAGAAAATAAAAACTAAATAAAAATAAACAACGTATACAGGTTACTTTTATTGTGAAGGGACGATTTAATTTTACGCTTAAAAATGAATCTGAAAAAATATATTTCTGACACTTTGACTCTACCAAAGCACACGTTCATTTCTCCACACACCTTGGCAAAAATGTAAATATCAAAAAAACCAAATGAGTAATAATGAACATGAAAACAGACACTTGCGCTGTGTTTCCCGTTCAAGCAATTTGAGAGTCAATACAGCCCTAAAATCTGTTCACATCAATTATTCGCTTGACTGTAATAGCTCAGCTGCTCAACATGCTCACATATACGGTGTTTCCTAATATTTCTGTGGTTCTTACGGTTCCTCATCGTCACAGTCGCTGCCGTCCAGCCCGAAACAGTTAACGGAGACTAACGGGCTCGGCTTCCTGGACCAAATCACAGTCAGCACTTAATTTCAGATTCCGTTAAAAGGAAACGCAGTCAATAACAACCAAAGCTACGCCTTTAACATATATAAATAGAAATAAATCTGTAGAAGGAGAAGAACTCGTGGTGGGGGATCAGGGGGACCCTTTCAGTAAATGTACCCGAGACCCCAGTCGGTCACGCGACACTTCCGGTGCCCGGACACACGTTCCTGAGCAGCGGTTAATACTTCCGGGACTTTTCAAAATAAACCTGGTGAGTCGACGTCTCCGACAGTGAATTACAACAGGGGAACGTGAGGTGACGTCTTTCCCAGAGCGAGGCAACATAACGCCCAACTGTGTTAATTAATAATTACAAGGAACGAGCGAGTTTGACCGGGAAAGAAGAACTGGCAGTCCACACCAGACACCCGTGGAAAACAGCTGGAGCACTTTTTTTTTTTTTTTTTTTTTTTTTTTTTTTTGGGGGGGGGGGGGGGGGCGCAATAATATCATAACGTATCATGTCATGCAATTTTTTGTTTTTTTCAAAAGCTGACATTATTTCCTGAGGTCTTTGGTGAAATGTCAAAATGTTGAAATAACACTCTTCTCAGCTTTGTCTTCATGTCTGTTCATATCAGCTGGTTTAAGGAAAGTTGGGTTGGCATGTTTTTCCACCTAAGTAGCCCCAAAGCAAAGCGGCAAGATTTTATTACGTCAACATTTTTGAGTTGGTAGTCACTCCAGGCACACAAACCGCAGACAATTTCATGACATGTCTCCTTTAAAATGCCAATAAATAAATAAAAATAAAGGGACTCAATGCTGAACGGTGAAAAACTATATATATCTATATATATATATATATATATATATATATATATATATATATATATATATATATATATATATATATATATATATATATATATAACTTTATGGATTCTTGATTTTAATATGTGATTAAATGTTTGCATTCAGGTTTCCTTCACATGCTGTCCTAAAAACAAAGAAAAAAAAACTTAGTGAAAACGTACATGTATGGCCTCACCCCACGAGCTTCATATATTCTCAAAAAATAAAATAAATAAAATTTAGCCTTTGAAACAAAACCGTTTCTGACACCTGCTGGATAAATATTGAACTGCAAGTACAGGAGGAGACGGTAAGACCTTAGAGTTATTTTATTGACAATTTTCGCCTTTTTTTGATACAGTATTGTCATGTCATCTTGAAATAACATGATTTGGGGCATTATTTAACCTTTTTATGTAAAATCTGCATGAAATATGCACTTTATCTGTCCCAGAAAGGAATGTTATCTTAGGGGTCAAAGCTGTAAGTTTGAGGTCTTTGACTGTTTATATTCAACACATTCAATGAGTTGCTGGAACCACTAGAGGACGCTGTGCTGCAAGACATGCTCCTTCAGCTGAACAGATAATCAGCTGTCGTTTTTATGACACACATCCAACTGCATATGGATGTTGTGGATCACCGATGGTTTGTGGTTGCAGTGTCATGCCATCCTTTCAGCAAGTTGTCAGATAGCACCCATCCTTGTCTTGCAGCAAAACCTCGACCCCAAGCTTGTCTTAATAACGTGCAGAAGGAATGACGGCGTAAAACAACACTGGGCTCAGGGAGAACAGGGATGGCTCATTATTTAAGCTTGTACCAGAGTCATAACATTTAGAATCCTAATGATATGAGGAGAATAGCTTTCTAGTTGTCTTGAATTGTGTGTTTGGTAGTCCACCGAAGAGACACTGTCCAGACTGGATGAGGAGGAACAGTTTTTAATTCCACAACTGAGACACCAATAAAAACCACTTCACAGATGAACGTTAATATTTCACATACTGTGAAGCTGAAGTTTCTTTGAGTGTCATGTCAGTGTATTTATGGTCCATCTGTGTTTCTTTTATACTCAAACGATTAATACACGGTGCGTCCAGACCGACAGTGTTCATTTACATTAGGCTTGTTCACATTCACACTGACTCCAGAACCAGCATTAATTAACTTTAGGAGATACATCGTTATCCTTTTTCATCACTGCACAACAACAAAAACTTTTT
Organism: Hirundichthys speculiger; assembly: GCA_018398805.1. Lineage (NCBI taxonomy): Eukaryota > Metazoa > Chordata > Actinopteri > Beloniformes > Exocoetidae > Hirundichthys > Hirundichthys speculiger. Next base: position 215,679 of record JAGFBZ010001142.1, read on the forward strand.
CAATATCAGTCCTTAACAATATGCCAAACTTTATGTTTCTCTGGACATACATGTGACCCAAAGGTGTTTACAGGACAGATGAGCAGAACCAAAGTACCGGCGTGTCACTCGTACAGGTGAGGTCAGTTATCTCATGGACAGACTGCCAGGGGGGCTGCTGCATGAAACCAGGATAAGGATTAAGCCGGGATAAGTCTGTTATTCACAAATGTCTGTGTGTACGTTTCCTCATTTTCATCACCCTGCATTAAAATATGACAAACATATTAAAACTGGAAGTATGATGATCATCGTCATACAGACTGGAAGTCCTTTTAGGTGATAAATACAAAGGTGAAAAACAAATTTCTCTCTCATGTCATTCCAGTAGTTGAGCTGGTCAGAAGCAGCTGGTTACAGTGAAATCACTGATGAAGGCGGCAGTTTATTCCTTATTCATGTCACGCGTGTTTCTCTCTCAACGTCGTGCCCGTCTTTGAACGATGCTTCAGATGAAGAACCAGTATTATAGTGTCACTCCTGATGGGCACCATGGCAACGTCCCCACCTCTTCTTCTTCTTCCTTTTAACCTCCAGGGGTCGCCACCGTGCCTCATCTGCCTCCCCCTTCACCCTGTCCTCATGATGTTCACTTCCACCATTTACAGCACATGTGTCAAACACAAGGCCCGCGGGCCAAATGTGGCCCGCCAGGTCATTTCATGTGGCCCTCTTGTCCAGTATGGGCTTAAATTTTAAAACCAATATTTTAAGACTTAAAATAAGCTTACACTAAAGCGCATATTGACAATAAACTACATCTCCCAAAATGCATTTTGTCATTACCCACAATGATAACAGTATCTCACCATGAGCAAGACATCAAGACAATTTTCAGAACTGATGGACTTAAGAAAAACCTCTACAAACTAACCCCAACATGTCCAAGAAAAGACAAATTGATGCACAAGGAAGGTAGTTTCATGAACGACGAGAAAACGAATACAAGTTTGTACCTCAAGGTGAATAAACAGTATGTATGTATGTCTGCCTGTCTGTGTCTCTGTCTGTCTGTGTCTGTTTGTCTGTGTCTCTGTCTGTCTGTGTCTCTGTGTCTGTCTGTCTGTGTCTCTGTCTGTCTGTGGTCTCTGTCTGTCTGTGTCCTGTCTGTCTGTGTCTCTGTCTGTGTCTGTCTGTGTCTCTGTCTGTCTGTGTCTCTGTGTCTGTGTCTGTCTGTGTCTCTGTGTCTGTCTGTGTCTCTCTGTATGTGTCTCTATGTCTGTCTGTGTCTCTCTGTCTCTCTGTATGTGTCTCTATGTCTGTCTGTGTCTGTCTGTGTCTCTGTCTGTGTTCCCTGTTCCTGTGTCTGTTCTGTCTGTCGTATTGTCTCTGTCTGTGTCTCTGTCTGTCTGTGTCTGTGTCTGTCTGTCTGTGTCTCTGTCTGTCTGTGTCTGTTTGTCTATGTCTCTGCGTCTGTCTGTCTGTCTGTGTCTCTATGTCTGTCTGTCTGTCTGTCTGTGTCTCTCTTCCTGTGTCTCTCTCTGTCTGTCTGTGTCTCTCTGTCTCTCTGTCTGTCTCTATGTCTGTCTGTGTCTGCCTGTGTCTCTGTGTCTCCCTGTCTGTGTCTCTGTGTCTGTCTGTCTGTCTGTGTCTCTGTCTGTCTGTGTCTTTGTGTCTGTGTCTCTGTGTCTGTCTGTCTGTCTGTGTCTGTCTGTCTGTCTGTCTGTGTCTCTATCTGTCTGTGTCTCTGTGTCTGTCTGTCTGTCTGTGTCTCTGTGTCTGTCTGTCTGCCTGTGTAACAGCCTCTGTCCATCCTTGTCCATCAACTGTGTGTCTGAAGTCCTCCAGATTCAGGCAGTAGATCAGCCCAACCATTTGTCATGTCCCTCACATCCTGCAGCACTTTCATCCCGTCTATGATAATGTTGACGTCCTCAGGGTCATCTGGGGGCTCCGCTCCTTCATGATGACACAAACCACCAAGTGAAGCTGATCACTTACCGCCTGCTGTGCTTCAGGATCAACATCCTGAAAAAAGGGATTTAGAACAAAGTATTTGTGAAGATCAGTTTTAACAGATAGTGTCTCTGTTTGTCTTATTGTCACACTATTTTAAAAAGATGCTTCAAAATGTCTTGAGGTGTTTAACAATAGTCCAAACCCCAAATATAATCAACGACAGTGATAGAAAATCAGGAAGTAGAAAAGACTTGTATAGTTGTACGAGATCATGACATTTTGACAGACTAACGAGAATATTTATTCATAGAGCCCCATCGTGAGCCTTTCCACCCTGAATGAGTTTTCTTCTCAATGAATATGACTTCTCTTCCTTTTCAGTCTTTCACTTCTCCATCCATCCCCTCCCTCGCTCTCTCTCTCTGCAGTTGCTGTATTGGTGACGTCCGCCAGGATGCAAGTGCCGAGCAGAAGTGAATGAGGGGAAGAGAAATGATTACTGAAACGCACCACTCCTCTCTCTTACGTGGGAGAGACGAAAATAGCAGAAGAAGTGGGGAAGGTGATGGGTTTGAGGGAGGAGGAAGAGGAGGAGGAGGAGGGGTGAAGGGTGTTGTCAAAAGTGACTTGATTGAAAAGAAAATCCCCACAGGTCTGTTTACTTTATTTCAAGCCTGGATAATTTAAAGCAAATGTTTGTGTCCATCACCGAAGGAAACCTGAAGGGCTGCGAGTCATTACTGCTGCTGAAAGACTGAAGGATGAGAGGACTCCTCTAACCGTCCAGTCAGGCTGATGAGGGTCAGGGTCAGTAAAGTAGTAGTAGTAGTGACAGTTTACTGTCATTTGTATAGATTTTAATATTTCAATTTGTCTGCAACCTTGCCAACTCTTCCTGCTACTTTTCTTTTTTCTTTGGTCACAGAAAAATGGTTAAAGTTGCCAAAAGATCTAAGATCGTCTCATTCTCTGCTGCTTTGAACTGGATTTATCGTCAGGGCATTAAAGGAGACAAAAAGCACTTATTTAAGGTGTTTGAAGTTGTTTGAAGTCACCACCGACCCAAAAACTGCAACGTGATGCGAGACCGTCACCTTTGTTTAAGGAGGTCTTGGAAGAACTCTGTTTCAGCGAGCCGTTTGGACGTCGTGGGCCGATGAGACATCAAAGACCCCGATCAGAGCAGAATTATCCCCGACTTCATCTCCCTCCAGCGTCAGCCGCAGGCGGCGGGGGGCACAAAGCTTCAGCACCGAGCTCAAAAGAGGCACGACGAGGAGGGCGGGGCCGCTGACCCCGCTGACCCCGCTGAAGACAGGAGCCAGCTGGAAGGAAACGGTCCTCACAGGCAGCGCCGTCGTATAGGGGTGAAAGGTGATGACAATTATAAGGACCCACAGCCCGCTAGGGCCCACACACAGCCCCCAGTGAATGGGGGAGAGGGGCCCACACCGATATTCTTTCAGGGGGCCCAGAATTCCTAGCAACTGCCCTGCTCACAGAGATGGAAAAGTCTAAGCCAGGTTTCACGCCAGCCTGCTCCTCAGACCCGTCACGATCGTATGAAAAAAAAAAAATTTTGAGTTTGCATGTTTCTTTGCTTGTGGTTTGGTGTGTGCTCGTGTGTGCGTCCGTACTCGCGCATGTGGCTGCGGCGATGTGAGCGATAAGGGCGGAGGAGGAGAAGGAGGTCTGACTCCTTATCTGTTCCTTTGTTAAGATGACACGATTGCAGTAATTGTTCCGGCCACTAATCGGACCAATGCGGGAGATGCTGTGTGTGTGTGTGTGATGACTAGCTGAAAGATGGCTGTTCTGTATTATCAGTCGGTCCACAGCTCATCAGACTCAACCAAAGACAGGTAGATTTATTTCAGCAGTCTGATTGGTCACAGCTGCTGTCTGTCATCTGAACTGCTTTTGTAATGTTCTTTTACATTTCTATCGAAACACCTTTGCATTTTTTCAACCTTGTTGTCTCACACTCCATCCATCCATCCATCCATCCATCCATCCATCATCTCTGCTCATTCAATGTGTTGCATTGCCTCTGCTTTTCCGGCTGAAACAAGTTGAAAACTTGATCGTTTTTTTCTGTCCGTCGTGATTCTGTCGAGAATAAAATCATCCAGCGGCGTTGTTGTGGAAAAAATAAGATCCGATCTCAATGAGAAAATCAAAATAGAATTTATTTAAGAGAAAAGACACAAAAATCTTATGTGCACATAAGGAGAGCTGTCAGTCAGCACTCCACAGAATACTGAATGAGGACTCTGTCTTTACAGAGAGGAGGATTTCCTTTTATGCCAAGACAAAGAGGTGTTGATTCCTCTACAGGTTTTTGCATACAGAATCACGGCAGGTGGTGGGGAAGGCAAAGAGACATTTGTCTTAAATGAGAGTAATAATTAATTTTGGGGACATTATACAGTTCCTTGATCAAGAGGTTAGTTACTTGATGATAATTGAATTTAGGAATGTTTATTCAGAATCACAGCTGACCCCCTGCTGGTGTTTCCTTGATCAATGAATCACAGCTGTCCTCTCTTGCCTTTTGTCCTTTGGTCTGTTGATTATGGTGTGTATTGGTCTTTGTGAGGGCTCAAGCCTCACAGCGGTAACATTTTTCATTTTCTTTTGCAATATTCACATTTGATATTAATTTAACTTTTGATTTTTACCTTTCATGGTTGTTTATGGAGTGCACACATGCCAAAATGAAGGGTATTCTGTTAACATTTGTTTCTTTTGTGTGAGTTGCTGTGGTGGGGCGGAGTATCCTTCCATCCTTGGCAAAGGCGTGGCAATGGGCTGAGGAGCCTTAAGTCTGGGCGCCGGCTCGTCAGGCCCTACTATGTGCCACTGAATTATAGGGGTGTTTGTTTGTTTAGTTATATTGAGTCTCTGCTTTAGTTATTGTTAGTCATTTTGTTTCCCCCTGTGTGTGTTAGTTGGTTTGGCCAAACCATTATATAAGTCACCCTTATGTGTCATTGTGCAGGTCCATTTTCCCTTAGTTAAGTTATACTTTGTTTGTCCAGTTATACGTTGAGTATTGTTATATTTAGTTGATCTCTTTTATAGGCCGGCAGATTTATCCCTTTACTTTGGATTTTGTATTAATTTTTTGGGTCAATAAAACCCAGATTTTTGAAATTACTTTCTGTGTCCTCTTGCCTTACTGCTTGGTCCCTCACAATTGGTGGCAGTGGTGGGATCATCCAGTGGAGGACACAGTTTATTTTTTTTCCTTTTACCCCTGGTGATCTTAGCTTTTTTTTTGGGGGGGGAGAGTTTTCTTCTGTCAGAAAGGAAGACATGCAGCATGGAGGAAAAAGTGACAGGAAGCGAGGAACAGTTGCCGGAGAGAAGCAAGCTGGTGAAGAGGAGTTTGGAGCTGCTGGAGGGGCTGAGAGCACTGAGGGTGAAGAGGGTAAGGAGCCAACTGTGTCAGACTTGGTTTCAATTCTTCAAGCTAATATGGCTGAACAGGAGGCTCGTGAAGCAAGGCAAAAGGAGGTAACTGAACGCCAGGAACAGAGATTTAAAGCACTTCAACACCAGTTCCAGCTTCTTCAGTTGGAAGTTCAGGCTCGAACATCCTCTCAGGATCCTGTATCAGGTAAACCCAGATTTATCAGATATGGAGAGTTTACCATCTACAGCTGATAAGCCTCGAGTCCAGGCTGATTCTGTCCTTCCTTCGCCAAGTCGAGTGTTTGCACATCATGAGCCCAGACTTGAGAAGTTAAGTGATGGTGATGATATTGAACATTTTCTTATCACATTTGAACGGATGGCAATAGCATATCAATGGCAAAAAACAGACTGGGTGTTTCGTTTAATACCACTGTTAACTGGAAAAGCAAGAGGTGCTTATGTACACATGGATGTGGATGATGCTCTTGACTATAACAAAGTAAAAGCTGCCATTCTTTCTAAATTTGACATTAACCATGAGACATACAGGCAGAAGTTCCGTTCTACAGAGGTGAGCCCTGATGAAAACCCCAAGGAACTATATGCCAGACTCAAGGAGCTTTATGGGAAATGGATTCAACCTAAAGGTAAAACCACACAGGAAATTGGTGAAATAATCATATTGGAACAATATTTGAGAATGTTGTCCCCTGAGCTCCAGGTCTGGATTCGTGAGCAGGACCCAGGTTCGGCATGGTAAGCTGCTAGGTTAGCAGACATTTTTGTTGCTGCCCGAAAGAAGGGACAGCCATGGAGTTACACTGCATGGAAAACAAGGGATGGCTCCAAATCAGCTCGGAGAGACTATCAGGGTCCCACAGCCTCTATGGACAGGTTTCCTGTTGGTGAGAATCAGAAAGGTGGAAAGCCATTTAAAGCCTCTAAAAAGCTCATCTGTTATTTGTGTGGTCTTGAGGGTCATACAAAACCTATGTGTCCTAAAAACTCTGCCAAAATGGTCCAAATGTGTTTTATGCCTCGCCAGCATGATGGTCAGGAACTCAAGAATGAGACTGTTAAGATGGAAAAAATAGAAATTAATGGAACTGCTTTAAAGGCACTGCTTGATTCTGGAAGTTCTCGTACTTTGGTCCACAGGGAGTTTGTAGAGCCCAACATTGTACGTACTAATGATACCATCCCTATTTGTTGTGTCCATGGAGATGAAAGGAAGTATTCAACAGCAGATATGTACATCAAGGTGAAAGGACAAACTTACCTTTTGAATGTTGGGGTTGTGGATACTTGCCTTATCCTGCTGTTTTGGGACGGGACCTTCCAGTACTTTTTGACCTGCTGAACTCGGATCAGAAACATAAATGCAGTGTTGCTGTTACTAGAGCACAAGTAGGGAAATCTGACTCATCTGATCTTCTTAAGGCTCTTCCCTTCTTAAATGAAGAATTGGAGGAGACACCGGGGAGACCCAATAAAAGTCGCAGGCAGAAAAGGCAAGAAAAGTTCAAATATACAGCAATGAAACCAATAAACACTGAGACCGACTTGCCTTTGGGACTTCAAATTCCAGCAGATATAGCTGAATTACAAAAAAATGATCCATCTTTAGCTTCTATTTTTCAGAAAGTGATGAAAGATCCAGGAGAGGAGCAAGATGTCAGAGCAGAGTACACTCTGAAAAATGGTAAACTCTACCACCAACAGGGGTCAGTGCTGAAGCTAGTGGTTCCTCAAGGGATGAGGGATGTTGTTCTCACCTTGGGACACTCTATTCCCTGGGCTGGCCACCTGGGTAAGAATAAGACCACAGCTCGAATAAAACAACAATTTTACTGGCCTGGCCTCTACAAAGATGTGGCAAATTTTTGTAGAAGCTGCCCTCAGTGCCAAGTAACATCTCTCAAAACTCCCTCCAAAACTCCACTTCAACCGTTACCCATCATTGCTACACCATTTGAACGCATTGGAATGGATATTGTTGGTCCTGTTGAGAGAAGCAAAGGAGGAAATTGCTATATGCTGGTTATCACTGACTACGCTACAAAGTATCCAGAAGTGTTTCCATTGAAGTTTATTAGAGCAAAATCAGTGGCCCTCTGTTTGGTGCAGCTTTTCTCACGAGTGGGTTTTCCAAAAGAAATCCTGACTGATCAAGGCACTAACTTCATGTCTACCTTATTGAAGCAGGTGTATCAGTTGCTGGGGATCAAGAGTTTGAGAACAACACCATATCACCCCCAGACTGATGGACTCACAGAGCGGTTCAATCAGACTTTGAAGCAGATGCTCCGAAAGGTGGTAAATGACACCGGTACAGATTGGGATCAGTGGTTGCCGTATCTTCTCTTTGCCTACAGGGAAGTCCCACAAGCCTCAACTGGGTTTTCCCCATTTGAACTCTTGTATGGATATGAGGTTCAGGGGCCCCTATCTTTATTGAGAGACACTTGGGAGGGGGAAAAAGATGGAAGTAAAGCCTAACATTGTGTCTTATGTTGTTCAGATGAGGGATCGACTCCAGCGAATGACTGAGCTTGCACAGTCACACATGGCAGAGGTCCAGCAGCAGCAGAAGACCTGGTATGACCGCTCAGCACGACAGCGATCCTTCAACCCAGGACAAAAGGTGCTGGTGCTCCTCCGCAGTGATGATAACAAGTTGCTGGCTAAGTGGCAAGGGCCCGTTGAGATCTTGAAGAAACTTGGACCCACTACTTACCAGGTTTCCAACCCGGGGCGGCCACACGCCAGCAAGGTGCTGCATATAAATCTTCTGAAAGAATGAGTCCAGCGGCCTGACAAAGCCGAAGTGATGCTCATAAGAGGAGTGCCAGAGGAAGAGGAGGTGGGAGAGCAGTATCTGCCATCTGCTGGTGCTCTCGACTATGATCTTGCCCATCTGCCAGAGGATAAGCAGCAGCAGGTGAGAGAAGTATGTAACTCTCCAGTGTTTCAGGAAAATCCTGGGAGAACAGATAAAGTAGAACATGACATTGTACTTAAAGAAGGAGCTTCTGTAAGGCGTCTGAGTTACAGAATTCCTGAACGTCTCCTGGCATCCCTGAAAAAGGAACTGGACCTGATGCTATCTTTGGGAATCATCGAGACTTCAAAGAGTGAGTGGTGCAATCCGGTGGTCCTGGTGCCGAAAAAGGATGGCAGCATGAGATTTTGTTTCGACTTCAGGTACCTGAACTCCATCTCACTATTTGATTCATATCCAACACCAAGGATCAGTGAATTACTGGAAAGGCTGGGAAAGGCAAGGTACTTGACAACAATTGACTTATGCAAAGGTTACTGGCAGGTCCCATTAACCGAGAGGTCTAGGAAGTTGACGGCCTTCAGAACCCCGTGGGGCCTTTTCCAGTTCACTGTGATGCCATTTGGCCTGCATGGAGCTCCAGCAACCTTTCAGAGGTTAATGGACCAGGTACTGTGTGATATCTCTGGATTTGCTGCTGCTTACCTGGATGACATTGTTATTTACAGTGACACCTGGGAGGAGCACCTGGCACATCTCCATGCTGTTTTTGATCGTCTCCAGGCTGCTGAGCTGACGGTAAACTCATCAAAATGCATCTTTGCTGCTGCTGAGACGGAGTACTTGGGGCACGTGATTGGGCACGGGGTGGTCAAGCCACAGGTCAGTAAGATCCAAGCCATTGGGTCATGTACTCTGCCTCAGACAAAGAAGCAGCTGAGATCCTTTCTAGGAATGGCAGGTTTTTACCATCGGTTTATACCACAGTTCTCCACCAGGGCGGCAGCCCTGACAGATTTAGTGGGCTCAAAGAGTCCTCACCAGATTCAGTGGACAGATGAGGCCATGGCAGCTTTCTATGATGTCCGCCAGTCATTGAGTGAGGAGCCTGTATTGTACAGTCCCAACTTTGATGAGCCCTTTATTCTGCAGACTGATGCTTCCGACAGGGGTTTGGGGGCAGTGCTTCTCCAGGGTCCACCAGAGGACCGACATCCAGTGGCCTACATCAGCCGAAAACTGTTCCCAAGGGAGGTACGCTATTCAACTGTGGAAAAGGAGGCCCTAGCCATCAAGTGGGCCCTGGACTCTTTCCGGTACTACCTCTTGCACAGTAAAAAATGGGGTGTCAATATTTCAGAGTCAACCTATATTAACCCAGATAGAGTATTCACAACTATATGGAGAGTAAACCCACTCTAAGGGTGGAGTTAAAAGTCAGTGTAAAATTTCGCAGATATGCAGTGAAAAAATCAACTCTGCAGAGTGATTACACGCCAGTGTGACGTCTTAGGCCGGGCATACACTGTGCGATATTTTAAATCGTTTGAATCAGCCCTATCTCAAACTGCACGACTAGATCGCTGAGTTCAAAAGTCCACGAGTAATGCTCTCACACTGTACAGCCCGATGCTCTGATGCGACTTGACTGCTTACACTATACGTTCATAACACACGTCGGACTTCTGTATACCGGAACTGCAACGTCAAAAAAAAAGCTGCTCTCCACGGACTGCCAGCGCCTGGCTGTCACCTGATTGATGAGCTGACAGGCTCCGATTGGCTCTTAATTTTGACAACAAACACCACATGTTGCGCAAAATACTAATTATCTGTGTAATCACAATATTTAATGTTTGTTATATTAGTCTTATGTTGTGCGATGAAGTTTTTATCTGCCAACAAGCAAATATTTTGTGTCTGCTAATAATAATAATATATGTATAATAATAATATATATATAATAATATATATAATATATGACTTATCAAACGACCAGTTACAAAGTGCTTTACAAGGCAGATAAAAGAACACGTTTCATGCAACAGAAGGAGGATCATTTTTATTTTAACTTCAATCAGCGATCGAGGACACTTTATCTAAGAACGTGGTCTGCAAACTACAGGTAACATACAGGTGATCTAACTGGAAGTGTCTCCTCCTGTATGTGCTGGAAACTGTCCGACGTGACTGCAGCTTTTTGTCTCCACCTCCTGCTGCGGCCGCCTGATCTCGTCTACTCGCCAGGCGAGGCGCAGTTCATCTCAAACGCACCTACTGCTTCTACTGTGAGATACCTTCACGAGGAGCGACCAGGATTTCAAACAAGTTTGATTTCCTTGCGAGCACACGACTTGTGATCGGGAGCTCGTCGGGAGGTGTTGATCTCTCGTCGTTACCCCACGTATACTGCACGAAGCACGACTCACGATAGGGTCGAAATTCGGCCCGATCAAAAAAATACTCGCACGACTGGAAATTCGGCTCAAAACGAGCCGACAGTCGCACAGTGTATGCCCGGCTTGAGGCAGAAGCCCGCTCTCTCTAAACTCAAAGTGGTAGGCTATTCTGTTGGCAAAATAAGTAGGTTATCATGCCAAAGTGGAGAAAATATAAGAAATGGTGTTTACGTGGTTGATGTTACTGCTGCTGTGTTAACTTGGGCCTGGCACTGGGATATATGTGCATTTTTGCACATTTTCTGTGACATGCACTATGATAAGATAAAACTATTAATTTAGGCTTAATTGTTTAATACTGTAAATGCATTTAAAACCACGTTTATTCAAATATGAAATGTTTTCGTATGAAAACACGTATTGGGCGGTTTTTTCCTGAAGTCGGCGGGTTTTGGAACGCGATTGGGCGGAAATGGCTCAACCAAATCTGGCAACACTGGCTGAGCCTTCACATGCTGCGGGAGTTGTCTAGAGTGGTGCAACAGATGGGTAAGTAACGTTAATATTATCGCAACGTCGTTTAATAATTGTTTTTCAACTAAACACGGTTTTATAGTTTCATAGATGTTGACTGAGGACTTGTTGTCAACGTCTATCTCTCTGTTGGATGACACTGTGGAGTAGCTACATGCAACATACAACTAACTAGCTTGCTAGCAGTTCGTAAGTCGACATTTTCTCATTAAGTTAAGATGTAACGCTACGTGCAGTGTGTACTATGTTAACGACGTATGTGCCGGTGAGACTTAAATACACGCTGCCTGCCGTACGGCAAAGTTATATTTTATCGTTATTAGTATGCTAATTGTAATAGCTAATTAGCTTGAAGCTTATACCACCACGACATAGCGAGAATTGCCGTGTTTGCGCCCCCCTGCGTGGCGTCAACAACCGACGACTCAACGGTCAGTTTGTCCTTTTTCTTGGGGTGAAAGTAACTAAATACAAATACTCAAATTACTGTTATTAAGTAGGTTTTTGGGGTACTTGTACTTTTATGAGTAGAATTTCAAGTCTGTACTTTTACTTGGACTTAAGTATTCATTATGCCATGTCTACTTTGTTACTTTTAAAATCATAGCTGAGTACTGAGTACAATTTTCATTAATATCCACCTTTTATCTGCATTTTTGTTACCAGAAAGGTGATCTGATAGCACACAAGCCGATGAAAACCAGGACATGAAAACAGAAAATAAAATAAAACAAAAAAAGGATGTCAATTATTGATCTTTATTTCATTTTGCGTTAAGAATTTAACCAGTTAAAAATTTATTGGATGGCTATTTAATCAATCGTCGTGGCAGCAACTGCACCTCATCTGATTTTGTTTTTTGTCTGCCTGAGACATTTGCTGAATATGGAAATAAAAACTTAAAATGAGAAAAGAAGACAAAAAACAACCAATCAAATCTGTATAGTATCAGTTATTAATGATTAATTGATTGTTAGCGTTTTAACTATTGGTAAAGCAAAACACAAAATTTAGAGCCCCATGGAGAGGTGACAGTGACATCACCGGTTAAAAGTAACTAATACTCTGAGTAGGGTTTTTTTGGTGAATACCATGTACTTTTACTCGAGTATTTTTCAAACACCAGTACTTTTACTTGTAATTGAGTAATATTTTAGCAGTGTCATAGTACTTGTATTTGAGTACAGATTTTCAGTACTTTTTCCACCACTGCCCTTTTCTGAAGTGGCCAAAGTGGTGCCTGAGATTACACAGACAGTGGTGCTTCTTTACACAGCAGTGGTGCACACTGTACTGTTGCTCACTCTCACTGATGAATTGAGTAAAATAAAGTTGTAAAGTGGTGCTTATGCACAGCGAGACATGCTCACCCATAAAGCAACAGGGAGTGCTTGAGTATAACGTACGTTTACAGCGGGTAGTGAGCCACTGCAGCCGAAGTTAAGACTCTTCTCATGTTACTATAGCCACTTCAGTGACTATGGGACATTTAGGGAATGCCATAAATCGTATAGCATGAATGATTGTTATTATTGAGCTGTTCTATGACCTAATGGAAGTATTTTGTCTTTACCATAGACTATTAAATTTTTCCACAATTCCATTGGACTTAAAAGTACACAATTTCTGCTCGGGCTAGCATGCCCACAGGCCACCCACCATATCACACTTAACTGATAGCATGATGGATTTGTTCATCACAAATTAATAGGGGTGTAACGGTACACAAAACTCTCGGTTCGGTACGTACCTCGGTTTTGAGGTCACGGTTCGGTTCATTTTCGGTACAGTAAGAAAACAAAATGCAAAATATAAATGTGCTAGTTGTTTATTACACACTTTTGTGCTTTTAAAACAATAAGAACATTAGCCTATACAAAGCTAGAATTTTGCTCAAAAATATAAATACAATATTCTGAAATGTAGATATTTTGAAAAACAAAATTAAAATAATATTGGCTCAGACTTTTTCTTAAAGAAAATATCCATCTGATGTGCAAAATTGAACAGTTGCAACACTGAACAGTTTAAAGTTGTTGCTCAGATTAAATAACATGAATAAGGCTCAGACTGTTTCTTTAAAAACAAATCATTGTATTTTTTCATAAAGTCCCGGTATGATTTTCTGGCTAAAATGTGGACGAGAAGGTAATTGATATCGGGGTTCGAATACTTTTATCATGTGTTTGAAGCCAGCGTTTAGGGTGATTAGGTCTTAAATCTGCAGCTATAAAACACAACTTTGGCTCCCCGGTGAAATATAAACAGAGACAAAGAGAAGTTGATAAAACCAAAGTGGTTTGCCGACATTGTTCATCCGAGATCGGGTATGTTTCTGGCAACACGTCTAACCTGTTAACTCATTTGAACGGCACCACCCCAGCGTGAACATCGCTACAAAAAGAGAAAGACGACCGAGTACAAACACAGCTTCCCACCACATTTAACACTATGTCGCGGGAGGCTTATTGCCAATGCTAGCGGCATTAGCATTAGCCACGACGTCCGCTACAACTGCTGTTTGTTGTGCTCCATGCGGTCCTCTACTTAATATGTCCGTGTGGAAACTCGTTCGGTACGCCTTCGTCCCGAACCGACCACGTCATACTGAACGGTTCAATACAAATACATGTACCGTTACACCCCTACAAATTAACTATATAAACTTTGCCTTGTTGTTCACAGTAATCAACTGAATTGCAATCAGAGTGGACCAACAGTTGGTAAGTAGGCTCAGGTTATGGAACAATATAAGCACATTAATAAGTTACTCTTTGTTCAGCTGTTTTTCTTGGTTGTTATTTTTTCCCTTTTCTTGTTTTAATAGAATATGCTGCTGCGTGTTTTGTTTGGAGGGGAACAGAAGTATGTTAGGCTGTCTGACCTAACATTCGATGCCTTCATGAAAGAAGGTTAGTGAGTACATCACGATAAAACAATATCACAACTTTTTACTTGGTTGAAAATTCTTTCTCTTATGCCTTAAAATAGATGGGAATGATCTATTGACTTAAGTCTCAACACAACAACATTTTGTGAAAACATGAGGCTTACTCTACTTAGTTAACATTTTGATTCTCATCAGAAGGAAATGGTCTTTCAAGCTTTGATTTCTTTTCCTTCCATTACGTCAGTGTGCCTAAAATTTAACATACCAGAGGGCAGGCAGCCAGATATGAAGGTGCTAGACCAATCTGACACAGAAGTTGACAGAGAGGTCTTTGAAGAAATAGTGAAGGAGTCACCTGGAACCCTCCGAGTCATGTTGATCAACCAAGAACTTGGTAATCGCTGACCATTCAGTGTTCATGTTAAACTTAAAGGCTGGGATGGGAGTAATAACAGTTACATTTAATATGCTTCTGTTTTGTTTGTTTTCCCTAATGCACAGATGCTTCTCTGTCATCGTCATCATCATGCTCAGTTACATCTGAAGACACTATCATTCTGAACTTCACGATGTGTGACCCTCCTGAAGAAGCAGCTGCTGCCGAAGGAAGTGAACCTAAAAGGCCATGCCACATAAACTATGAGGCAAAAGCGGTGGGTAGTGGACATTGTTGTGAAGTCTAATCTGGATTTTGTTCTATTTAATGGGAAGTTTTTTTATGTTATCATTTTCCAGTCGTACATATAGTTTAAAAATTTCTGACTGCATGTTTTTTCTCCATTTAAGTTGATTGAAAAAATCCTTACAACAAAGCCTGGCGGTGAACACATCATGCAAGAGTATGCAAAAACTAAATCACTGAAAGATGCCACCAGAAGACAGATGATAAACATACTTGCTGCTGAGATGACACAAACACATGGGTAAGAATCATACATGTAGGCTATGAAGAATCATTGTTACTATTTAGATTGGTTTTAATTGTGTCCAATTAATTGATTGTCATCATTAAATTAATACATTAGGACATCCCCCCCAAAAAGTGTCAGAGTGATGTACGCACAAGGGATAGTTGCTCTGTTTCCATATCTCAAAGACCCATTTTCACAACATGGATATGTAAGTAAAAGGGTTATTACAACATTTAACACATAATTTCCCTTAGAAATGTTGATAGCATAGTCAGTCTGTGTTTATTTAATTACATAGGAACATTACTACGACCCAGAGAGCGGTTCAGGATACCTTGCATGGCGGTTGAAGACCATTCAAAGGAAAGCTGGGGAGGAAAGAGGTCCCTCTGTCAGCAAATCTCCCAAAAGTAAGTTTACTTATCAGTTACATATGATATTGATGGATTGTGTAGGCAGGAGTCAATAAAATTGTGTTTTGTCTTAAGGTGGTGGGCCAGGCCATGGTCAACCTAGACCCTTGACCACTGACAAAGTGTTATCTGATGAGGAGGTGGAAGCAGCTATTGCTGTTTTGAAACACTCTGCTGATGAAGACACTGTCCGTGAGAAGATGAAAGCTACCTTCAGTCATCGTCATTCAATGGTCAACGATGAAAAGAGAACAGCAGATGTGTTCTCAGTCTTCCCGAGATTTCTAGACACACCAGGACTGGTAAGACATCTTCATTAGCTGAATCACTTAAATATATACAGCATGTGTTACGGGTACCAGCTGCAGATGCCTGTTAACAGTTTTATCTGTGTCTGTGAAATGAGAAAACGAGTCACCATTTGCAGGACATGGCTGCTTCGGTCGAGTTCTCACACACATTTTGTTATTCAAGCCATGAGACAACATAAAATAGAGACACTTGAGCCACCGAAATCATAATGTTAACTTTGCCTGTATAACACAGTAACTAAATGCATCGCCACCATCACATTTTACAAACAGTCAGGGGTTGTTGTTTTTTTGCAGACCAACGTGACCACGGCCTGTGTGTGTATGTGTATAGATGTACTGTCAGATATTGTCACAAAGGGCTAAAACACAGAAACAAAATCATTAAAAGTTCACAAATGCAGTGTCTCTCATCACTCATTTTTATGCACTATTTTTGCTTTACAGATAGAACAAGATTTCCGACTGCTGTTTGGGGAAATCACAGCCAACAAATTCTTGGAGAAGTGGCCCACCAATCTCAAGACAAAAGTGATAACAGAAAGCCGAGGACTGGTGCCCACTACAGAGCTGCTGGATTTAATGCGCAATGCTGAGTCAACTGCTGTGGTTGAGAATGGTATGACAGGGGGGTGTTTTTAATGGCTGTTGTTTGTAATTTTGCCAATTTAATGTACATGTGACATAAATATTTCATATTTTATATATCTTATAGTATTATATCTTACACTGTGTCTTTTACTTTATTATTTATTGTAACAGGCGCAATGACACATTTCACTGTGCATTGTTTTATGTATAATTGTGTATGTGACAAAATAAGTCTTATCTCATCTTATCTTTATGCGTTTGTTGGTCTGTAGGCTGGGACAGTGACATGTCTGCCATCTTGCTGCTCCTCCATCTCCTGCCACCATCCGCACAGGGAAGGAAGAGGCCAGGGAAGATGTCAGCATGTCAGGCTGTGGAACACCTCATCAAATTCATAAAAGTATGCCAAACAGTTGTTTAAAATAATTTTCATCACCTCAATTTCATGCCCAGTGTTCTAATGTCAGAGATTGGTCACTAATTATTTCTGTCGAATGTTTGGTTTTAGGCTGGAACCAGTGTACAACAGCACCTTGATAACATCAGTCAAAGCAGCCAGCCCTACCTCCTCGCTCAGGGGCCTGCAAGAAGCAGCATTCACAGCTTCTTCATTGTGGTCGATAAGTATGCGCTTCCATGTAAGGCAACAGGTTCAGTGGGAGCCCTTGATGAACTCTTTAAGGCCCATTACGTCTTTGGTACCTCATACAGCTCTTCCCTGGCCAACTTCTTCACATTTCTGCAAACAACCATTTACAATATTGACGTTGGGGAAACGAAGGAAACTCCCAGAGTTGTAGAGTTGCGAGCAAGAATGGCACGTTAGTGTCGAGATCAAACAATGAAGTGTTTTCTTTGCAGAAGTGACCATGGGAGACCAAACAGCCTTATAAAGCACCTTAAAGTAATTCATGGTCTTTGTACTGGCCGGACTCTTCATCTTAAATGTGGCCAAGTAGGATGCTCACGTTCTTTTGGTAGCTTTTCTGGCTTCAGAAAGCATCTGAATAAGTGCCATGTAAGCGGTTCATTTGATTCAGTTGAAGAAGGTGATTTTTCACCACACCAAAGTGTTGAGTGTAATGCCACTGATGTTAATGTGTCATCTGAACATTTGGAGGCAGAGTCCACAGTGTCTTCTACACACCTTGTAAATAGTTGTGCATCTGTAATTTCAGATTTAAAGGCAGCAGGTGTAAGCCAAAGTGTTGTGAACTCTGTTGTGATTTCCATGGAAGAGATTGTTCAAGATGTCCAGCAGCATGCTAAAGAAACTGTCATTCAGCATGTATTTAGTGATGAGAGAGAAACTGAAACATGCAAGAAGGTTGAAGCATGTTTTGAGGAGTTAGAGAATCCTTTCACAATTCTTAATTCAGAGTACAAGCGATCAAAATTTTTATCAGGCAAGTGGGAAACTGTAGAACCAGTTGAATGTGTAATTGGCTCAAGATTTGACACAAGGCGAAATAAAAAGACCGGAACATATGATCAGATTGTTGTTCAAGATAAATTCATGTATGTTCCAATTTTATCTACATTGGAGTCGATATTTAAAAGTCAGTATTTTGCTGAAATGTTGAAAAGCTCAGACATTGATGACTCGAGACTCAGAGATATTTGTGATGGATCTCTATTTAAGACTCACCCTCTGTTTTCAACTGAAAAGCACACAGTGCAGATCCAGATGTTCTATGATGACTTTGAGGTTGCGAATCCTCTTGGTTCCAAGCGAGGGATTCATAAATTGGGTGCAATATATTTTACCTTAAGAAACATCTCTCCAAAATGGAATTCTATGTTGTCCAACATACACCTGTGTGCCTTATTTCATGCACAAGATCTTAAACGGTACGGTTTTAGTGAAATTCTTGCTCCTCTTGTTCAAGACATTAAAGTTTTAGAGAGTGATGGTATTGATATTCCACTGTATGGAGGTCGTGTTCGTGGCAGCGTTGTACAGGTCACTGGTGATAATTTAGGCTTACATACCTTGTTTGGTCTGGTGGAGTCTTTCAGTGCAAGGTACTGTTGCAGATTTTGTTTAGCTGAAAAAGATGACTTTCAAACAGAATTCTCTGAAGATTCTTCCAAAATAGTGTTGCGTACCAAAGACACACACACACTGCTCACTGTCAAGAAATGGCTCGTAATCCATCTCTTCCATATGTTTTTGGTGTGAAAAGGTCAAGTTTATTGAACTCTTTGACATATTTTCACACAACTGAGAACTTTTCAGTTGATGTGATGCATGACATTTTGGAAGGGGTGGCCCAGTACGAGTTGAAGCTTTTGTTTTTGCATTTTAAAGAACAACATGTTACACTGGGGGACCTGAATGCGAGAATACAAAGTTTTGATTATGGATTCATGGAGAGAAACAATAAGCCAGTGGCTGTGAATTTCAGTGGCGAGTCCAATGATCTGGGACTAAATGCATCTCAGTCATGCTGCTTAGTGAGGAATGCTCCGCTCCTCTTTGGAGATTTGGTAGCCTCTACTGACCAACATTGGGGCCTACTTCTTTTATTACTACAAATAATAAACATTGTATTTTCTCCCATGTTAACTCAGGGTCTGTGTGTGTACTTAAAACATTTGATTGTGGAACACCACAAACTGTTCAAGATGTTGTATCCTCAGAAAAAACTTTTACCAAAGCACCATTTTCTTATCCATTATCCCCACTGTATCCAGAAAATAGGACCTGTACTTCATAGTTGGTGCATGCGCTATGAAGGCAAGCACAATTTTTTCAAGAAACAGCTCAAGTCATTTAAAAATATCACCAAAACGCTGGCCAAAAAACACCAGCATCATATGGCACATATTTGGCGATCTTCAACAACCTTTAGTTGGTTAGACATTGGTCCTGGAAAAATGGTGTCTTTGGGATTGGTAAAAGGAGGTTCTGAAATTGTCAAGGCAATGCAAGTGCCGTCCAGTGTTAAAGTTATGAAAGTGAATTGGGCTAAACACAATGGTTTTGTTTACCGCCCGCATCTGGTTATTTGTGGCAAAGTTGAATCTGAAATGCCTGTGTTTTACCAGATTGAGTCTGTTCTGATAATACATGAGAAATTGTTGCTGCTCACTGTACCTCTGATTACAGTAACTTTTCAAGAACATTTCCATGCATATGAAGTGACCAGGACAAAGCAAGATGTTGTTGTCTTTAATGTTGACAGTCTGCATTATCCCAGGCCTTTTGACATACAAATGTCATATGGAGTGAATGACACAGCTCTCTTTGTTGTCCCATATTGCTTTATCTGGTGAGCATTAAAGCAAGCTGTTACTGTAACCTTGTTTGTGTTTATTTCTATTTGATAGGTTAGATCACAGCAATTCAGTAATATATATAACATCATAGTATAATAGCATATCACCTAGATGAAAAAAAAAAAAAACACTGTAGAGAAATAAAAATGAAATATTATTACACATTAGAGTGTAATTTTAAAAACTAATTTTGGAGTAAATTTAGCTCTATAAAGTGTAATCATATTACTCTGAACAGTGTGAACAAACCTCAGTGTTAAATATTTTTACAGATTTCATTGTTAATTTTGACACTGAATTGAGTAAAATTAACTCTGAAAATTTGACACTGGCCATAGAGTACATTTAACTCTAATTTTGAGTGGGACCAAATGTTATCTGAACAGAGTTAAATTAAACTCTCTAAGAGTTAAATTGACACTCTGTTTTTTACTGTGTGGGAAGAGAGTTCAGCTTGGAAACGGATCACCGGGCACTTCAGTGGATGGAGAGAATGAAGGACACTAATGGCAGGATCACACGCTGGTACCTGGCATTGCAACCCTTTTGTTTCAGCATCACACACATCCCAGGAAGGAACAACACAACAGCTGACTACCTCTCTCGCTCTACTAGCGAGAGTCCTGAAGAGGGGGTGTGTGTGAGGGCTCAAGCCTCACAGCGGTAACATTTTTCATTTTCTTTTGCAATATTCACATTTGATATTAATTTAACTTTTGATTTTTACCTTTCATGGTTGTTTATGGAGTGCACACATGCCAACAATGAAGGGTATTCTGTTAACATTTGTTTCTTTTGTTTGAGTTGCTGTGGTGGGGCGGAGTATCCTTCCATCCTTGGCAAAGGCGTGGCAATGGGCTGAGGAGCCTTAAGTCTGGGCACCGGCTCGTCAGGCCCTACTATGTGCCACTGAATTATAGGGGTGTTTGTTTGTTTAGTTATATTGAGTCTCTGCTTTAGTTATTGTTAGTCATTTTGTTTCCCCCTGTGTGTGTTAGTTGGTTTGGCCAAACCATTATATAAGTCACCCTTATGTGTCATTGTGCAGGTCCATTTTCCCTTAGTTAAGTTATACTTTGTTTGTACAGTTATACGTTGAGTATTGTTATATTTAGTTGACCTCTTTTATAGGCCGGCAGATTTATCCCTTTACTTTGGATTTTGTATTAATTTTTTTGGGTCAATAAAACCCAGATTTTTGAAATTACTTTCTGTGTCCTCTTGCCCTACTGCTTGGTCCCTCACAGTCTTGTTAAGAAAGTCAAATCAATTTTTAAACATATTATTAAAGACAAATAAAATGAACAAAATTACAAGATGAATAAACCAAATAAAAATTTCCTCCACAGCGTTTACACAGAATGAATATGATAAAAAAAAGGGAGAGTGACAATAACACAACTTTGAATGTCCTCAGAAGTACTCTGTTGTTTTCTAATAATTCACATATTAACCCTGACAACTGAACATTTTTGGATGGTGACAGCTGCAGAGAGCCAGGAGGCCACTGCTCACTCCTCCTCCCTGCGTGGAAGCCGTAATGTGATGCATTAAACGGTGCACACAGAGTGGACGCTCACCAACTTCCTCCCGTTCCCCGGTCTGCCTGCAGCAGACGGTTTGCAATCGCAACAGGTTCCAGGAGCCGCTGATGATTGGAGAGCTGCTGGGCTGAATTCCCAGAAGGCCCAGGGATGTCCAGGCAGGATCATTGAGTGATGCTCCCCCGCAGCGCTGTGCTGCACGCAAAAGCACACACTTTTCATTTCTTTTTTGGTAATGTCATCTTGCACTGAAAATTACTTGAGCTTCTCGCCCCAGGGTCGTCCTTGATCTCTGAGCACCTTCACTCAATCAAGAGAAAAAAAACAAGACAGTGTGAGAGTTTATCTTCCCGTTCACGCTGTCTTTGAGTCAGTGCAGATGCACCCACAATGCAATGGGTTCAAAAGGTTCACAAGCTATCAAAGCAGGACTCTTGATTCAGTTAAGGACATGCAAGTAAAAATTTATAAAAACCTAAAGCATCATGTTGTGGAATCCTGCAGCTGTCGGTGTTCCAACAGAGATAATGATGATGGACCCGTTGGTGCCTGTTGTAAAGGGTGATAGTAAAATGATGAACAAGGAAGATTATCATCATATCACCATCACGTGCGTTGCTTTTATGCCAACAGCCCAAAATTCAGAAAAACCTTCAACCGTCTGAAATCCCAGTTAAACCTTAACCTTCCTCCTGTGTTAGCTTTCTGTTACCATCCCCGGTGTTAACGGGTTGGTTTCCACCCGTGTCTTAAATCAGCTTTAAAGTACACTAAAACCAATAACATATCATCAATTTTTTTTGTTGTCATCTCTTAGTTACCTTGTTAGGCTTCCTTATCCATGAAAATGTTGGGTTTAATATTTTTGGTGTGGGTCTCTGGGCCTTTAATTTTTATGAGTATACCTCTCGATTTCAATAAAAAAAAAAAGAAAAATTTACCTCAAGAGAATCCTATAAATGAATAAAAAGTTGTTGTGTTTCCTGAATATTACTGAGGGGTATAGAACACATCTCTAAAATGAATTTGCTTGGTTTATTTTTTCATTTTAAAATTAATAACTATAGTAACATCTATGGTGATTAGGGGCCAGTTTTGACCCACATATAATTTCTTCAAGAAAATGCAAAAAAAAAAAAAAAAAAAAAAAAAAGTTTTTTTTTTGACTGCAATAGCACTTTTAATATAAACAAATTGAAACAGAGAACAGGTCATAACACAAAATATTGATTTACAAGTTCAAAGAAACAAACAACAACCAATCAAACAAATCAAATCAATAGAAATCAATTATTACTTCCAAAACTAATAGCTAAACAAGCTAAATCAGAATAAAAGTCTCTGTGTGCAAGAACATACTTGTGTGTGTGTGTGTGTGTTTAGATACATGTGTGGCAAAAAGTGACACTTGTAGTGTTTTTTAGTAAGAAGAAGAAGAACACCAATGAAAGCATCAAGGTATTCCTCAACAATGTCTTTCCAGATGTCACCATGGACTTTTTTTCCTTCCAGGTTTGTCATAGAAATGATGGATTTTTTTTGGCAATGGCATAAATAGCTCAAAACATGTTTTTATGTCAGTGACTCTGGTCACAGAAGACCGTGTGATACCAAGGGGTAATTTTGATGACATTTTCAGCAGCTGCCCTGCCATGTGGCATGTTGAGGTACTAAACTCCAAAAGATCCTACCATTTTTTGACTTGAATCCTTCAGCAGGAGCAGCCTCAGCACCAGTGACCTCCTCATCACACTCAGATGTGTCTGTCTCTTCTGGCTGATACTCCACATTGTCCTCTTTCTCAGAAACTTGATCCTCTTCATCTCTATGCTGATCTGAGTCTTCTCCCATACTTTGTCCAAAAATATTATCTAGAACTTCACTCACCATAAATCTTCTTTTCATTTTTACACACTGTAAATTGGAGATGTGCCCTCTGCAGGTCAAATGAGTGAAGTGACCTCACAGTGACCTGGTAAAGTGACCTGGACATGCCCATCTGAGTTTGTTTCGTTTTTTAGCAGTTATACTTGACAAATAAGTGAAAGTAATTTCTCAGTGTTCTTTTATCTGGTGCCTATTGATGACACTAGAAACAAAGGTCAATTACAGAGTTTAATACAATCATGAATACAAAGAATCAATATGCCATGCAGAATATTTTAATTAGCCGATGATACATCTTCCTAACATCACAAGAGATGCCAGGAAAATGCACCCTGGAAGTCAGATTCTGTCCCTTTTTAAAAGATCCCGCGTAGGCGGATCTCCTCCTAAGTTTTATGGCCCTTTATCTCAGAATCCAAATGGCCAAAAGCAGGTCCAGACGCATGTGATTGTGTTTGTCCAGGAAATGAGATGTCTCTTAAATGTTTATCTTTTGGTCGCAAACTGTTGGTGGGGGTCGGGGAGGATGTTACAGTAATTTAAGTCATAAACCTGAGCTGAGGAACTCAAGATCATAAAAGGAGACAGCATTCCTTCATGTCATGAAGTTTTAGTTCGAACAATTATACAGTCCTCAGATATTTTAACCCTAACATAAGCTTCCCTTGAAGCTCACATGATTGGGAGAGGATGTGGCTGTCTGCATGTTGGCTGGCAGTGATTTCCATTTTGGCTCTAATTATTGCTTTTTAATTGTATTTTTATAACCGGGTCGAAACCGACCCTAACACCACAAATGACATAAATTCAACCAGAGCATTTTAAAATGTAGTGAAAAAACATTTTTTTGTTTAATTTTGTTGAAATCGAGGTTCCTGACAAAGTCAAAAAGCCTTGATGCGATAAACAAATTTTAAGAGATTCTTTTACGCATTTAAAAACTAAAACGGGTCGGTGGCGACCCTAACACAAGAGGAAGGTTAAGAAACCTCCAACGGCTGCAGAGCATAATTGTCAGGGCCTTGCATGAGTGATGTCTGGTGGTCCTGGTCTGGAGACGGTGGAGATTGGTCTTTATGGCCCTGGGTGGCAGAAAGTGGACGCCCATGTACAGCTAGATTAACGGCTTCAGCAGTTTTATGGGCATGAGCTCATTATTCAGCCACTCTTACCAGCAGCTGCAGCCGTGGTTGCTGGTTTCACCACAAACTGGTTTTGTGATAAATGTGGATCTGAGGGTTTCCTTTTTTTTCAGCCTCAGTTCTATGGAGCCCCGTTTGGGTCATAATTCAATGAATAAATGAGTCTATTATCATGAAATACAGGTGTTTATTATTATGAAATACGTATCCATTATTATGAAATGTTTGCCATAATTATGAAATACATGTTTATTATTATTAAATATTTCCTATTATTATGAAATATATGTGTATTATTATGAAATATTTCCCATTATTATGAAAAAAAGGTAATTATAATGAAAATATATTTTATTATTATTTAATCTTAGTTTAATGCATAATAGTTTATTTCAGAATGGCTTTTTTATCTAAGAAGGAGTTTTTACATAATTGTTTCCTTTTTCATAAGAATGCACTTTTACATAATAATGACATTTTGCCACTGGGCGGGACCAGTGGTTGACCTGAGCGCTCATTGGCTGATGCTTCTCCATTCTACGCTCTGACATTGACTAGTTTTGGCCGTGAGGTCCAGTTAGCAGCGGGCCGTGGCGTCATCAAGGTGCGCTCCTAGTCCGATTGCAGCTATGGCAGCTTGGACTGAGCTACGGGAAACCTTGACATTTCTTAGTCGATGTCAACTTTTAACTGTAAACTGAGGTGCATTCTGCCACCTACTGGCCTGGAGTATATACATTGCACCTCTCGCCCACTATCGATATTCACTGTTCTGTTGCTTATGCCTGAATGAAAGAGCAGCCAATCACATAAATGGATCCGCCCTCTCTGCTGTGATTGACACACAAATCATTCTTATGAAAAACAAAGCCATTATTATGTAAAAGCTCATTCTTATGAAAAACGAAACCATTATCATAATAATGGGTAATATTTCATAATAATAAACATGCATTTCATAATAATGGGAAATATTTCATAATAATAAATGCCTGTATTTCATAATAATAGACAAATTTATTCATTGAATTATGACTCAAACGGGGCTCCATACAGTTCGGTTGTGGTTTCCACGTTGAAATTTACACACGCGTACATTCGCTCCAGTTTTCCGCTCCCCTTCAGAAACGTCCGCGTCACCTGTACGCGTGGCTTCCCGCGTGCGTGCGCGGTATAAATGCGCACGTGCACATCACAGTCAGGCACGCAGTGACGAGAAACGGCATCATCGACTCCTCCTGCATCGACTCCTCGGCCTGTTGCTTCCTGGGTGTGCTGTGCTCAATAGGAAGCTGCAGGAGCTCGTTTGGTTCATCTCACACACCAGCCGCTGACAGGACTATTTTAAGACCAGGGTTTGATGATACACAGCGGTCGAGAGTTCAGGGAGCAGGCTCACGTTTGCTTCATATCACGACTCATGCTTCGCTTCTCAGCTGCTACTTTCACCTTTTTTCTTCTCAATTTTTTTCCTTAAATTTTTTCAGAGCATGTATGTTGAGCCTCAGTGAGTACGACAGAGTATTAGGGCCACACTGAGAAAAAAAAATTGTGGGCAATGATTTTTTTTTCATTCCTCACTTACGAGAGGAAAGTTGAAATGTCGAGAATAAAGTCGAAATGCAGTTTCCACAATAAAGCTGTCTTAAAGATTTATTCAAACCAGCTTTACTCTACCAACATAATGTCTGTGTCTATGTGCTTTTATCACATAGACACAGTATTATAATAAATATTTGTACTTTGAAGAGATTGTGTCAGAAATTGCGCCTATTCAGAAAAAGAAACTTTACACATTCTGGAATTCTGGAAACTGCATTTTGACTTTATTCTCGACATTTCGACTTTATTAAATTAAATTAAATGCACGTGTCCTGATGCCACGTGCATTTATGGAACTCTTATGCTTGAACATGGTGTTTGTTATGGACAAACTGTGACGAGCACAGTTGTCCAACAACAGAACACCACTCTGGTTCAGATCAGAGAGGCCATTCCTCCCAATCACGCCCCTCCAGGTACCACTGTCATTGCCAACGTGAGCATTGAAGTCCCCCAGCAGGATAAAGGAGTCCCCATTAGGGGCGTTTTCCAGCACCCCCGCCAAGGACCCCAAGAAGGCTGGGTACTCTGAACTGTCATTCAGCGCATAAGCGCAAATTACAGTCAGAGCCCGTTCCCTGACCCGAAGGCGCAGGCAAGCTACCCTCTCATCCACTGGAGAGAACCCCAACGTACGGGCTCCAAGCTGGGGGGCTATAAGCAACCCCACACCAGCCCGTCACCTCTCACCCTGGGCAACTCCAGAGTAGAATAAGGTCCAGTTTGGAGTTCGGTTCCAGAGCCCAGGCTGTGCGTCGAGGTGAGCCCGACTATATCTATCCGGTACCTCTCAACCTCACGCACAAGCTCAGGCTCCTTCCCCACCAGAGAGGTAACGTTCCATGTCCCAGTAGCCAGTTTCGACAGCCGAGGGTTGACACGCCAAGGCCTACACTTCTTCGGCTGCCACCCATAACACAAATCACCCGACTCCTATGGCCCTCCCTGCGGGTGGTGGGCCCACGGGGAACAATTGCTAACATCTTCATTGAAATATAGTTTAACATTTAACAGTTTAACAAGTTATAGTTGTAACTTGTGTAGTTTGCCTTATTCGAACCTCAGTAAAAGTATATGTCAAGGAGCTTTAACAGAAAATAAAATTTACACTATCGGGGAGACGCCATCTTGGGAGAGGACTGCATCAGACGCCATTGTAATTGGCAGGAAAATTAAGTTTTTAACATCACCAAAACCACGAGTCCTCATACCAAATTAATCAAATCAATATCATACAGGTTTTAAAAGTCCTTAGAAATATTTTGTGATACATTTCACTCATGACTAACCTGTTTAAACAGCGTAAGGAGAGACACAAAAAAATAGATGCTTGTTGTCATTGAGCAGGCTCGTCTCTGTATTTTTATTTTACATTCTTTTAAAGTTCCTCTTTCTTCAATTACAGAATAATTTCTTTTGGTGAACATTTTCAAACTAGAACAGCACTCGGAGAGCGCAGTCCTCCGCCAAGCACAACAGTTCCCCCATATAGCGATTTACAGATTGTGATAAAATCCGCTTTCTGGATCAGATCTGGATCAGCCTTTGAAATTTGATAGAGGTTCCTATTGTCAATCCCTGAGTCAAATTTCATGAGTTTTGGGCAATAATTAACGGAGATAATGAGAAACAAAATTCTTGGCCCCATTGACCGCAATGTTATTGAAAATTTGAAAGTGATCCAGAATCCAGGATTTCTTCCGGATCACATCCAAAATGAAATCAGTTCTTCCTTTTCGCATTTCTGACAACTTCTGAAAAATTTATCAAAATCCATCCATAACTTTTTGAGTTCCCTTGAACACAGGCAGACAGATAAACGCCAGCAAAAACATAACCTCCTTGGCGGAGGTAATAACAGAGCTGAGCTACCAAACAGGTTACATTGAAACTCCACTTTGGGTTCAGTCCTTCCATCCTGAACTGAGTTTCATTACTTTTACACGTGCAGTGACAGAGTTGAATCTAATCTAAGATGGTCATCATTGATCTGCATCATTACATAATTGTAAGTTTGCAATAATGCAGCTGGTGCAACAAATTTAAAGATTTTAGCTCATAATTGCATTTGAATAACCTAGTAACTCGTCAAATAAACCCATTGATTAAACCTTTATGAGTCAGATTATCACTTGTGATGATGAATAATAATAGCAACACCTGCTGTTATTTTGTCCATTGACCATGTTCTTTAGTATTAACACAGATATAAACTAGTTCTGTGCTGATTTAAAACAGACGTCTACCTGGAATATATATTCATATCACTGCTTCACCTAAAAATAATCTAAATCAGAAATTCTCAAACTTTTAATGCTGCGTACCCCCTGAGAAACTATTGAGCTCTCTGAGTACCACCATGATGACCAATTTTAAAATATAGCCATATATGCCTTCTCAATTAGCTTTAAACACACAGGAGAGATGTTTATTCCTTATTGTGGTTATTAGTTGTTACCTGAATTTCATTTGAAACGTTGTATTTATAATGCATTGTCATGCATTGACAAGTCA
>JAGFBZ010001143.1:0-31535 GCA_018398805.1 Hirundichthys speculiger
GCGTCCTATATCGGGCCAATACGGTAATTCCCATACCACAACGTGTGTAATAAATGTTTAGTCTTACTCTCCTGGCAGACTTCCTAAAGTCACCTATAAAAAAGACATAAATGTGTGTTACCACGGCCACAAACCATCCAGCCTGTAGGCTGCATGACTGTGTCCCGCTGTTATGCTCCTCTTAAATAAACTTGGTTAAAGTTTGAGCTCTCTGCTGTTGCATTTTGTTGAGGATCTATAATTTTAATTTGTGCAAAAATTGCCACAACACTATGTTGGGCTTGTTTATGCAGAGCAGATCATCACACACTGTCTCATCCTCAGGACACATTGTTAGGTACTCTCTCCTTGTCACCTCCTTTCCTGATCTAATGAAAGGCAGCACCTCTACCTGCCCCAGCTCCTGTTCAGTCAGTCTGCTACTAAATATTATTTTAAATACACTGTTAAAGGTGGGGTGGGTGTTCTTTTTTTGCAGCACTTTTTACAATATTGCCTGAAAACCTTTTCACATTCCCATTGCACCCACTGAAATAAAATGTTTGCAAAAAAAACTAAATGTTTTGGTCCAGGGTGTAATCAGAGAAAAACTCTGACCAATCAATGTACTGATCATCTTTACATTTATTGGCTGCCTAATACGTCCATCAAATATCAATGCACTCCCACCCACCCCTCCCTCCCTCCCTCCCTCCCTATGGTTCATGTAGTCGTTGAATCATGTGAAAGCGTGGTTTCGAGGGGTGAGCTGAAGAGGAGGAGGCGGAGCCTTTGGGAGGAGGGAGGGAGTGTATATTTTTAAAATCTCACTTGAGTTGGATTGCTGGAACCGTTTTTTCAAACAACACCTACCCCACCTTTAACATCAGAACTGGAATAAACACCTGGAGGTTCTGACACCTGATTCCTACCTTTGATGTTTTCTTGCACTGATGAGCTGAACCTCACAGCATCTCAACTAAACATGTCAGTAGTTATAACAGGCCCAGTCCTTCTCTAATCAATCTCCATCTTTTGGGACCTAAAGACATCTTTCCTCACTCAGCTCTTTTGGATTGTCCCAGGGCCCCTTGGTGCTCAACCAAGTCTGTCTCTCTCCAGGGACCCCAGCCTGTCCAACAGCCCCTCACCCAACCAGCCCCCCTGAATGAAAGGAACTGTCCTGCCTTAATGACTGGTCTGTGGGGGTGGTGGGGGTCTGTTGTGTTTCACTCCAAAAATCATCTCATCAGAGGTCACCACTTGGGCAGAGAAACGAGGCTTCATGACCAACTTTAATGATTGTTGGAGCTCAAAGAGGGGATTTATTTCAGACAGTTCAGCCACATGCAGCCCTGCTGAAGAGAGTCCCTGAAGCCCCAACAGTTCCAGTCCCACACCAGCCCGAGGTTAAGACAGATAGACACGTCTATCACAGACGACGACGCAAGCACCGAAACCCCACACGTGGCTTTCATAGGGAACCCTAAACCGCTATGGCTAAAGAGCCCACGACCAACAGAAACAAACAGGCCTCATAAGACATAAGGAGGACAGTAAACAAAAGGCGAAATAAATGTTTTTAAATCACTGTCTTCTTATTAATGAAACTATTGCAATAAGGCATAAGGATCATCTTTAGTCTTAAACCTACAAATACTTTAATTTGGTCTGATATAATCAATAAACCAACACCTCCAAACTCAGGTTTCCTCAAGTTGTTATCCATCTTCTCAAAGTCTAGTTAATATTTAAACTAGGGCTGGTTAATGAGTTAACACGTTATTATAGCGTTAACTCATTAACATTAATTTATTAACGCCAACATTTATTTTATCGCACGTTAAAGCATGTTGCTCACATGCTTTGTTTTAAAAAGTCTGTTACTGGCTGCTGCAGAACCGAAAGACGATTTGCAGGTAAACTTAAGGAAAAGCTAACAGACATGGAGAATGGTAAAAATCCGTGAACTTTACAGTTCAGGTAGCAACTCAGGTAGCAACATTAACAATTCTGTCTAAAAAAAAAAAATTCTGGACTGCAACAAAACGTTAGCGTCATTCCTCCATGTTCCATCAGAGGGGTGTACTACGAAGCGAGATTAGAGGGTTAGCGAGGTATGTTGAGTCTAAAGCCAGGATTTCCGGTACCACGAAGGTGGCTCTCTTTCAACCTGGCTAGATCACCATGGTAATTTACTCTGCAAGCTTAACCTGGTCCGGAGCAGGTTATGTGCAGAGTTTAGGCTCAAATCGGCTATAAACAAGCGCCACCCTTTCACTTTCACCCAATCCCGTTGACCTGAGCGCCAGGATTGTGCAATGGAGGGAGAGTATTCAGAGACCGGGATTGATCCGCTGGCTTCCCATGACCATATTCACTATGAACGCTAGAGATTTCCAGCTGAGGGAATCCGTTACATTTGTAATCTGTTAGAGCCAGATATTGGCAGCGCCACCAAACGCAGCCGTGCGCTCACAGTAGCGCAAACGGTGTGCGTTTCTTTGCCGCGGGAACCTACATGCATTCAGTTGGTGATGCAGAAAATCTGAGCAAGAATACTGGATGCAGCGCTGTTCACAAGGTTGTACTTGTTCTTACTAAACTGCTGAATATGTTTGTAGTATTCCCTGGCCATCTGCTCACGCTTCAAATAAAAGAAGCGTTTTACTAAATCGCAGGTAACATAAATTAATAGTCCATTATATTGATAATCAGTGTGACGTGGAATTTCATGTGAAATGTTTTAATATAATTCATTCATAAGATTCCCCAGGGTGATAGGGTACCTATTAAAGTGGCCGGTGAGTGTATATTGGTATCACAGATAATATTAAATCTTAAATTAATTTCACATAGATTTAGCAAAAACCTAAAGTGATTTTCATTTATCATCCATAATGGGACAGTCAGACCTACATAATGTTTGAATCTGCTGCATTAAGTTTAAAGTTTAAGCGCTCTAAAAGAGGGAGGGAGATTAATTAAGGTGCATTAAGTGGTGAAATAAATATAACTACGAATTTACACGATCTGCAATTTTTTGCCAGCACTCCTCTCTGGCTTTATTCGCACCTACAGTATTGATTTTGGCCGTAAAGATTTCTTTGAAATCCTCATAGCCCTGCATTATTGAAACCTGCTCCTCCTGACCGAAATATACAGACCGCCATCTATCCATTTTATCCGGAATAGGCGTCAAATGACGCGTCAAACGCCCCCTTTCATGTGAACGCGCACAGAGCAGAAAGCAGAAAGCCGCGGTTAACAAAGATAGTTGATAACCACCGTCGTGGTACCAGTTATCTCTGATGGCGATTTTCAGGTTTGTTAAGCCAGCTCACCCAAAGAAAGCCTGGCTGTGTCGAACTTGCTTCGTAGTACACCCCTCAGATCTGCTCCATGTGTTCATTGTCCTGCTGTTCTCTAGCTGGTTACTTCAGTGCGGCTTCATCTAGTGGCACAGATGTGTAATGACAACAGGTCAGGGTGTAGAGTGGATTTCATCTCCATTTGTATACAAGCAGAGGGTCAGGTAACTCACAACAGTACAGACAGCCGTTTGTCAGCACAAGACACTTCGGAGCGGAAATGCAGTCATTCTTAAACACTGTTTATCAATACGTTGAGCCTTGAGCTAATTTCGTCCAACAGCTAGTGCTTCAAAAATGATAGATGATGCCTGAGGAACATCCCACACTGGATAAGATATTTTACATTAGATATTAATATCACTGAGAAACAGGCCATGCTGACCTGACCCTATTTTAATACAATGTGGTTTTATAGTGAGGTGTGGCAGCGATGACTCTGGACTCATTTACTGAGATAACGAGTTCATGGTTCAGACCAAAGTCTTTGTCCAGATGAGGCTGGCTGTGATCCACAGACGTATCTGTCACGTACGTCAAGACAACACATTCTGGTTTCTGTTCTTTCAGAGTGTAACATTATTTTCTACTAAAACAGAGGAGACAGGAGACCAGGAGAGCTAGTCGACACTTCCTGAAGGTCATCAAATATTCCTTCAAATGTAACTGAAGCTGATATTTGAACATTTAAAACCCATCAGTGATGCTTCTCTGATGGGTTTCTTTATTTATTTCTTTGATTCTCATATCAGTGTAAACCTCCTCCATCCCCCCATACCTCTGTAAATTAAAATAGTCCTTTCAGTCCAGTCAGTTTGTCTGACAGGGTCTCTACATGAACATGTTTGATGAAAATAAAAAGGAAGAGCAGCAGAGTTTAAGATGAGCTGATTAACATGTTACAATAACCTGATGAACTTGACTGAAAACAAGAGTTTCTACCTAAAATATCTCCCAACACAGAAAAAGAATGTGTGTGAAGGTAACAAGAACATTTCTAGTGTTTTTAAACTCTGACAGGATCAGTAGTTTCCACTCTCATCAAAGCAGCTTCTAGACTGAGGAGAGAAGATCAACTCCAGGAAGAGACATCACTGTAGAAACAAAGATCTTGATTGAAAGAAGGATTGCTGCTTTCTACAACTTTAACACAGTTGATGTCACAG
Source organism: Hirundichthys speculiger (assembly GCA_018398805.1). Taxonomy (NCBI): domain Eukaryota; kingdom Metazoa; phylum Chordata; class Actinopteri; order Beloniformes; family Exocoetidae; genus Hirundichthys; species Hirundichthys speculiger. Next base: position 4,517 of record JAGFBZ010001143.1, read on the forward strand.
CTGGAGCTCCTCCCACCTGTCCTCTATCTCAGGTGAACTTTAGACCAGGTAACAGTTCAGCTGTGTCTCAGTGGGTTGTGTTCAGTCTTCTTCAGTTCTTTGATTCAACAAACTGTAAGTTTGATTGTTTCTCTCTTGAACTTTGTCTTCAGAAGGTTCCTGGTTGTTTCTGCTCCGTCATGGTTGGAGAACATGTTCTCTTTTGATTTCACTGATTCAACTTTGATCTCTCTGGTGTTTGAAGACAAATCCACAGCTGTTAGATGATTGATTGACAGGATTGTTAACAGACTGTTATTGATGAGAAACAGCGTGATGATCAGTTGATGTTAATTTGGTTTCTTCTCAACACTAACTGTGGAGTGTTTTTATTTCCTGGATTAAAACTGTCGTCTCCACCATTAAAGTCAGACTGCTGTTTCCTGTGGAGCCTTTCGAAATAAAGCCTGGTTTCCTGGAGGAAGTTGTGCTTTTCTTCTTGCGTAAATGTTGTGTAATGAGGCTGTGAAGGAGGTGGAAATGTGTCTCTGCAGGACAGATGAACCTCTGAGCTTCTCTTCAGATTCCCAGTAACCAGACTGACGTAGAGGTCCAGTCTCATTCAGGTCACACAAGATCAAGAGCCTCATGTCCCTCAGCTGGATTAGGGTCTTCATCCATGGGGTCTGTCCACCTGTGGACTCACCACCTGCAAAAGGGTCCATACAGCTCAGGTGCTGTGTGTTTTAGGTAGCAGCCAAATGAATCTTGAACGTCGACCCTCAGCTGATGAAACTGGCTCTGAATATATTTATACTCATATTTGACACCAATGATGATCTTGTTCCAGATGGAAATGTTCTCCACTTGTCACATTCAATGTTCTCAGTTAGATGAGGTGAAGTTCAAACATCCAGGAGAGACTCAGAGTCTGGGGGTGAGAGTGGTGTGGAGGAGGACTGGGCGAAGATAGAGGAGGTAGATGTGGAGGATGTAGATGTAGATTTAATTCATTAGTTCAGTCCAGATCACCAGAAGCTTGAAATCCACCTCCACCTTTGCTGTGACCACAGATGTTCTTCAGTCCTCTCGTCACATCCTGGTGGTGTTTTGTCCCAGCTGCTCCTGTAGTCGACCTCTCACTGTCTGGTCTGATGTTTCAGGTCCCTCTGCAGCCTCCTCAGCTGGTCTTTGTCCTCTGACCTGCTTCCTCACACTGCTGTCTGACTGGTCTGAAACAGGAGAGAAGAACCAATCAGAGGAGCAGATGATCTTTGTCCAGCACCAATGATGTGTGTTTCCTCTGCAGATGAAGGTAGAAAGTGTGTGTGAGCTGATGTGAATCCAGCAGCATGGACCATCATGAGGACAGAGAGGAGAGAGTTCCTCCCACTAAAACCAGTCTGGGTGGAGAACATGAGAGTTGGAGCAAAGCTCAGAGGTGAGATGATCATCTACAACTGTTCATGACTCTACAGTCTGTCAGAGTTCAGCACTCACATCTACAAACACCATTATTACAGGAGTCGACCTGGACCTGGACCTGGACCTGGACCTGGACCTGGACCTGGACCTGACCTGACCTGGACCTGGACCCAGCTGTGTCTCCTTGAAGAGTGACCACTCTATCCCAAGATCAATAAATTTTAAAAGAGACCAATTATCAGCTTCAAAGAGGTGAGTTTATCGAACATCTACCAGTTTCTGGTGTTTAATATTTTTCTGAATTTCATGTTTAATTTTGACATTTTTCCCACACAGTCAGGACAAGAACCTGTCATCAGAAACTTGAAGTCATCTATTTGTTTTTTTCTATCAGACTCCATCAGGAAACTGATTCCGTTGGACCTGAACCTAAACCCAGATGTGTCTCCTTGAAGAGTGACCGCTCTAAGGGTTTTGTTATTATTTTTAAATCAGATGATCGTAGTTGTTCAGAGAGGTGAGCTGTGTGTTAATATTGTAACTGTAAATGTAACTGAGACATCAATGTTTTATTGTAACATGTGTTTAATGTGATTCCAGCTCTGGTTCAGACATTTCTGTGGTCATTTGTGAAGCAGTGAGTGTTGGATGTTTTCCAGAAATACAGCTGTTACAGTGTAAAGGGGGATGTTGGAGCAGTTTCTCTGAGTGTCTGTAGTAAACCAGTTGGTCCCAGACAGTGGAGGTAGGATCTTCTCAGGTGGAAGGTGTTGCTGGACAGAAAAGGACAGATAGTTCTTGGAGACATGTGAAAGCTGCATTGATGTCCTGCTGAGAAGTTTGTGGAGGTTTGTGGATTGTTGGTAGAACTTCTTTCATTGAGATCATGGACTCTGAGCAGGAAACTTTCCATGTAAAAGCAGAAGAAATGAGTTTGGATCAGATGAGTGTAGAATCTGGTCTGCTGTTGGTCTTAGAGACCGTCTTTCCAGCTCCTCAGTGGGTTTCAGTTGAGGCTGTGCTGCTTCAGATGTTTGTCTGCTCTTGAACAGAACGCTGAGATCTCCAAGGTCAACAGGTGTCATCTTCTCATCTGATGTTATCATGAATATGCAGCGTAGGGGAGGAGCTCTGAAATCTAAAATCAATTCAGTTTACAGCAGAAAGACAAAGACAATCACCAAAACTTTTCACTGGAAGCTGAACTTCTGCTCAGATGGTCCACAAACTTAGACCCTCTTCTTCTTCTCTGCTGGTTAAACCTGTTCTTTTAGCCATTCATCTGACTGTTCACCTCCAAACATGACTTGATGGACCTTCAGCTGGTATGGACAGACATGATGTGAGCTAATTGTCCATGATTAGTCTGATTGTGTTCTTCATCTGGTCTTCTGTTCCAGCTGCTGGAGGACAACATTGTCATGTTTGTGAAGAAGGAGCTGAAGAAGATCCAGAAGGTTCTGAGTCCAGATTACCCAGAATCCTCAGAGGATCAGGAGGAGGATGAAGATGAAGAGCAGAAGAGGATCAAAGACGCATTTGTGGAGATCACAGTGAACTTCCTGAGGAGAATGAAGCAGGAGGAGCTGGCTGACCATCTGCAGAGAAGTAAGAGGATTATTTTAAAATATTTTAGCTGCTGGATAAATGAACCAGACACAAACATCAACATTCACAGATCAGACACAACATTAAAACCACTGAAAGGTGAAGAGAGGATCTCTGATCATCTTGTTCCAACAGTGTTCTGGTAGGAAAACCTGCATCCTGCATTCACATGAATGTTCCTATAACCCCCCAACATGCTGACAGTCACCTGTACAGGACCAGCATCTCCAGAATCCATAGACCTGGTCCTTCTTTACTACTGACTTTAAACTTGATGATGTTGAATGAGTCAACAACTGATGAATTATTAAAGAAAGAACAGACAAAGCTCTGTGTAGGTTCAAGATTCTGAGGAAATTCTGATCATATTGAATTGTATTTTTATATTTCATGTTAACTTCCTGCCACATCCTTTATTTTTGATCATTATTCTAGTTTTCTTGTCTTCAGCAGCCTCTAGTTGGACTCGTTACTCTAATTCTGTACATTTACCTTTATTAAACATTATTATCATGGTTTTAATGCTCCATAGATGATGTCTACTAAAGTCTGCAGAGAATGTCCAGATTGTTAATTAACATGGAGTTAATTGAAATAACTCATAACTGGTGTTGTGGAACCAACAACTCAAGTTCAGCTGATGAAGGTTCAGAAAACCTGGAGTTCAGGTTTTATCTCAGGTTTGTTAAACTTCCTTTCTGGAACACCTCCAGGTATCAGAATCTCCAAGACATCCCAGATGACCCCCCCAAGTTTTGGTGGTAAAAGGTCTCCTAGTGAACATTGAACTGCTGGTTCTAATATCTCAGCTGGTCACTGAATGTTCTCATCCTTCACTAGGGGTCCAGCGAGCCAGAATTTGGATCAGGAACTCTCTTGCAGTGGCTGGTGTGAATCCAGGTCATCCACTCCACTATTTTAACAGCAGTGTGGGCAGAACCTGGAACGGACCGTTTTACCGCTTCGCCTTCCAATGCTTCCGACGCAGGTCTCGCACCAGAACCCAATCGCCTGGCTGTAGTTTGTGCAGGGGTCCACTGGCTGGTAGAGGCTGGACAGCTTTCACCTGTGAGTTAATCTGCATCAGCACAGAATGCAACTTCCTGCAATACGACAACACAGAATTCTCACACAATTCAACTGATGGAAGGATGCACTTATCTGGTGTGTTCACTCCCATCGGCGGTGGTCTGCCAAAGAGTATCTCGAACGGACTCAGGTTGGCCCTCGATCGCACTCGCATCCTCATGTACATCATCATGTTTTTTTTTTTTTTTTTCTAGAATGCGCCGCAAGGTGGCTGCAAATTGTAGTTGCTCTCACATAGTTTTAATAATTTTTTCAATTTTCTTTTTGTCTTTGAAATACAGCCGTCATTTTTATCAATTTTTTTGAAGAGGTTTTTAGGTCGGTTCGGAGGCTGTGCGGCACGAGAGTTTTCTGTATACTTTTGTCTCTTTTTGGCTGTCTCCGATACTTGTTATGATGTGTCTCCATGGCAACGCTGGACTTGTTTACAGTCGTGATCAACTGCTAAAACTCTCTAAAATGAGGATTGGCAGTGAAATAACACGACAAATCCCAATGGAATTGAGAAGAAAGAGAAGAGGATGCAGGGCAGGAGTGAAGCAGAGAGAAAAGCGGTGGAGATTTAAACCGTTTCTTCCAACTGTTGTGATCGTCAGATCGCTAGCTAACAAAATGGACGAGCTTGAGATGCTAACCAGGTCCCAGAGAGAATACAGAGAATGTAGTCTCATGTGTTTCACCGAGACGTGGCTGCATGAACACATCCCGGACTGTAACGTGTCTGTTCGCGGCTTTAAGACGGTCCGAGCAGACCGCAGTAAGCAACTCAGCGGGAAGCTGAGGGGAGGTGGGATTGCAGTGCTGGTTAACCAGCGTTGGTGTCATCCTGAACATGTCACCGTCAAGGAGAAGATCTGCACGAGGGACCTTGAACTGTTAGCTGTGAGTTTCCGTCCTTATTATTTACCCAGAGAGTTTACCTGTGTTATTCTGGTAGCGGTTTATATTCTACCTGGTACCGCTCCAGACGCAGCCTGTGATGTCATAAGCTCTGTTATTGCAAGGCTGCAAACACAGTATCCAAACTCAGTTATGGCGATCTCTGGAGACTTCAACAATGTCTCCCTCTCTACAGCTTTACCATCATTCCAACAGTTTGTCAGCTGCTCCACCAGAGAAAATAAGACGTTGGACTTATTTTATGCAAATATTAAAAATGCATACAGCTGCTCTGCCCTGCCACCTTTAGGAAGATCTGACCATAATCTGGTTTTTCTCACCTCCACCTACAAGCCCATCGTTCAGCAGCAACCAGTGATCACAAAAACTATCAAAACCTGGTCTAATGAAGCTGAAGATGCTCTGAAAGGTTGCTTTGAGGCTACGGACTGGAATGTCCTCTGTGAACCTCATGGAGACAACATCAACGCCATGACTGAGTGGTGTGACAGATTACATAAACTTCTGTGTGGACAGCATCGTTCCAACAAGAACTGTGAGGTGCTTCCCCAATAACAAACCCTGGATCACCAGAGACCTGAAAAAGCTGCTGAACATCAAAAAGAAAGCCTTCAGGGATGGAGACAGGGAGTTATTGAAGACAACACAAAAACTAATTAAAGAACAAACCAGGAAGTGCAAGGAGGACTACAGGAAGAAGCTAGAAAGGCAGCTCCAGCAGAACAACGTGAGGGATGTATGGTCTGGAATGAAGAAGATCACCGGCTTCAAGGCAAAGGGGGACCAGACTGATGGAGGTCTGGACAGAGCTAATGAACTGAACACGTTCTTCAAAAGGTTCAGTTCCCCCCCTGCCTCCAGCCCAACAGACCACACACCCTCCGTGAGCCCACAGCTTTCCTGTCACACCTCCACTCTGTCACCCTGCAGCTCAGTCATGGACCAGAAACCAGCATCACCTTTCTCCACCTCAGAGACCTCCTCTGCCTCCCCCTCCACTCTGTCTGTCTCCTGCAATCAGTTCAAAAAACAACTAGAGAAACTGAACCAGAACAAGGCTGCAGGTCCAGACGGTGTCTGTCCCAGAGTTCTCAAGACCTGCTCATTGCAACTATGTCCGATTCTCCAGCACCTCTTCAACACCAGTTTGAGACAGAGAACAGTTCCTGTGCTGTGGAAAACATCCTGCCTTGTTCCAGTGCCTAAAAAAACCACAACCAGCTGAACCTAATGACTACAGACCAGTTGCCCTGACATCTCACATCATGAAAGTCCTGGAGAGACTCTTACTGGTCCACCTCAACAAGCAGGTCAGCACCTTTCAGGACCCATTACAGTTTGCATATCGTAATGGGCTTGGGGTTGAAGACGCCATCATCTACCTGCTTCACAGAGCCCACTCTCATCTGGACCAATCAGGCAGCACTTTGAGGGTCATGTTTCTTTGATTTCTCAAGTGCTTTTAATACAATTCAGCCTGCGTTGTTATGTGAGAAGCTCCATAGGTTCCAGGTGGATTCCTCCCACAACCTCCTGGATTTATGACTACCTCACAAAACAGACCACAGTTTGTGAGACTGAAAGGTTGTGTGTCTGAGATGGAGGTCAGCAGCATTGGAGCACCACAAGGAACTGTTCTCTCACCATTTCTCTCTTCACGCTCTACAACCTCTGACTTCCAGTACAACTCTGAGTCCTGTCATCTGCAGAAATACTCTGATGACTCTGCAGTTGTTGGGTGTATCAGCAACGGACAGGAAGCAGAGTACAAAGAACTGATCTGTCAGTTTGTGAAATGGTGTAGTAACAATCATCTCTCGTATTAAATACCAGCAAAACTAAGGAGATGATTGTCGACTTCAGGAGGAGCAAGAATCAACACAGCAGTGTTTCCATCCTGGGAAAGGAGGTGGAGGTGGTGGAGGAATACAAGTATCTTGGAGTTCAGCTTGACAAACAGACTGGAGTGGAAATGCAACACAGAATACATCTACAAGAAAGGTCAGAGCAGACTCTACTTTTTAAGAAAGTTTGAGATCTTTTAATGTCTGCACCAAGATGTTGCACATCTTCTATAGGTCTGTTGTTGAAAGTGCAATCAGCTTTGCAGCCATCTGCTGGGGCAGCAGCATCAGAACCAGAGACCTGAAGAGAATCAACAAACTGATCAGGAAAGCTGGATCTGTGCTGGGTGTAACTCTGGAGCCGTTGGAACTGATTGTACAAAAAAGAATGCTGCACAAGCTGATGAAGATGATGAAGGACTCTTCACACCCTCTCCATGACACAGTGATCAAACAACAGAGTGTGTTCAGTGAGAGGCTTCTTCAGGTCCGTTGCAAGACGGAAAGATACAGAAGATCATTCCTGCCAGCAGCCATCAGCCTCCACAACAAGACTTAACACCTGTTATTATATTATTATTATTATTTCTGTCTGTTTTTTTAAAAAAAAAAAAAAAAAAAAAAAAAAAAAAAAAAAAAAAGAGAGAGAGAGAGCCTTTACTACTACATTGAATTTCCCTTTATGGGATAAATAAAGTATTTTTTCATTTCATTTCATTTTCATCAGCACTATGGGTAGCAACAACCCTGTTTCTGCACAACACTTTGCCATTTTAGACTTCAAAGTACCATTCTTCCTCTCAACAGCACCCCCACTGGCGGGATGGTAGGCACAGTATCTCCTGAGGTCAAACCCCAGGAATTCCCTACCTGCACCAGGGCTTCATTAACGAAATGAGTACAGTTATCACTGGAGACTTTAGATGGAATCCCCCACCGTGGCAGAATCTCCATCAGCAAAGCCTTCGCCACTGTGGAGCTTTCAGCCTTAGAAGAGGGAAAAACCTCAACCCACTTTAAAACATGTCCACAATGACCAGACAATACTTTTTCCCTTCACAAGGAGAGAGCTCTAAAATCAAGCATGATGTACTCAAACAGCCTGTCAGCCTGCGGATGAGCAGACAGTGGCATCTTCACCCACTCACCCCCCTGCGTTGTGGGCAGCACAGGTCACACAGGACCCGCAAAACTTCTGTGCATAAGAAGAAAACAGTGAACCAGTACTTAACCAGGGTCGACAGCATGACCCCCTGTGATGTGTGGTCTAACCCGTGGGTTAGCCTAGCAAAATGGGAGAAAAAATGTTTAGGCAGACACGGTCTCGAATCACCAGCACGCCACACGCCATCAACCAGACTACAGCCGTCCGCTGCCACAACCGTTTCTCATCCGGGGAGGAGAATGACTGCATTGCAATCAGGGAAGCGAACACGTCGTCCCCACCTTTGTTTGCCACTGCAGAAACAAGAGAATAGTTAACAGTAGAACGAGCAGCCACATCCGCACAAGCGTTCCCTGCGGAAATCAAATCAGGCCCGTTAACATGAGATGGACATTTACACACAGCTATGGAGCTGGGCAGGAGGATGGTCTCCAGGATGGCATCCACCTTATCTACATTCAGGACAGGTTTACCATCTGACTTAAAAAACTTCCCGCACTTCCAAATTGCCCCAAAATCATGACAGACTCCAAACCCATACCTGCTATCTGTATAAATCGTGACGCTCTTCCCCTTTGCCAATCTGCATGCTTCAGTCAAAGCCACCAGTTCAGCTGCCTGAGCCAAACAGTGATGCGGGAGGGAGCCGCACGCCAGAACCCCATGGTCTGACACAAACGCGAACCCCACCATGTTCCTTCCTGAACGCTGAGCCATTCATATACAGAACCAAATCAGGATTCACCAGTGCTGATTTCTGGAGATCCGGTCGGGGAGTGCAAACCTAATTAATCACAGCCACACAGTCGTGAGGCTCACCGTCCTCTGGACCCGGTATGAGAGTGGCTGGATTTAATACATTGCAACGCTTCACAGTTATGTTTGGCAAATCAAGAAGAACTGTTTGGTCTCAAAGGACCTAGCAGCAGACAAATGTGACATTTTCTGCTCTAACAGAATCATAGACACTGCATGCGGCACCAAAAGTGTCAGATCACCATAACCTACCAGATCACGTGACGCGTACACAGCTTTCTCAGCAGCAGCCACAGCTCGCAAACAATATGGAAGTCCACCTGCAACTGGATCCAGCTTATGTCATGGTCTGGGGCGGCCATGACGGCCATTTTGGGTTTTTCTTTGTTATGTGTTAAGTTGGCGTCAATCCCTGTCTCATGTGTCACCTGTTTCCCGTTTAACTTTGAAGGTCTGTCTTGTCTCCTCTGTTTTCAGCTTTGCTTCCTTCCCTCTTATTATCGTGATTGTCTGCACCTGCCTCTCGTTGGGTTCCCTTTGTATTTAAGTCTTGTCATCTCCTCTGTCTGTGCTGGTCTGTTGTCTTGCGTTGTCTCATGTCCTGTAAGTACTGTTGGTTTTTGGTCACTTGTTTTTCCTCCATGTTTCCCGGCCTGGATACCTGGATTACTTTTGTGGGGTTTTTTTTTTTTTTTTGGTTTGTTTTAGATTTTGTCTTTGTTTCCCCTTTGGACAACTTTTGTGGATTTTGGTTTTCTTGGTCTTTTTGGTTTTTTCATTTTGTAAAATGAATACTTTATTTTTGAGCATGCTCCTGCGCCTGGGTCTCCCATTCTGCCTCAAATCTTGACAGAACGGACCAGCCATTTTGGACCCAGCAGGAGACCAGCCGATCTCCTTGCTGGCTTTTTTAAGCAGGGAGGCAGCCAAAAACGTCCCCCATGCGGAGGAGGAACTTTCCCCGTTCTGGGGCTCCTGGCTGGCATTGGGGGGACCTAGAAGCCTCCAGCGGGCGGATCTTAGCTCTGGGCTTGGTCCAGCCAGCCTCCTGGTGGAGCTACCCTCTGAGGCGATTGGGAGGACGTCGAGGAGAAGGCAGGGCAGGCGCTCGCGGTCTGGGGCTACCCCACGGGCAGCCAATCCTCGAGGGGCTCCTGTTGCCAAGGCGGTCACGCAGGACGGTCCACCTCTGGCCCCCGTCTCGGGAGGACTTCCCACCTTCGTCTCCCGACCCTGTCTCCATTGTGGCCGGGGAGGGTCCTGTACCCCTTCAGGAGGAGGTCCGGACTTTTGAAGACATTTACCACCAACTCACGTCGTCCCTGAAGGGGTCGACTGACGTGAGTCGGTGGATCTTTGTTTATGACCTCCTCCTGAGGCATTTGACCCTCTGGACCCCGCTCCTTCAGTTGCCTGAGTAACGGACTATATATGGGGACCTTAAGATGATGAGGGAGGAGCTGGTGGTCCTTAACCCTGGTTCCAAGGCTTTTGACGCCCCTCAGCCCGATTCTGTTTCCGGGGAGGTCAACGCTCCTCAGCCTGGTCTCGTTTCCGAGGGGGTTGAGGCCGACGCTCCTCAGCCCGATCCTGTTTCCGAGGGGGTCGACGCTCCTTGGCCCGATCCCGTTTCCATGGAGGTCGACGCATACACTCCTCAGCCCGATCCTGTTTCCGGGGAGGCTGAAGCACCTCAGCCCTAACTCATTCTCGAGGTGTTTGACGCACCTCAGCCCGATCTTGTTCTTGAGGTGGTCGACGCACCTCAGCCCGGTCTTGTTTCCGAGGGGGTCGACGCATGCTCTCCCGAACCCCTTTCTGAGGTGGTCGACTCGCGCTCTCCCGAACCCGTTTCCGAGGTGGTCAACGCACGCCCTCCCAATCTCGTTTCCGAGGTGGTCGACGCACGTTCTCCCAATCTCGTTTCCGAGCTGGTCGACGCACGTTCTCCCAATCTCATTTCCGAGGTGGTCGACGCACCTCAGCCCGGTCTCCTATCCAAGGTGGTCGACGCACGCTCTCCCGAACCCGTTTCTGAGGGGGTTGACGCACCTATGCCCGATCCAGTGGTGGTCGACGCACCTTAGCCCGGCCTTGTTTCCGAGGTGGTCGATGCACGCTCTCTCGAACCCGTTTCTGAGGTGGTCGACGCACCTATGCCCGATCCGGTGGTGGTCGACGCACCTCAGCCCGGTCCCGTTTCTGAGGTGGTCGACGGACCTCAGCCCGGTCCCGTTTCCAAGGAGGTCGATGCTGACACGCCTCACCTCATTTCCATGCGATCAACGCGCCGCTACCTGCCTCTGTGGTGGTAGATGCGCCTTCCCAAATCCCCGAGGCAGTCTCGGGTGAGGTAGTAGGGGTCGAGTCATCCCGGCCTCTGCCTTGGCCTTGCTCCCCGCCATTGCAGCAGGAGCTGCAGTTGGCCGAGAACCTGCCCGAGCCTCTGCTAATGGAGCTGCAGGCGGCCTAGAACCTGCCCGAGCCCCGGCAGCAGGAGCTGCAGGCGGCCGTGACTCCTCCTGGGCCCCTGCAGCTCCTGCTGCAGGCAGCCGAGACTCCTCCAGGGCCCCTGCAGCTGGAACTGCAGGTGGCCGAGACTCCTCCAGGGCCCTTGCAGCTGGAGCTGCAGGCGGCCGAGCCAATTCCTGGTTCCTGTCCGCCGACGCCGTCTGCCTCGTCTGTTCCTGGTTCCAGCCTGCCGACGCCACCTGCCTCACCAGTTCCTGGTTCCAGTTCGCCACCACCATGGCCATCCTCCTCGCCAGCTCCTGGTTCCAGTTCGCTGCCCCCGCAGCCGTCCGCCTTGCCAGCTCCTGGTTCCAGCCGCCGTGGTCGTCCGCCACGCTAGCTCCTGGGTCCAGTCCGCCACGGCCATGGCCGTCCGCCTCGTCAGTTCCTGGTTCCCGTTGCCACGGGGGCTCGAGGCTCGAGGCTGCCTGCCTGAACTATCTCTGCCGTCTGCCCGGCGCCCACTTGAATTTCTTCCGTTTGGCCTGAAGGCATAGTGACTGTGGGAGGGTCATATGTCTTGGAGACTTTGGATTTTTTATTCATATTTACCATACCTGGAAAGACAGTGGTTCTGAGGTAGGTAAAAAAGTCAAATTCCCACCACACTTGCACTCAGGCCTCGGAGAGGATCAAATAAAGGCTGAGAAAAAGAAATAAACCTCCCAGGAGACTTTTCATACTTCCAGGGTGGGGACTGGGCCTCCGCGAAAGAGTATCCAGGAAACGTGCACTATTTTCGGCCATGGAAAGCAGATCCTCCCCGTCGCTCCCTGGATGAAAAACTCCAAGTTCCTCCGATTTTTACCAAACTTAAAGGAGGCTGTGGGCCGATGCTTAGTCTGAGATTTCAGCCTCCAGAACCTCACCGTTCCCGAGATCCACACTGCAGACCAGGTTCCTTTACAAGTGTGTATCTCAACCAAAGATGCTCCGATTGCCACCAAACTGTTATTCCAAACTGAAGAGAGGATCATACCACCCCAGGGCTGACTCTTCGAAACCCTTCCTGAAGGAAGTAGGTCTAGCAGCATCAGAGATAAATGAGCCTTTTATCCCTTATTTCAGGGTGATGAGGACATCCCACTGTGTGAGTTGTCAGAGTATCAACAGCAAGTACTTGAAAAAAGCTTAAATCACCAGACAGCAGGCATTGTCAATCATTTAATCAATCAAAACTTTATTTCATACATATACAATGCAACACAAAGTGAATGGCAAGTATTTGCATGTCCCCCCAGCCTCTATGTTTCACATTATACAATGTACACGAACTGCCACCGAGCAACAGATGTCAGGTCTGACAAATGTCCCCCAGAAAGTGGTTTAGAGTGCATTTCAGGGCACCAGGAGTGCATTGGTATTGGTTTGTAGTGAAGGGTTGGAGCTTCCCACACTAACAATGGACTGGCTGTGGACTTAGATTTTTGGTGCCATTTTCTGCTACAGGCCATCCCATATATGAGACGTGGTGTAGCGGAATTTCACAGGCCAGACGATTTGGCCGTACAATGGCAAGCAGTATGTACAGCCCCCCCCCCCCCCCCACCCCCCCCCCCCCCAAAAAAAAAAAAAAAAAAAAAAATTGATCATTTATGATCGGGGGCACGTGAGGGAAAAAGTCGGTTCCTGGTTCGAACCTCCGAGTACTCCGGCTTCCTCCCACAGTCCATAGACATGCATGTTAGGTTAATTGGTGGTTCTGAATTGCCCGTAGGAGTGATTGTGAGCATGAGTGGTTGTTTGTCTATATGTGGCCCCGCGACGGACTGGCGACCTGTCCAGGTGGACCCCTGCCTTTTGCCCGAAGAAAGCTGGGATAGACTCCAGCAGATCCCCGTGATCCTACTTAGGATTAAACGGGCATAGATAATGGATGGATGAATACTTGCGGGGAGGTCACAATCTGGGTCTCTGTAAAGCACCTAGAGACAATTTGCATTATAATAGACGCTATGTGAATAAAATAAAATTTGAATTGAATTGACAGTTCAGAGTACCCAGCCTTCTAGAGTCCTTGGTGCCAGTTATGGAAAGTTCTCCTCATGGAGACTCCTTTATTCTGCTGGAGGACTTCAATGCTCACGCTGGCAATGACAGTGGTACCTGGAGGGGGGTGATTGGGAGGAACAGCCTCTCTGATCTGAACCAGAGTGGTGTTTAGTTGTTGGACTTCTGTGTTCGTCACAGTTTGTCCAGAACAAACACTATGTTCAAACATAAGAGCGTCCATAAATGCATGTGGCATCAGGACACTCTTGACCGTAGATCAATGATCGACTTTATAAGTGTATCATCTGATCTTCGGCCGTATGCTCTGGACACTTGAGTGAAGGAAGGAGCTGAGCTGTCAGCTGATCACTACCTGGTGGTGGGTTGGATCAGATGGAGGGAGGATGCTGGTCAGACCTGGTAGGACCAAACGTGGAGTGAGGATTTGCTGGAAACATCTGGCAGAGGAACTTGTCAGAAAGATCTTCAACTCACACCTCCATCAGAGCTACAACCACATCCTGAGGGAGGTGGGGGACATTGAGTCCGAATGGACCATGTTCTACACCTCCGTTGCTGAGGCAGCCGACTGGAGCTGTGGCTGTAAGGTTGTTGGTTCCTGCCTTGGCAGCAATCCTCAAATCCGGTGGTGGACACCTTTTGGTAAGTGAGGCCTTCAGACTGAAGAAGGAGTCCGACCAGGCTTGGTTAGCTTATGGAGGCAGCAGCAGGCAGATATCAACAGGCCAAATGGGCCCTGCGATGGACTGGACACCTGTCCAGGTGGACCCCTACCTTTAGACTTGAAGAGACCTGGGATAGACTCCACCAGATCCCCATGACCCTGCAAAGGATTAAGCGGGCATAAATGATGGATGGACCCTCTGATGTTCTACCATCGGGAGATGGGAAACAGTGGCCTCCTTAAATTTATTCACAGCATTTTCAGATCAGCATCTGCTGTAGTGACACTTTTCATTCTCTGTTGTAGCGTCAAGAATGTTAAATTCTAATGTCATTAAATACTGATCAGCGAGGATTCAGAGGAGACAATAACAGATGATCAGGTTCTAGACCCTAGGTGAGGACCAGATCCAGGGTAATTAAAGCAGTGAGTTGGTTCATCCATCTACTCTAAAAGAGAAATAAAGAGTAATTTAAGACCAATCCAGATTTCCAGGAGCACAAAACTGAAACGCAGCTCCACCTCGCATCAGCCGTCTCAAAGTCTATTCTCTGAACAACCAGAAGCCAGTGGAGAGACCTCAGGACTGGACCGGTACGGTTCCTGGTTTCAGCTGAACTCCAGCAGTCACATCATAATGCCCAGCAGCTCACCAAAATTCACCCAGCTGGTTCAGAGCCCAGTGAGCAGGTCCTTACAGCAGTCTAACCTGGTGGAGACCAACTCACAGATCAGACTTCCCAAATCTGGTCTAGACACCAGTCTCTTGACTCTGACAATGTTCCCAGATGGAATAGGGAAAAGCTGTTAACATTACTGCCATAATAAATGCTATCATTGACATCAAAGCTGTCAACATTCAGTCCAGGTCCCAATAGTCATAAACCCCATAGAGAGGCTCAGTTGACATTCACACAGTTCCTGTGGAACAGACAACAGCTCAAGTTCACAGGTGTACACATCACAGGTGTAAACTCACATAAGCCAGGCCTCAGCTCCACACTGCTCAGGTACAGGACAGCCAACCACCATCACCTGTGCACCACAGTACCAGGAACCCTCCTCAGGATCAGCTGACGTCCGAGGCCCTGCCCTAGAGGACAAATCCACAAGCTGGTTATAGGGACGTCAGGGGCACTGAAACAGAACAACACAAGAGCCAAGACCTCAGAACCAGAACAATGGAGCCACAATTTAACCCAGCTAAGACAACCACAGCCTCAATCAGGCCACGTGCAGACCGTAACTCAGTCGCACTGATAAAGAGGCACGAAACAGATACACCCGTTTAGGTAAGAAAAGGGGAAAAACAAAAACGATGAAATGCTTATCCATCGATTTCACAATTATTGAGATTTGTGATCACACAGATCACAACAAAATAACACGTTTTTTAGGTGTATTTAAAGAATCATTCTAGTTTGATTTGATCTATTTCAGTCACTGTTTTAAAAAGGAGCCTTTCTCTGACCGAGAGTGAAAAGAAATGTCACTATGATTTGATCACATAGATAAAGGAGAAATGGATATTTAAACAGAGCTTTAACACAATGAGAAAATTACCTGTAATGAACAGAAATATTCAATTTTAACATGAACTAAGCCAAATTTCAACATGCATGAATGTGCCAGTTTATATTGGAAGTACATAAAAGTATCTTCACCAAATCTTTCAGCCCCAGTACACATCAGTTGTTCTGTGGGAGGACTAAAGTCTAAAGTACAAATTCATAAATCGCTTAGTCCGTAAAATATGCTTTTGAAAATATGCTATTTATGTTTGAGAACTCATTTTGATAACTAAAATGAACTGCCAAAAATCCATTTCAACTGTTAATACTGTTCGTTGTTCTTTTTTTTTTGCTGTTATTCCATTTAGTTTTTTTCCAATTATCAAATTCCAATTAATTTTAATGTCTCGTGCAGATGTCTGTCCAACATCGGGTCGGGTCAGGTCAGGTCAGTCTGTCACACACACTCATGAGCTAAAATGACAGAACATAAACGTGACACATTGACAGGACACATCACAACGCTCAACTTTTGGATTTTTCTCTGGTGATATTTTTCTCTTCATAACGTCCTTACTGATATAATCTAGAAGGACGTCAGTGAACTGATCAGAAAGTGGCTCGTTACTTTGAAACCTTTGAAGAAGCTGATCCAAACGAGGACAGATCATTGTTGTCATTTTCTCCAGGGTTGGATCATAGATGTGGAATCTATAACCTGGACAGATGTTTCAACAACTGCAGCGTCTCCTCATCTCTTTTCTTTGGTTCTGGCTCTGTGACAACCAGACGGATCAGTGTGGGATTTATTTGTTCGTCCAGTCCAACAGTGAAGAGTTCCCAGCTCTATGTTCTGTTTCAGGTGTGACATTAAACATTTAAACGAAGCCTTGGATCAGCAGACAAACTTACTGTCTAGATCAACCAGTGATTCAGAGGCTCTACTTTTCCAGACTCAACTTCCCAGTAATGGTCTCCTCTGATCCAGTCCAGCTCCTCCCAGCTGTCAGCTAGTTGTCTTCACCCTCCAGTCCTCTGACTAATTCTTCTCCAGCTGCTCTCATTATGAAGGAGCTGTTTCTAAAAAACTAAATCTACACTTGGGTCATTTCTGATGTCACTCAGTCTTAATTTAACTTGATTACAAGTCATACTTTGTGGTACATTATAACTTTAGAGTCTCCTCACCTCTGTTGGGAAGGGTTAGCGCACGGGAGATGTGTTGGTTGGCTCCTCCCATCTAATAAACAGGTGAGCAGGTGTTTTACTGGGGTCTCCATCTAAACGGTGTCAGTGTGTAGAAGAACAGTCTGTGGTTCAGATTCACTGGGACAAACTGAAGTCGCTGCATCTGCTGGCTCATTTTCTGTTGGACATTCATTTCAGGTGTCGGTACATCCTCACACGCGGCCAGTGGGACCCTCTGCTGCATCTCCTCCATGTTCTCTCTTTGCCCCCTCCCCCTCCCATCTGTCTTCACTGTCAATAAAGGCCACTAGAGTCAAAAAAAAAAAAGTCTTTTGTTCAATCTTTGGCGACATGTCTTGTTCCAAAGCACAGAAAGCTTCTTCCTTGTTTTTTCCTTTTAATATCTCGTTTTTTTGACATTTCATTACATTGTCTGGACAAGTGATCCTGTTTCTCATAAAAACCAGCCCTGTTTGTCCCCTTGACCGGAGGCAGAGAGCAGATGCAATCATCACATTCGGTCTTTCTGTGCACATTTCCCACGCACCTGTCGGTTCCTGTCCAGCATCCGTACCTGCGCGCTCCTTTGTGCTTTTCCTCATGTTTGCAGTGCACTCTGGGATGTCCACTTCCTTGGTTTAGGAGCAGAGCTGTTGTCTATCACATGGAAGGACTCTGGGTTCAAGTCCTGATTGTGTCAGGAAGAGCATCTGATGTACAACCAAACCTTTAAAAAAATCTTATTTGTTAAGAATAATTATCATTACCATTATAACTTAATGATGAGCTGAGTAGGGGGATGAAGTCACCCAACAGTTATGTGACAGACTGGAGGAGAACATGACAACACAGATGAAAGTTGTTCAAATCAAATTTTCACCAAATAGATTTCTAAACTTTTCCTCAGTTAAAACATTAGTATTGTGAATAAAAATGAAGTAGTTTTTTAATTATCTGAGGTCTGAAAACTGTATCTTTTTATCATGATTATGTCATTTTCTTTAATTAGATGCTTTAAATAACCTTTTTGATTTTAATTTGGGAGAAATGTCATTAGACTATAGAATAGAATTAAAATGGTAATTTACTCAAACACATTATTATAAACAGTCAAATCAAAGAGATTGATGAGTATTATAGTCATTTTTTATCAAATAATGTACAAACAAGTCTGGTAAATCACAATGGTGCAACTCTATAGAGGGTGTAGTAGAGGCATACTTAGAAGTAAATATTAAAGGCAAAATTGATTTAAATAAAATAAGGTAGAAAAAAACCCTACAACAAGGGGGTATATATTTTAGGATTAACATATTTGTGGATAATTCCATTAACATTTCATACAGGTCTTCATATTTTTGAGTATATTTCAGGGATTTCAAATGCAAATGGGAATCAGATAAAATGTTAAAGACTGGGGAAGATCTAAGTACCTCTGTTATATTTTTCTAGGCATAAAACCAGATCACAACAGAGTCCAAGCGTTTGGAGGAAACAGGAAGTTTCACTGTAAAAGACAACATGAGGAAACACCTCCCACAGGTTCCGCTTTATCTTTTCAGCTCTTTACCCTCAATAAATTCAGGAAAGTGCCTTTAAATGACACATTAATATGTCTGAAAATGAGTTTAATATTATTATACCCGGATAAAATACATGTTTAAATACTGTATAATAATATCACCAATTACAAAATTATAATATAACTAAAAACAATGTAGTGACATATTTTAGGTGCACCACAGAAGCAAAGGTCTCTTATTGTCTACTTTTTTATAATATTTTTAATGTGTTTCTCTGTGTGTATATATACACCCGAAAATACAACATAATGAACCCGTTTTAGAAACATTTCTTAACTCCAAATCCAACCGTGACGGTAGTTTTGAGGCTCAGATGCAGTTCCGACTCACAGCCAGCAGATGTCGCTCTTCTACATGTGTCATTCTCCAGCTGTTGACTCAAAGTCACTCACTGCTTCATGTAGTTTCGGTTTCACGATCACGACTCGACACGAGATGTGACGCAGAGTTTGATACTCGAGACATTTCTGCTTCAAAAACCTCGAGATTACGAGACACAACGAGCTCTAGAAGAAGATCACTGAAAGAAACTGTAAGTTTGATTGTTTCTCTCTTGAACTTTGTCTTCAGAAAGTTCCTGGTTGTTTCTGCTCCGTCATGGTTGGAGAACATGTTCTCTTCTGATTTCACACTGATTCAACTTTGATCTCTCTGGTGTTTGAAGACAAATCCACAGCTGTTAGATGATTGATTGACAGGATTGTTAACAGACTGTTATTGATGAGAAACAGCGTGATGATCAGTTGATCCTGATTTGGTTTCTTCTCAACACTAACTGTGGAGTGTTTTTATTTCCTAGATTAAAACTGTCGTCTCCACCATTAAAGTCCGACTGCTGTTTCCTGTGGAGCCTTTCAAAATAAAGCCTGGTTTCCTGTCTTTTATCTTTGTCCAGTAGCAATGATGTGTGTTTCCTCTGCAGCTGAAGGTAGAAAGTGTGTGTGAGCTGATGTGAATCCAGCAGCATGGACCATCATGAGGACAGAGAGGAGGGAGTTCCTCCCACTAAAACCAGTCTGAGTGGAGAACATGAGAGTTGGAGCAAAGCTCAGAGGTGAGATGATCATCTACAACTGTTCATGACTCTACAGTCTGTCAGAGTTCAGCCCTCACATCTAAAAACACCATTATTACAGGAGTCAACCTGGACCTGGACCTGGACCTGGACCTGAACCTGAACCTGAACTTAAACTGAAACATGAACCCGGACCTGAACCCAGCTGTGTCTCCTTGAAGAGTGACCGCTCTAAGGGTTTTGTTATTAATTTTAAATCAGATGACCGTAGTTGTTCAGAGAGGTGAGCTGTGTGTTAATATTGTAACTGTAAATGTAACTTAGACATCAGTGTTTTATTGTTACGTGTGTTTAATGTGATGTGTGTTTAATGATATTTCTGGAAAACATCCAACACTCACTGCTTCACAAATGACCACAGAAATGTCTGAACCAGAGCTGGAATTCAATTCAATTCAATTCAATTTTATTTATATAGCATCTGTTACAATGACAATTGTCTCTAGGCGCTTTACAGAGACCCAGAGCATGACCCCCGAGCAAATATCATCAACTAAGATTATATAATTAAATCCAATCAATGATAATGGCAGGTAAAAAACCTTTATACCAAACAGTGGCAAGGAAAAACTCCACTTTAAGAGGAAGGAAGAGGAAGGTTTCTACCTCTTAAAGTGGAGTTTTTCCTTGCCACTGTTTGGTATAAAGGTTTTTTTTTCTCCCTACGTGGGAGTTTTTTACCTGCCATTGTCATTAATTGGATTTAATTATATAATCTTAGTTGACGATATTTGCTCGGGGGTCATGCTCTGGGTCTCTATAAAGCGCCTAGAGACAATTGTCATTGTAACAGACGCTATATAAATAAAATTGAATTGAATTGAATTGAATTCCAGCTCTGGTTCAGACATTTCTGTGGTCATTTGTGAAGCAGTGAGTGTTGGATGTTTTCCAGAAATACAGCTGTTACAGTGTAAAGGGGGATGTTGGAGCAGTTTCTCTGAGTGTCTGTAGTAAACCAGTTGGTCCAAGACAGTGGAGGTAGGATCTTCTCAGGTGGAAGGTGTTGCTGGACAGAAAAGGACAGATAGTTCTTGGAGACATGTGAAAGCTGCTTTGATGTCCTGCTGAGAAGTTTGTGGAGGTTTGTGGATTGTTGGTAGAACTTCTTTCATTGAGATCATGGACTCTGAGCAGGAAACTTTCCATGTAAAAGCAGAAGAAATTAATCCTTGCTGTCATGGAGGTGATCAACCCTCATGTGTGGAAACATTCACATGTTTTCTTCTTGTTGGGTAGATACAGTTAGTCCAGGACTCCTGTGGTCCTCCATCACCACCTGGTTTTGATGATGATGTTCTCCTTCAGAGGTTCATCAGCTGGTCCATCAGTCATCCATCTTCATCTTGTTCTAACTTGACTTTGTGCAGACCTGGATCTTCTGAATATGTGAACTAGCAGAGCTCTCACTGAGGTCACATGGACATTCTCAGTAGATCAGCAGGACTAGTAAACCTTCACCATGATAGCCATTCATCTGACTGTTCACCTCCAAACATGACTTGATGGACCTTCAGCTGGTGTGGACAGACATGATGTGAGCTAATTGTCCATGATTCCTCCACAGAGTGGACCAGCAGAGCTCAGAGCCCCCCAGTGGTCAGTCTGTCCAGCAGCATCAGACACACCTGGACTCCATATTTCTGGTCTGTACCTGAACAACAGCTGCTTCTACATCTGTTCTGCTGACGCTCATCTCCATGCTGCTCTTTGTAGACCAGTGGACTGTCAGTCTGTCCAACATGATCTGATGTTTGTCTCCATGCTTTCAGTCTGATTGTGTCCTTCATCTGGTCTTCTGTTCCAGCTGCTGGAGGACAACATTGTCACATTTGTGAAGAAGGAGCTGAAGAAGATCCAGAAGGTTCTGAGTCCAGATTACCCAGAATCCTCAGATGATCAGGAGGAGGATGAAGATGAAGAGCAGAAGAGTATCAGAGAGGCATTTGTGGAGATCACAGTGAACTTTCTGAGGAGAATGAAGCAGGAGGAGCTGGCTGACCATCTGCAGAGCAGTAAGAGGATTATTTTAAATATTTTAGCTGCTGGATAAATGAACCAGACACAGAGATCAACATTCACAGATCAGACACAACATTAAAACCACTGAAAGGTGAAGAGAGGATCTCTGATCATCTTGTTCCAACAGTGTTCTGGTAGGAAAACCTGCATTCTGCAGTCTTATGACCCCCCCAATATGCTGACAATCACCTGTACAGGACCAGCATCTCCAGAAACCTCTGCTGAGATGTGATGGTCATTTAGAGAAGCAACTCCAATCCACAGAGACCCAAACCAGGCTCTGAGTACGTCCTCCAGGGTTTCCATCCATAATGGTCCATCTTCTGTTGATGGTGAGATCATCTCCATGGGAGTGAAGGGGGTGGTTCTGGTCCTCCACCTGTTTTATAGACCTGGTCCTTCTTTACTACTGACTTTAAACTTGATGATGTTGATCTAGGGATGACATCACCTCTATAGACACATGAACGAACCGTGGATCAATTATGCAAAGTTATCCCAAAATGAGGAGGAAAAAAATCACACACAGTTAAAGCAGCAGCCAGCTCGCTGCCACAGATGTCTCTTAACCTGTAAATTAGAAGATCGCAGTGCAGTTAGTAGTCTCAACAACAAAACCCACAGACGTCCTCATCGCAGTGACCCTCAATCCAGCAACCACCTGTGCTGCACCTGCAAACACCAAACATCACCGTTAACAGCCTAAGCTAAATCTTCAATATCAGGCTTAAAAAAAAAAAAAGAGAGAGAGAAATATTCCCAGAAGTGCTGTACGATGTCACGCTGGCGAAGGCGGACGAGCGCTCCGGCTCGCTTTCCTCTCTTCCGGCGTTTCACTGTGTGCGCAAAGGTGAGAGCACCTTTGACCAGAATGTCCAAAATTTCTAGAGTTGGGAGCAGAAAACTAGGAAATAAATCCTCTGCAGTTGTTGCCCTGATGTTCATGAGCTCTTTTCTTGTGAAGGAGCTCTGGGCACCATCACACAAAAAACAGAGTTAAAGCACAAAGCAAAAAAAAAACAACACACCGAGGAAGCCGTCCGCAGCGCCATCTTGATGTATCATCCACAACACTCATCCACAACATGGACTAAAATGACATAAACATAAACATGACATTAATGACATGGCACATGCACAAATTGTATTAGGTGTGTTTCTGTGTCCTCCAGCTCTGACCAGTTCATGTCCCCAGTTCCATTCTACTGGTCAGGGCTGAAATATTCAAAAGAATTAGTGGTCAAAATGATCACCTGTAGGACACTGGATCAAAAACTAAAAGCGGCGATCCTGAGGCCTTCCTCTCCAGCCTGCATCTTCCCTCATTGTCTGAAAAGGAAGCATTACAAATGATATCAGATATTACTGAACTTGAAATACGAGAAGCCATAAAAACACTGAAAAACAACAAATCTCCGGGGACATACGGGCTTCCTGGAGAGTTTTATAAATGCTTCATAGATGATTTAATACCTGTGCTAACTAAAGTTTTTAACGTATGTTCTTACAAAAGGGGACCCACCGAATACATGGTCGGAAGCTATTATATCAGTGATTCATAAAGCGGGTAAGGACCCCTCATTTTGTGAGGGGTATAGACCTATTAGTTTGATATGTAACGACCAAAAGCTGCTGACATATATCCTGGCGAAGAGAATGCAAAAAATTATAGGAAAATTGATTAATCCAGACCAGACAGGGTTCATTCCTGGTCGACAAGGAGCTAATAATATAAGAAGAACATTAAACATCATAACATGTGCCAAGAAAAAAATACACACAACTCTATGCTTATTAGTTTCGATGCTCGGAAAGCCTTTGACACAGTGAAGTGGCTATTTTTATATAAAACACTGGCTGCTATGGGGTTCCACCCGACATTTGTAGACTGGATAAAGGTTATTTACACAAAACCACAATCACGTGTCAGAGTGAATGGATGTTGTTCACAATTTTAATATTGGAGAGGGGGGTTCGACAAGGTGACTGTCTTAGCCCTTTGCTTTTCGCCATAAATATAGAACCTCTAGCTGCATTAATTAGGCAAAATGAAGGCATTAAGGGCATAAAAGATCAAGGCCAAGTAGAACACAAAATTTCTCTTTATGCAGATGACATACTGACATACAGTGGGGCAAAAAAGTATTAAGTCAGCCACTAATTGTGTAAGTTCTCCCACTTAAAAAGATCATAGAGGCCTGTAATTTTCATCATAGGTATACCTCAACTATGAGAGACAAAATGAGGAAAAAGAATCCAGAAAATCACATTGTCTGATTTTTAAAGAATTTATTTGCAAATTATGGTGGAAAATAAGTCAATAACAAAAGTTAATCTCAATACTTTGTTATATAGCCTTTGTTGGCAATGACAGAGGTCAAACGTTTTCTGTAAGTCTTCACAAGGTTTTCACACACTGTTGCTGGTATTTTGGCCCATTCCTCCATGCAGATCTCCTCTAGAGCAGTGATGTTTTGGGGCTGACGCTGGGCAACACGGACTTTCAACTCCCTCCAGAGATTTTCGATGGGGCTGAGATCTGGAGACTGGCTAGGCCACTCCAGGACCTTGAAATGCTTCTTACAAAGCCACTCCTTCGTTGCCCGGGCGGTGTGTTTGGGATCATTGTCACGCTGAAAGACCCAGCCACGTCTCATTTTCAATGCCCTTGCTGATGGAAGGAGGTTTTCACTCAAAATCTTACGATACATGGCCCCATTCATTCTTTCCTTTACACGGATCAGTCGTCCTGGTCCCCTTGCAGAAAAACAGCCCCAAAGCATGATGTTTCCACCCCCATGCTTTACAGTAGGTATGGAGTTCTTTGGATTCAACTCAGCATTCTTTCCCCTCCAAACATGACTTCTGGATCATCCAAATGCTCTCTAGCAAACTTCAGACGGGCCCGGACATGTACTGGCTTCAGCAGGTGGACACGTCTGGCACTGCAGGATTTGAGTCCCTGGCGGCGTAGTGTGTTACTGATGGTAGCCTTTGTTACTTTGGTCCCAGCTCTATGCAGGTCATTCATCAGGTCCCCCCGTGTGGTTCTGGGATTTTTGCTCACCGTTCTTGTGATCATTTTGACCCCAAGGGGTGAGATCTTGCGTGGAGCCCCAGATCGAGGGAGATTATCAGTGGTCTTGTATGTCTTCCATTTTCTAATAATTGCTTCCCACAGTTGATTTCTTCACACCAAGCTGCTTACCTATTGCAGATTCAGTCTTCCCAGCCTGGTGAAGGTCTACAATTTTGTTTCTGGTGTCCTTTGACAGCTCTTTGGTCTTGGCCATAGTGGAGTTTGGAGCGTGACTGTTTGAGGTTGTGGACAGGTGTCTTTTATACTGATAACGAGTTCAAACAGGTGCCATTAATACAGGTAACGAGTGGAGGACCGAGGAGCCTCTTAAAGAAGTTACAGGTCTGTGAAAGCCAGAAATCTTACTTGTTTGTAGGTGACCAAATACTTATTTTCCACCAAAATTTGCAAATAAATTCTTTAAAAATCAGACAATGTGATTTTCTGGATTTTTTTTCCTCATTTTGTCTCTCATAGTTGAGGTATACCTATGATGAAAATTACAGGCCTCTCTGATCTTTTTAAGTGGGAGAACTTACACAATTGGTGGCTGACTAAATACTTTTTTGCCCCACTGTATATTACTGATCCGGTCTCCTCTGTCCCAGCATTAATGAGAAACTTAAAGGAATATGGAGAACTCTCAGGCTACCAAATTAACCAATCAAAGTCAGAGGCAATGATGCTGGCAGGGCACTGGCCTGTACAACTAACAGGAAGTATTAAATTCCACTGGTCTAATCAAGGGTTCAGATACCTGGGTATCATTATAACGCCTGATACATTACAGCTGTACAAGGCCAACTATGGTAAATTGATGGGCGAAATAAAAAATGACCTCACGAGATGGGAAGTTCTCCCCTTATCCCTAATAGGACGAGTGGAAACAATAAAAATGAATATATTACCAAGGTTGCTTTTTATGTTCCAATCTCTACCCATAGAGGTCCCCGCTTCCACATTCAAAACAATCGATAATTGGCTATCTAAATTTATTTGGCAGAACAAAAGGCCCAGAATTAGATTGAAAAAAATGCTATGTACAAAAGAAAGGGGGGGCCTTGACTTACCTAACTTGAAAAAATATTACTGGGTGGCCCAGCTTAGATCATTGGTTGCATGGATCTCTCAAGACAATGACACAATTTGGGTTAGGATGGAGCAAAGTGAATGCCTAGACTTACCCCTAGACACTATCCCATTTATGAGTCATGACACCTGGAAAATAAATGAAATTAATAACCAGTGGGTGAAAACCACTTTAAAAATATGGTCCAATGTGAGAAAGAAATTAAGACTTCCGACATCAATATCCAGAGCAATGAAGATTGCGCATAATATAGACTTTCTTCCATCCGAATTACGTACAGGGTTCAAGAAATGGGAGTGGAATGGCTTGGTTATGCTAGACCAATTATTTGACGGAGGAGTCCTGGTGTCCTATGAGCAGCTTAGACATAAATATAATCTTCCAGCCCATGATTTTTTTTAAATATCTTCAACTGAGACACTATTTACAGAAGCACAAAGAATGGGACAAACTATGCACTTTACCCTCTAATCTAGAACATTTCTTTATTTTAATAATCAAAGGGACTATGAAGAAGAAAATTATATCACACTTATTATATAAGATACTGCAAGAAGAACTGACAGATAACAGTTTCAACATTAAAGAAAAATGGGAACTGGAAATAAACACCATTATTCCAGATAATAACTGGGAATTGTCATGCAGAGAGGGACACAAAATTACAAATAGCCCCATCTGGAAGGAATTTGAATGGAAAATTAAGATGAGGTTCTTCAGGACTCCTCTTGTCACATCAACATTTACGGACATCTCAAATCAGTGCTGGAGGGGCTGTGGCATTGTAGGAGACCACACGCATATATTTTGGGACTGCCTGAAACTGTTAAGATACTGGTTAAACATACAAAATGAAATAAAAAAGTGTTTAAATGTAGATCTTCCATTAGATCCATTGTGTTTTGTATTAGGAATATTGCCAGAAGATCTAGAAAACAATAATCAGAGAATACTGTTGAGAATTCTTCTTCTAACTGCTAAGAAGATGATTACAATCTCCTGGCTGAGACCACAACCCCCCACGGTAGCACAATGGAGAGAGAAGGTTAAAGATGTTTATTATATGGAAAATATAACTGCAAGGTTGCACTTGAAAACTGATGTATTCCTGACTAAATGGTCTCCAATTATTTCTCACTTTATCAATTGATATGACCTTTGATGTGACTGCTGTGTTCTATATGCATGTGTTTTCGTTTGATTTATTTATTTCCCCCCCACCCATGCCATTCAAATAGCCCGCCTTCAAATAAGGACTCTATCTGGACATTGTTGGGATGCCAAATCCATGGACTACCTCTACCTGTGATGTACCTCTGAATGTGTGAATGTATACGACTGCACCTGATAAAAGGAAATAAAAAGAAGTAAAAAAAAAAAAAAAAGATCACCTGTAAATTTCAGGTGAGAAAATGAGAGATTGCTAACAGGCAAATCAGTCCTTATAATTATTACCAACAACTGGGCAATAAAATAATAACTAAATGTGTTAAATGGGACAAAGAAGTTCATCTGAC
>JAGFBZ010001144.1:0-33791 GCA_018398805.1 Hirundichthys speculiger
CACCACGCTCTAACCAACTGAGCTAACCGGCCAAGTCTGCTGCCACCTAGTGTGTGATTTTTTGGCAGAACAAACCTCGTGTTCAGTTTTGTATACACCTTTTTGACTTGAAATTTGTGGACAATGCGCCCCCTAGTGGCCCCGCCATTACTGGAGGGTGCGGTGCTCCGCCTAGTAACCCAAACACAGCAGCGTGGAGCATCTGTTACGAATAACACCTGACATGTCTTGGATTGATGACGTTAGGCAGTGGCCTCCAGTTACAGATGAAGGTAGTTTATTGCTGTTTTAATGATTGGTTATGGAAATAGCATGATCTATTCCCATAACCAAACACTAAAACTGTGGAACGCTGCAACGCTGGCTATAACTAACGTCAACAAGCCATAAAGATTATGCTACTGTAACGTTAACGTTAGCGGTAAATTAGGCTATGTGTTAATGTTATATGTTTCGCTGGATCGTCTCATTGATTGTTCTTAAGCAAGGCTAGCCGGCACTGGCCGTGCCTGGACCCTTGTTTTTGTTTTGATATTTGGTGGGACACGGTAAACATGCTGTTCTTTTCGGCCAGAATCGTCCGGGACTCTCAGCGAGACTATGAGTAGTACGAGATTGCACGAAAACTCACCCAGCTGTATTCATTTGGAACAAAGTCCTTTCTATTAATATTTTTCAATCCACGTCTTCCTAACTTCTTGGTTGTCGGTGCGCCCAGGAAATCGGTGCAAACTGTATGGCTGCAAACAAGGGCAGTATTCCTGCAGTAAAGGCTTGTGTATTTTGCATGCTTTCTTCTTCCATTGTAGAATTTTTCTTGGCATTGTTGGCAGTTTATCACGGAACATGTATTCCCACTCGACCGACTGGACATTATAAAAATATATATTTGTATAAAGACAAAACACTGGTTAATCTGCGAAATCTGTGAAATCGTTGCTCTGTAGCACACTCCAGCAATGGCGGACGGGGTACTTCCGGGGGGCTGGCCCGAAAAGGTCTATAGGCAAAAGTGGACCACGGCTCTCAACAGAACGTCGTTCCTGCAGTTTACGCTCTTGTCTCACAGACATGGCCTTTATTGCGATATTTAAGGTTCTTTCATAAGAAGAAGAGGGAGAAAAAAAGAAAGAAAGAAAGAAGGCGTAGTGGCCGGAAGGGGATCGAACCCGCGACCTTGGCGTTATTAGCACCACGCTCTAACCAACTGAGCTAACCGGCCAAGTCTGCTGCCACCTAGTGGTGTGATTTTTCGGCAGGACAAAACCTCGTGTTCAGTTTTGTATACACCTTTTTCGACTTGAAATTTGTGGACATGCGCCCCCTAGTGGCCCCGCCATTACTGGAGGGTGCGGTGCTCCGCCTAGTAACCCAAACACAGCAGCGTGGAGCATCTGTTACGAATAACACCTGACATGTCTTGGATTGATGACGTTAGGCAGTGGGCCTCCAGTTACAGATGAAGGTAGTTTATTGCTGTTTTAATGATTGGTTATGGAAATAGCATGATCTATTCCCATAACCAAACACTAAAAACTGTGGAACGCTGCAACGCTGGCTATAACTAACGTCAACAAGCCATAAAGATTATGCTACTGTAACGTTAACGCTAGCGGTAAATTAGGCTATGTGTTAATGTTATATGTTTCGCTGGATCGTCTCATTGATTGTTCTTAAGCAAGGCTAGCCGCACTAGCCGTGCCTGGACCCTTGTTTTTGTTTTTGATATTTGGTGGGACACGGTAAACATGCTGTTCTTTCTTTCTCGGCCAGAATCGTCCGGGACTCTCAGCGAGACTATGAGTAGTACGAGATTGCACGAAAACTCACCCAGCTGTATTCATTTGGAACAAAGTCCTTTCTATTAATATTTTTCATCCACGTCTTCCTAACTTCTTGGTTGTCGGTGCGCCCAGGAAAATCGGTGCAAACTGTATGGCTGCAAACAAGGGCAGTATTCCTGCAGTAAAGGCTTGTGTATTTCGCATGCTTTCTTCTTCCATTGTAGAATTTTCTTGGCATTGTTGGCAGTTTATCACGGAACACGTATTCCCACTCGACCGACTCGACATTATAAAAATATATATTTGTATAAAGACAAAAACACTGGTTAATCTGTGAAATCTGTGAAATCGTTTGCTCTGTAGCACACTCCAGCAATGGCGGACGGGGTACTTTTTCCGGGGGGCTGGCCCGAAAAGGTCTATAGGCAAAAAGTGGACCACGGCTCTCAACAGAACGTCGTTCCTGCAGTTTACGCTCTTGTCTCACAGACATGGCCTTTATTGCGATATTTAAGGTTTCTTTCATCATAGAAGAAGAGGGAGAAAAAAAGAAAGAAAGAAGAAGCGTAGTGGCCGGACGGGGATCGAACCCGCGACCTTGGCGTTATTAGCACCACGCTCTAACCAACTGAGCTAACCGGCCAAGTCTGCTACCCACCTAGTGGTGTGATTTTTCGGCAGGACAAAACCTCGTGTTCAGTTTTTGTATACACCTTTTCGACTTGAAATTTGTGGACATGCGCCCCCTAGTGGCCCCGCCATTACTGGAGGGTGCGGTGCTCCGCCTAGTAACCCAAACACAGCAGCGTGGAGCATCTGTTACGAATAACACCTGACATGTCTTGGATTGATGACGTTAGGCAGTGGCCTCCAGTTACAGATGAAGGTAGTTTATTGCTGTTTTAATGATTGGTTATGGAAATAGCATGATCTATTCCCATAACCAAACACTAAAAAACTGTGGAACGCTGCAACGCTGGCTATAACTAACGTCAACAAGCCATAAAGATTATGCTACTGTAACGTTAACGCTAGCGGTAAATTAGGCTATGTGTTAATGTTATATGTTTCGCTGGATCGTCTCATTGATTGTTCTTAAGCAAGGCTAGCCGGCACTAGCCGTGCCTGGACCCTTGTTTTTGTTTTGATATTTGGTGGGACACGGTAAACATGCTGTTCTTTTCGGCCAGAATCGTCCGGGACTCTCAGCGAGACTATGAGTAGTACGAGATTGCACGAAAACTCACCCAGCTGTATTCATTTGGAACAAAGTCCTTTCTATTAATATTTTTCATCCACGTCTTCCTAACTTCTTGGTTGTCGGTGCGCCCAGGAAATCGGTGCAAACTGTATGGCTGCAAACAAGGGCAGTATTCCTGCAGTAAAGGCTTGTGTATTTCGCATGCTTTCTTCTTCCATTGTAGAATTTTCTTGGCATTGTTGGCAGTTTATCACGGAACATGTATTCCCACTCGACCGACTGGACATTATAAAAATATATATTTGTATAAAGACAAAAACACTGGTTAATCTGCGAAATCTGTGAAATCGTTGCTCTGTAGCACACTCCAGCAATGGCGGACGGGGTACTTCCGGGGGGCTGGCCCGAAAAGGTCTATAGGCAAAAAGTGGACCACGGCTCTCAACAGAACGTCGTTCCTGCAGTTTACGCTCTTGTCTCACAGACATGGCCTTTATTGCGATATTTAAGGTTCTTTCATAAGAAGAAGAGGGAGAAAAAAAGAAAGAAGGCGTAGTGGCCCGTACGGGTATCGAACCCCGCACCTTGGCGTTATTAGCACCACGCCCTAACCAACTGAGCTAACCGGCCAAGTCTGCTGCCACCTAGTGGTGTGATTTTTTGGCAGAACAAAACCACGTGTTCAGTTTTGTATACACCTTTTCGACTTGAAATTTGTGGACATGCGCCCCCTAGTGGCCCCGCCATTACTGGAGGGTGCGGTGCTCCGCCTAGTAACCCAAACACAGCAGCGTGGAGCATCTGTTACGAATACACCTGACATGTCTTGGATTGATGACGTTAGGCAGTGGCCTCCAGTTTACAGATGAAGGTAGTTTATTGCTGTTTTAATGATTGGTTATGGAAATAGCATGATCTATTCCCATAACCAAACACTAAAAACTGTGGAACGCTGCAACGCTGGCTATAACTAACGTCAACAAGCCATAAAGATTATGCTACTGTAACGTTAACGCTAGCGGTAAATTAGGCTATGTGTTAATGTTATATGTTTCGCTGGATCGTCTCATTGATTGTTCTTAAGCAAGGCTAGCCGGCACTAGCCGTTGCCTGGACCCTTGTTTTTGTTTTGATATTTGGTGGGACACGGTAAACATGCTGTTCTTTCGGCCAGAATCGTCCGGGACTCTCAGCGAGACTATGAGTAGTACGAGATTGCACGAAAACTCACCCAGCTGTATTCATTTGGAACAAAGTCCTTTCTATTAATATTTTTCATCCACGTCTTCCTAACTTCTTGGTTGTCGGTGCGCCCAGGAAATCGGTGCAAACTGTATGGCTGCAAACAAGGGCAGTATTCCTGCAGTAAAGGCTTGTGTATTTCGCATGCTTTCTTCTTCCATTGTAGAATTTTTCTTGGCATTGTTGGCAGTTTATCACGGAACATGTATTCCCACTCGACCGACTGGACATTATAAAAATATATATTTGTATAAAGACAAAAACACTGGTTAATCTGCGAAATCTGTGAAATCGTTGCTCTGTAGCACACTCCAGCAATGGCGGACGGGGTACTTCCGGGGGCTGGCCCGAAAAGGTCTATAGGCAAAAAGTGGACCACGGCTCTCAACAGAACGTCGTTCCTGCAGTTTACGCTCTTGTCTCACAGACATGGCCTTTATTGCGATATTTAAGGTTCTTTCATAAGAAGAAGAGGGAGAAAAAAAAGAAAGAAAGAAAGAAGGCGTAGTGGCCGGAAGGGGATCGAACCCGCGACCTTGGCGTTATTAGCACCACGCTCTAACCAACTGAGCTAACCGGCCAAGTCTGCTGCCACCTAGTGGTGTGATTTTTCGGCAGGACAAAACCTCGTGTTCAGTTTTGTATACACCTTTTCGACTTGAAATTTGTGGACATGCGCCCCCTAGTGGCCCCGCCATTACTGGAGGGTGCGGTGCTCCGCCTAGTAACCCAAACACAGCAGCGTGGAGCATCTGTTACGAATAACACCTGACATGTCTTGGATTGATGACGTTAGGCAGTGGCCTCCAGTTACAGATGAAGGTAGTTTATTGCTGTTTTTAATGATTGGTTATGGAAATAGCATGATCTATTCCCATAATCAAACACTAAAAACTGTGGAACGCTGCAACGCTGGCTATAACTAACGTCAACAAGCCATAAAGATTATGCTACTGTAACGTTAACGCTAGCGGTAAATTAGGCTATGTGTTAATGTTATATGTTTCGCTGGATCGTCTCATTGATTGTTCTTAAGCAAGGCTAGCCAGGCACTAGCCGTGCCTGGACCCTTGTTTTTGTTTTGATATTTGGTGGGACACGGTAAACATGCTGTTCTTTCGGCCAGAATCGTCCGGGACTCTCAGCGAGACTATGAGTAGTACGAGATTGCACGAAAACTCACCCAGCTGTATTCATTTGGAACAAAGTCCTTTCTATTAATATTTTTCATCCACGTCTTCCTAACTTCTTGGTTGTCGGTGCGCCCAGGAAATCGGTGCAAACTGTATGGCTGCAAACAAGGGCAGTATTCCTGCAGTAAAGGCTTGTGTATTTTGCATGCTTTCTTCTTCCATTGTAGAATTTTCTTGGCATTGTTGGCAGTTTATCACGGAACACGTATTCCCACTCGACCGACTCGACATTATAAAAATATATATTTGTATAAAGACAAAAACACTGGTTAATCTGTGAAATCTGTGAAATCGTTGCTCTGTAGCACACTCCAGCAATGGCGGACGGGGTACTTCCGGGGGGCTGGCCCGAAAAGGTCTATAGGCAAAAAGTGGACCACGGCTCTCAACAGAACGTCGTTCCTGCAGTTTACGCTCTTGTCTCACAGACATGGCCTTTATTGCGATATTTAAGGTTCTTTCATAAGAAGAAGAGGGAGAAAAAAAGAAAGAAAGAAAGAAGGCGTAGTGGCCGGAAGGGGATCGAACCCGCGACCTTGGCGTTATTAGCACCACGCTCTAACCAACTGAGCTAACCGGCCAAGTCTGCTGCCACCTAGTGGTGTGATTTTTCGGCAGGACAAAACCTCGTGTTCAGTTTTGTATACACCTTTTCGACTTGAAATTTGTGGACATGCGCCCCCTAGTGGCCCCGCCATTACTGGAGGGTGCGGTGCTCCGCCTAGTAACCCAAACACAGCAGCGTGGAGCATCTGTTACGAATAACACCTGACATGTCTTGGATTGATGACGTTAGGCAGTGGCCTCCAGTTACAGATGAAGGTAGTTTATTGCTGTTTTAATGATTGGTTATGGAAATAGCATGATCCATTCCCATAACCAAACACTAAAAACTGTGGAACGCTGCAACGCTGGCTATAACTAACGTCAACAAGCCATAAAGATTATGCTACTGTAACGTTAACGTTAGCGGTAAATTAGGCTATGTGTTAATGTTATATGTTTCGCTGGATCGTCTCATTGATTGTTCTTAAGCAAGGCTAGCCGGCACTGGCCGTGCCTGGACCCTTGTTTTTGTTTTGATATTTGGTGGGACACGGTAAACATGCTGTTCTTTCGGCCAGAATCGTCCGGGACTCTCAGCGAGACTATGAGTAGTACGAGATTGCACGAAAACTCACCCAGCTGTATTCATTTGGAACAAAGTCCTTTCTATTAATATTTTTCATCCACGTCTTCCTAACTTCTTGGTTGTCGGTGCGCCCAGGAAATCGGTGCAAACTGTATGGCTGCAAACAAGGGCAGTATTCCTGCAGTAAAGGCTTGTGTATTTTGCATGCTTTCTTCTTCCATTGTAGAATTTTCTTGGCATTGTTGGCAGTTTATCACGGAACACGTATTCCCACTCGACCGACTCGACATTATAAAAATATATATTTGTATAAAGACAAAAACACTGGTTAATCTGTGAAATCTGTGAAATCGTTGCTCTGTAGCACACTCCAGCAATGGCGGACGGGGTACTTCCGGGGGGCTGGCCCGAAAAGGTCTATAGGCAAAAAGTGGACCACGGCTCTCAACAGAACGTCGTTCCTGCAGTTTACGCTCTTGTCTCACAGACATGGCCTTTATTGCGATATTTAAGGTTCTTTCATAAGAAGAAGAGGGAGAAAAAATGAAAGAAAGAAAGAAGGCATAGTGGCCCATACGGGGATCGAACCCGCGACCTTGGCGTTATTAGCACCACGCTCTAACCAACTGAGCTAACCGGCCAAGTCTGCTGCCACCTAGTGGTGTGATTTTTCGGCAGGAACAAAACCACGTGTTCAGTTTTGTATACACCTTTTCGACTTGAAATTTGTGGACATGCGCCCCCTAGTGGCCCCGCCATTACTGGAGGGTGCGGTGCTCCGCCTAGTAACCCAAACACAGCAGCGTGGAGCATCTGTTACGAATAACACCTGACATGTCTTGGATTGATGACGTTAGGCAGTGGCCTCCAGTTACAGATGAAGGTAGTTTATTGCTGTTTTAATGATTGGTTATGGAAATAGCATGATCTATTCCCATAACCAAACACTAAAAACTGTGGAACGCTGCAACGCTGGCTATAACTAACGTCAACAAGCCATAAAGATTATGCTACTGTAACGTTAACGTTAGCGGTAAATTAGGCTATGTGTTAATGTTATATGTTTCGCTGGATCGTCTCATTGATTGTTCTTAAGCAAGGCTAGCCGGCACTGGCCGTGCCTGGACCCTTGTTTTTGTTTTGATATTTGGTGGGACACGGTAAACATGCTGTTCTTTCGGCCAGAATCGTCCGGGACTCTCAGCGAGACTATGAGTAGTACGAGATTGCACGAAAACTCACCCAGCTGTATTCATTTGGAACAAAGTCCTTTCTATTAATATTTTTCATCCACGTCTTCCTAACTTCTTGGTTGTCGGTGCGCCCAGGAAATCGGTGCAAACTGTATGGCTGCAAACAAGGGCAGTATTCCTGCAGTAAAGGCTTGTGTATTTTGCATGCTTTCTTCTTCCATTGTAGAATTTTCTTGGCATTGTTGGCAGTTTATCACGGAACATGTATTCCCACTCGACCGACTGGACATTATAAAAATATATATTTGTATAAAGACAAAAACACTGGTTAATCTGCGAAATCTGTGAAATCGTTGCTCTGTAGCACACTCCAGCAATGGCGGACGGGGTACTTCCGGGGGGGCTGGCCCGAAAAGGTCTATAGGCAAAAAGTGGACCACGGCTCTCAACAGAACGTCGTTCCTGCAGTTTACGCTCTTGTCTCACAGACATGGCCTTTATTGCGATATTTAAGGTTCTTTCATAAGAAGAAGAGGGAGAAAAAAAGAAAGAAAGAAAGAAGGCGTAGTGGCCGGAAGGGGATCGAACCCGCGACCTTGGCGTTATTAGCACCACGCTCTAACCAACTGAGCTAACCGGCCAAGTCTGCTGCCACCTAGTGGTGTGATTTTTCGGCAGGACAAAACCTCGTGTTCAGTTTTTGTATACACCTTTTCGACTTGAAATTTGTGGACATGCGCCCCCTAGTGGCCCCGCCATTACTGGAGGGTGCGGTGCTCCGCCTAGTAACCCAAACACAGCAGCGTGGAGCATCTGTTACGAATAACACCTGACATGTCTTGGATTGATGACGTTAGGCAGTGGCCTCCAGTTACAGATGAAGGTAGTTTATTGCTGTTTTAATGATTGGTTATGGAAATAGCATGATCTATTCCCATAATCAAACACTAAAAACTGTGGAACGCTGCAACGCTGGCTATAACTAACGTCAACAAGCCATAAAGATTATGCTACTGTAACGTTAACGCTAGCGGTAAATTAGGCTATGTGTTAATGTTATATGTTTCGCTGGATCGTCTCATTGATTGTTCTTAAGCAAGGCTAGCCAGCACTAGCCGTGCCTGGACCCTTGTTTTTGTTTTGATATTTGGTGGGACACGGTAAACATGCTGTTCTTTCGGCCAGAATCGTCCGGGACTCTCAGCGAGACTATGAGTAGTACGAGATTGCACGAAAACTCACCCAGCTGTATTCATTTGGAACAAAGTCCTTTCTATTAATATTTTTCATCCACGTCTTCCTAACTTCTTGGTTGTCGGTGCGCCCAGGAAATCGGTGCAAACTGTATGGCTGCAAACAAGGGCAGTATTCCTGCAGTAAAGGCTTGTGTATTTCGCATGCTTTCTTCTTCCATTGTAGAATTTTCTTGGCATTGTTGGCAGTTTATCACGGAACACGTATTCCCACTCGACCGACTCGACATTATAAAAATATATATTTGTATAAAGACAAAAACACTGGTTAATCTGTGAAATCTGTGAAATCGTTGCTCTGTAGCACACTCCAGCAATGGCGGACGGGGTACTTCCGGGGGGCTGGCCCGAAAAGGTCTATAGGCAAAAAGTGGACCACGGCTCTCAACAGAACGTCGTTCCTGCAGTTTACGCTCTTGTCTCACAGACATGGCCTTTATTGCGATATTTAAGGTTCTTTCATAAGAAGAAGAGGGAGAAAAAAAGAAAGAAAGAAAGAAGGCGTAGTGGCCGGAAGGGGATCGAACCCGCGACCTTGGCGTTATTAGCACCACGCTCTAACCAACTGAGCTAACCGGCCAAGTCTGCTACCACCTAGTGGTGTGATTTTTCGGCAGGACAAAACCTCGTGTTCAGTTTTGTATACACCTTTTCGACTTGAAATTTGTGGACATGCGCCCCCTAGTGGCCCCGCCATTACTGGAGGGTGCGGTGCTCCGCCTAGTAACCCAAACACAGCAGCGTGGAGCATCTGTTACGAATAACACCTGACATGTCTTGGATTGATGACGTTAGGCAGTGGCCTCCAGTTACAGATGAAGGTAGTTTATTGCTGTTTTAATGATTGGTTATGGAAATAGCATGATCCATTCCCATAACCAAACACTAAAAACTGTGGAACGCTGCAACGCTGGCTATAACTAACGTCAACAAGCCATAAAGATTATGCTACTGTAACGTTAACGCTAGCGGTAAATTAGGCTATGTGTTAATGTTATATGTTTCGCTGGATCGTCTCATTGATTGTTCTTAAGCAAGGCTAGCCGGCACTAGCCGTGCCTGGACCCTTGTTTTTGTTTTGATATTTGGTGGGACACGGTAAACATGCTGTTCTTTCGGCCAGAATCGTCCGGGACTCTCAGCGAGACTATGAGTAGTACGAGATTGCACGAAAACTCACCCAGCTGTATTCATTTGGAACAAAGTCCTTTCTATTAATATTTTTCATCCACGTCTTCCTAACTTCTTGGTTGTCGGTGCGCCCAGGAAATCGGTGCAAACTGTATGGCTGCAAACAAGGGCAGTATTCCTGCAGTAAAGGCTTGTGTATTTCGCATGCTTTCTTCTTCCATTGTAGAATTTTCTTGGCATTGTTGGCAGTTTATCACGGAACACGTATTCCCACTCGACCGACTCGGACATTATAAAATATATATTTGTATAAAGACAAAAACACTGGTTAATCTGTGAAATCTGTGAAATCGTTGCTCTGTAGCACACTCCAGCAATGGCGGACGGGGTACTTCCGGGGGGCTGGCCCGAAAAGGTCTATAGGCAAAAAGTGGACCACGGCTCTCAACAGAACGTCGTTCCTGCAGTTTACGCTCTTGTCTCACAGACATGGCCTTTATTGCGATATTTAAGGTTCTTTCATAAGAAGAAGAGGGAGAAAAAAAGAAAGAAGGCGTAGTGGCCCGTACGGGGATCGAACCCGCGACCTTGGCGTTATCAGCACCACGCTCCTAACCAACTGAGCTAACTGGCCAAGTCTGCTGCCACCTAGTGGTGTGATTTTTCGGCAGAACAAAACCACGTGTTCAGTTTTGTATACACCTTTTCGACTTGAAATTTGTGGACATGCGCCCCCTAGTGGCCCCGCCATTACTGGAGGGTGCGGTGCTCCGCCTAGTAACCCAAACACAGCAGCGTGGAGCATCTGTTACGAATAACACCTGACATGTCTTGGATTGATGATGTTAGGCAGTGGCCTCCAGTTACAGATGAAGGTAGTTTATTGCTGTTTTAATGATTGGTTATGGAAATAGCATGATCTATTCCCATAACCAAACACTAAAAACTGTGGAACGCTGCAACGCTGGCTATAACTAACGTCAACAAGCCATAAAGATTATGCTACTGTAACGTTAACGCTAGCGGTAAATTAGGCTATGTGTTAATGTTATATGTTTCGCTGGATCGTCTCATTGATTGTTCTTAAGCAAGGCTAGCCGGCACTGGCCGTGCCTGGACCCTTGTTTTTGTTTTGATATTTGGTGGGACACGGTAAACATGCTGTTCTTTCGGCCAGAATCGTCCGGGACTCTCAGCGAGACTATGAGTAGTACGAGATTGCACGAAAACTCACCCAGCTGTATTCATTTGGAACAAAGTCCTTTCTATTAATATTTTTCATCCACGTCTTCCTAACTTCTTGGTTGTCGGTGCGCCCAGGAAATCGGTGCAAACTGTATGGCTGCAAACAAGGGCAGTATTCCTGCAGTAAAGGCTTGTGTATTTCGCATGCTTTCTTCTTCCATTGTAGAATTTTCTTGGCATTGTTGGCAGTTTATCACGGAACATGTATTCCCACTCGACCGACTGGACATTATAAAAATATATATTTGTATAAAGACAAAAACACTGGTTAATCTGCGAAATCTGTGAAATCGTTGCTCTGTAGCACACTCCAGCAATGGCGGACGGGGTACTTCCGGGGGGCTGGCCCGAAAAGGTCTATAGGCAAAAAGTGGACCACGGCTCTCAACAGAACGTCGTTCCTGCAGTTTACGCTCTTGTCTCACAGACATGGCCTTTATTGCGATATTTAAGGTTCTTTCATAAGAAGAAGAGGGAGAAAAAAAGAAAGAAAGAAAGAAGGCGTAGTGGCCCATACGGGGATCGAACCCGCGACCTTGGCGTTATTAGCACCACGCTCTAACCAACTGAGCTAACCGGCCAAGTCTGCTACCACCTAGTGGTGTGATTTTTCG
The DNA here is from genome assembly GCA_018398805.1 of Hirundichthys speculiger. Classification (NCBI taxonomy): domain Eukaryota; kingdom Metazoa; phylum Chordata; class Actinopteri; order Beloniformes; family Exocoetidae; genus Hirundichthys; species Hirundichthys speculiger. The sequence continues at coordinate 11,989 of JAGFBZ010001144.1, forward strand.
GCAGGACAAAACCTCGTGTTCAGTTTTGTATACACCTTTTCGACTTGAAATTTGTGGACATGCGCCCCCTAGTGGCCCCGCCATTACTGGAGGGTGCGGTGCTCCGCCTAGTAACCCAAACACAGCAGCGTGGAGCATCTGTTACGAATAACACCTGACATGTCTTGGATTGATGATGTTAGGCAGTGGCCTCCAGTTACAGATGAAGGTAGTTTATTGCTGTTTTAATGATTGGTTATGGAAATAGCATGATCTATTCCCATAACCAAACACTAAAAACTGTGGAACGCTGCAACGCTGGCTATAACTAACGTCAACAAGCCATAAAGATTATGCTACTGTAACGTTAACGCTAGCGGTAAATTAGGCTATGTGTTAATGTTATATGTTTCGCTGGATCGTCTCATTGATTGTTCTTAAGCAAGGCTAGCCGGCACTAGCCGTGCCTGGACCCTTGTTTTTGTTTTGATATTTGGTGGGACACGGTAAACATGCTGTTCTTTCGGCCAGAATCGTCCGGGACTCTCAGCGAGACTATGAGTAGTACGAGATTGCACGAAAACTCACCCAGCTGTATTCATTTGGAACAAAGTCCTTTCTATTAATATTTTTCATCCACGTCTTCCTAACTTCTTCTTGGTTGTCGGTGCGCCCAGGAAATCGGTGCAAACTGTATGGCTGCAAACAAGGGCAGTATTCCTGCAGTAAAGGCTTGTGTATTTTGCATGCTTTCTTCTTCCATTGTAGAATTTTCTTGGCATTGTTGGCAGTTTATCACGGAACATGTATTCCCACTCGACCGACTGGACATTATAAAAATATATATTTGTATAAAGACAAAAACACTGGTTAATCTGCGAAATCTGTGAAATCGTTGCTCTGTAGCACACTCCAGCAATGGCGGACGGGGTACTTCCGGGGGGCTGGCCCGAAAAGGTCTATAGGCAAAAAGTGGACCACGGCTCTCAACAGAACGTCGTTCCTTCCTGCAGTTTACGCTCTTGTCTCACAGACATGGCCTTTATTGCGATATTTAAGGTTCTTTCATAAGAAGAAGAGGGAGAAAAAAAGAAAGAAAGAAAGAAGGCGTAGTGGCCCATACGGGGATCGAACCCGCGACCTTGGCGTTATTAGCACCACGCTCTAACCAACTGAGCTAACCGGCCAAGTCTGCTACCACCTAGTGGTGTGATTTTTCGGCAGGACAAAACCTCGTGTTCAGTTTTGTATACACCTTTTCGACTTGAAATTTGTGGACATGCGCCCCCTAGTGGCCCCGCCATTACTGGAGGGTGCGGTGCTCCGCCTAGTAACCCAAACACACACAGCAGCGTGGAGCATCTGTTACGAATAACACCTGACATGTCTTGGATTGATGACGTTAGGCAGTGGCCTCCAGTTACAGATGAAGGTAGTTTATTGCTGTTTTAATGATTGGTTATGGAAATAGCATGATCTATTCCCATAACCAAACACTAAAAACTGTGGAACGCTGCAACGCTGGCTATAACTAACGTCAACAAGCCATAAAGATTATGCTACTGTAACGTTAACGCTAGCGGTAAATTAGGCTATGTGTTAATGTTATATGTTTCGCTGGATCGTCTCATTGATTGTTCTTAAGCAAGGCTAGCCGGCACTAGCCGTGCCTGGACCCTTGTTTTTGTTTTGATATTTGGTGGGACACGGTAAACATGCTGTTCTTTCGGCCAGAATCGTCCGGGACTCTCAGCGAGACTATGAGTAGTACGAGATTGCACGAAAACTCACCCAGCTGTATTCATTTGGAACAAAGTCCTTTCTATTAATATTTTTCATCCACGTCTTCCTAACTTCTTGGTTGTCGGTGCGCCCAGGAAATCGGTGCAAACTGTATGGCTGCAAACAAGGGCAGTATTCCTGCAGTAAAGGCTTGTGTATATTTCGCATGCTTTCTTTTCCATTGTAGAATTTTCTTGGCATTGTTGGCAGTTTATCACGGAACATGTATTCCCACTCGACCGACTGGACATTATAAAAATATATATTTGTATAAAGACAAAAACACTGGTTAATCTGCGAAATCTGTGAAATCGTTGCTCTGTAGCACACTCCAGCAATGGCGGACGGGGTACTTCCGGGGGGCTGGCCCGAAAAGGTCTATAGGCAAAAAGTGGACCGTGGCTCTCAACAGAACGTCATTCCTGCAGTTTACGCTCTTGTCTCACAGACACGGCCTTTATTGCTATATTTAAGGTTCTTTCATAAGAAGAAGAGGGAGAAAAAAAGAAAGAAAGCGTAGTGGCCCATAAGGGGATCGAACCCGCGACCTTGGTGTTATTAGCACCACGCTCTAACCAACTGAGCTAACCAGCCAAGTCTGCTACCGCCTAGTGGTGTGATTTTTCGGCAGGACAAAACCTCGTGTTCAGTTTTGTATACACCTTTTCGACTTGAAATTTGTGGACATGCGCCCCCTAGTGGCCCCGCCATTACTGGAGGGTGCGGTGCTCCGCCTAGTAACCCAAACACAGCAGCGTGGAGCATCTGTTACGAATAACACCTGACATGTCTTGGATTGATGACGTTAGGCAGTGGCCTCCAGTTACAGATGAAGGTAGTTTATTGCTGTTTTAATGATTGGTTATGGAAATAGCATGATCTATTCCCATAACCAAACACTAAAAACTGTGGAACGCTGCAACGCTGGCTATAACTAATGTCAACAAGCCATAAAGATTATGCTACTGTAACGTTAACGCTAGCGGTAAATTAGGCTATGTGTTAATGTTATATGTTTCGCTGGATCGTCTCATTGATTGTTCTTAAGCAAGGCTAGCCGGCACTGGCCGTGCCTGGACCCTTGTTTTTGTTTTGATATTTGGTGGGACACGGTAAACATGCTGTTCTTTCGGCCAGAATCGTCCGGGACTCTCAGCGAGACTATGAGTAGTACGAGATTGCACGAAAACTCACCCAGCTGTATTCATTTGGAACAAAGTCCTTTCTATTAATATTTTTCATCCACGTCTTCCTAACTTCTTGGTTGTCGGTGCGCCCAGGAAATCGGTGCAAACTGTATGGCTGCAAACAAGGGCAGTATTCCTGCAGTAAAGGCTTGTGTATTTTGCATGCTTTCTTCTTCCATTGTAGAATTTTCTTGGCATTGTTGGCAGTTTATCACGGAACATGTATTCCCACTCGACCGACTGGACATTATAAAAATATATATTTGTATAAAGACAAAAACACTGGTTAATCTGCGAAATCTGTGAAATCGTTGCTCTGTAGCACACTCCAGCAATGGCGGACGGGGTACTTCCGGGGGGCTGGCCCGAAAAGGTCTATAGGCAAAAAGTGGACCGTGGCTCTCAACAGAATGTCGTTCCTGCAGTTTACGCTCTTGTCTCACAGACATGGCCTTTATTGCGATATTTAAGGTTCTTTCATAAGAAGAAGAGGGAGAAAAAAAGAAAGAAAGAAAGAAGGCGTAGTGGCCCGAACGGGGATCGAACCCACAACCTTGGCGTTATTAGCACCACGCTCTAACCAACTGAGCTAACCGGCCAAGTCTGCTACCACCTAGTGGTGTGATTTTTCGGCAGGACAAAACCTCGTGTTCAGTTTTGTATACACCTTTTCGACTTGAAATTTGTGGACATGCGCCCCCTAGTGGCCCCGCCATTACTGGAGGGTGCGGTGCTCCGCCTAGTAACCCAAACACAGCAGCGTGGAGCATCTGTTACGAATAACACCTGACATGTCTTGGATTGATGACGTTAGGCAGTGGCCTCCAGTTACAGATGAAGGTAGTTTATTGCTGTTTTAATGATTGGTTATGGAAATAGCATGATCTATTCCCATAACCAAACACTAAAAACTGTGGAACGCTGCAACGCTGGCTATAACTAACGTCAACAAGCCATAAAGATTATGCTACTGTAACGTTAACGCTAGCGGTAAATTAGGCTATGTGTTAATGTTATATGTTTCGCTGGATCGTCTCATTGATTGTTCTTAAGCAAGGCTAGCCGGCACTAGCCGTGCCTGGACCCTTGTTTTTGTTTTGATATTTGGTGGGACACGGTAAACATGCTGTTCTTTCGGCCAGAATCGTCCGGGACTCTCAGCGAGACTATGAGTAGTACGAGATTGCACGAAAACTCACCCAGCTGTATTCATTTGGAACAAAGTCCTTTCTATTAATATTTTTCATCCACGTCTTCCTAACTTCTTGGTTGTCGGTGCGCCCAGGAAATCGGTGCAAACTGTATGGCTGCAAACAAGGGCAGTATTCCTGCAGTAAAGGCTTGTGTATTTCGCATGCTTTCTTCTTCCATTGTAGAATTTTCTTGGCATTGTTGGCAGTTTATCACGGAACACGTATTCCCACTCGACCGACTCGACATTATAAAAATATATATTTGTATAAAGACAAAAACACTGGTTAATCTGTGAAATCTGTGAAATCGTTGCTCTGTAGCACACTCCAGCAATGGCGGACGGGGTACTTCCGGGGGGCTGGCCCGAAAAGGTCTATAGGCAAAAAGTGGACCGTGGCTCTCAACAGAACGTCGTTCCTGCAGTTTACGCTCTTGTCTCACAGACATGGCCTTTATTGCTATATTTAAGGTTCTTTCATAAGAAGAAGAGGGAGAAAAAAAGAAAGAAGGCGTAGTGGCCAGTACGGGTATCGAACCTGCGACCTTGGCGTTATCAGCACCACGCCCTAACCAACTGAGCTAACTGGCCAAGTCTGCTGCCACCTAGTGGTGTGATTTTTCGGCAGAACAAAACCACGTGTTCAGTTTTGTATACACCTTTTCGACTTGAAATTTGTGGACATGCGCCCCCTAGTGGCCCCGCCATTACTGGAGGGTGCGGTGCTCCGCCTAGTAACCCAAACACAGCAGCGTGGAGCATCTGTTACGAATAACACCTGACATGTCTTGGATTGATGATGTTAGGCAGTGGCCTCCAGTTACAGATGAAGGTAGTTTATTGCTGTTTTAATGATTGGTTATGGAAATAGCATGATCTATTCCCATAACCAAACACTAAAAACTGTGGAACGCTGCAACGCTGGCTATAACTAACGTCAACAAGCCATAAAGATTATGCTACTGTAACGTTAACGCTAGCGGTAAATTAGGCTATGTGTTAATGTTATATGTTTCGCTGGATCGTCTCATTGATTGTTCTTAAGCAAGGCTAGCCGGCACTGGCCGTGCCTGGACCCTTGTTTTTGTTTTGATATTTGGTGGGACACGGTAAACATGCTGTTCTTTCGGCCAGAATCGTCCGGGACTCTCAGCGAGACTATGAGTAGTACGAGATTGCACGAAAACTCACCCAGCTGTATTCATTTGGAACAAAGTCCTTTCTATTAATATTTTTCATCCACGTCTTCCTAACTTCTTGGTTGTCGGTGCGCCCAGGAAATCGGTGCAAACTGTATGGCTGCAAACAAGGGCAGTATTCCTGCAGTAAAGGCTTGTATATTTCGCATGCTTTCTTTTTCCATTGTAGAATTTTCTTGGCATTGTTGGCAGTTTATCACGGAACATGTATTCCCACTCGACCGACTGGACATTATAAAAATATATATTTGTATAAAGACAAAAACACTGGTTAATCTGCGAAATCTGTGAAATCGTTGCTCTGTAGCACACTCCAGCAATGGCGGACGGGGTACTTCCGGGGGGCTGGCCCGAAAAGGTCTATAGGCAAAAAGTGGACCGTGGCTCTCAACAGAACGTCATTCCTGCAGTTTACGCTCTTGTCTCACAGACACGGCCTTTATTGCTATATTTAAGGTTCTTTCATAAGAAGAAGAGGGAGAAAAAAAGAAAGAAAGAATGAAGGCGTAGTGGCCCATAAGGGGATCGAACCCGTGACCTTGGTGTTATTAGCACCACGCTCTAACCAACTGAGCTAACCAGCCAAGTCTGCTATTACCTAGTGGTGTGATTTTTCGGCAGGACAAAACCTCGTGTTCAGTTTTGTATACACCTTTTCGACTTGAAATTTGTGGACATGCGCCCCCTAGTGGCCCCGCCATTACTGGAGGGTGCGGTGCTCCGCCTAGTAACCCAAACACAGCAGCGTGGAGCATCTGTTACGAATAACACCTGACATGTCTTGGATTGATGACGTTAGGCAGTGGCCTCCAGTTACAGATGAAGGTAGTTTATTGCTGTTTTAATGATTGGTTATGGAAATAGCATGATCTATTCCCATAACCAAACACTAAAAACTGTGGAACGCTGCAACGCTGGCTATAACTAATGTCAACAAGCCATAAAGATTATGCTACTGTAACGTTAACGCTAGCGGTAAATTAGGCTATGTGTTAATGTTATATGTTTCGCTGGATCGTCTCATTGATTGTTCTTAAGCAAGGCTAGCCGGCACTGGCCGTGCCTGGACCCTTGTTTTTGTTTTGATATTTGGTGGGACACGGTAAACATGCTGTTCTTTCGGCCAGAATCGTCCGGGACTCTCAGCGAGACTATGAGTAGTACGAGATTGCACGAAAACTCACCCAGCTGTATTCATTTGGAACAAAGTCCTTTCTATTAATATTTTTCATCCACGTCTTCCTAACTTCTTGGTTGTCGGTGCGCCCAGGAAATCGGTGCAAACTGTATGGCTGCAAACAAGGGCAGTATTCCTGCAGTAAAGGCTTGTGTATTTTGCATGCTTTCTTCTTCCATTGTAGAATTTTCTTGGCATTGTTGGCAGTTTATCACGGAACATGTATTCCCACTCGACCGACTGGACATTATAAAAATATATATTTGTATAAAGACAAAAACACTGGTTAATCTGCGAAATCTGTGAAATCGTTGCTCTGTAGCACACTCCAGCAATGGCGGACGGGGTACTTCCGGGGGGCTGGCCCGAAAAGGTCTATAGGCAAAAAGTGGACCACGGCTCTCAACAGAACGTCGTTCCTGCAGTTTACGCTCTTGTCTCACAGACATGGCCTTTATTGCGATATTCAAGGTTCTTTCATAAGAAGAAGAGGGAGAAAAAAAGAAAGAAGGTGTAGTGTCCCGTACAGGGATTGAACCCGCAACCTTGGTGTTATTAGCACCACGCGCTAACCAACTGAGCTAACCGGCCAAGACTACTGCCACCTAGTGGTGTGATTTTTATCAGATCACAACCCGCGCAGTGGTAAGTAAATGCTGTATTACAAATAATAATGCTTACATTTACAGAAATGTGCTTTTATTAACTGGTTTTAATGACATTATTTTATGTAAAGAAGTTGAATAATAATTTGTGTTTGATGTAATATAACACAACTAAAAGTGTGATTCATTTTATAAAACATGTCAAAAAACTGTTGAAAAAGTAAATATTGGGCTTAAAATTGCTACAATTTTAAGGTCTGAAGTCTTTGTATTGTAGTAGATCCCAGTCTGCAACACCTGACAGAGCCACAGCTCTAGCTAAAGGAGCATTTCATCAACTTCCTGCTTTCGAACAGCAGAACTTTTGTTTTACATACTTTATTAAACAAACTCACGGGTACTCATTCGAACACAGACAGGCTTAACTCAGGGTGACACAAATTAACATGTTAAATGTAAGAAGTATGAATCAACAGGGGGTCAAACCAGCAACAGACTTTACATGGCAGCATTAAATCAAATAGCTAACAAATAAACACAGATAAGCACCTAAACAACCAGGGCTGCAAAGGATGCTGGGAAACAACCCAAAAGGACCTGCCAGACCACTAGCAGCATATCTATCAGAGAAATGCTTTATTGAAAGCATTTAATTGCAGCTCCCTTGGTAGAGCTGATGCTCCATAAGCAGAGGCAGCAGCCCTAAGTTCAAGTCCAACTCTTTATTATTCACCCTCTCAAGCTTTCCCCTTTCCCTATGTCTCTTTAGATGTCCTTTCAAAATAAATATAATTAATGATGATTTATTAATATAATGTTAATTAATTTTACCATCTAGAAATGAGAGTAATTGTAATTATTTTCAATGAAAATATTAGTCAAGTAACAAAGTAATTATAGCAAAATTACTAACTTTTATTATTAATTCCTCAGTAATTTTAAATGATTTTTCCTTTTTTTTCTTTTAGAGTTTTAAAGTTGAATTTTACAGTTTATTCCCTTAAATAACAGATAAATATTTCTGAAATTATGATATATTTGTAAATGCATTTTAACAATAAATATATGTATTTTTCTAATGTTTTTTTTTTGTAGAAATATTGTTCTACAGTTACAGTTATCTAATGTTATTTTACATTTGACATGTAAAATCACAGTCTATTTTTGTAAAATAAATGGTATTTTAATAATACAGAAAAAAATCTGCAAAATAGACAGTAAAATTCTGTTATATTACAATTTTTTTTTTACAGTGCAGGCTAATCGCTCAGCCAAGCGTCATCTTCCACGCCAGCGGTCGGCCCGTGTGGAGGAATCTCTGCTCGCATGAACGAGCAGGAAGAAAGAAACGTCTGGGGCGTGGGCTCTCTCTCTCCACCTCCATCTGTCCATCTCTTCACCTCCTCCTCCCTCTGCTCTCAGACCTAAACTTAATCACATCTTTATTAGAGATGGACATGTGAGAGTGGCAGCGCCCCATGTGGACAGGATTTGGATCGTTCGGCCATCATATCACAAAATACAGACCGAGGAGGGACTTTGGGCCACTCCCACTTCTTTGACTGGCGCACAACTTCGAAACAGATCACCACGATAAAAATAACTTCAGCAGGACCCGGTGGTCCAGCTGTTAGGACAGGTGGTCCACGTACAGAGGCCACAGTTCTCAACCCAGTGATCACGGGTTCGACTCCCGACCCGTGCGACCCTCCCTGTTCCCTTTCCTGTCTGTCTTCACTGTCAATAAAGGCCAGTAGTGAAAGAAAAAGATTTGATTGCGCTGGTGTGTAGATGATGTACCCCAGCGTTCATTGGATTTACATGAACAGCGCAGCTTGTTTTACTTAAGCTTTTGAGAATGGCGGGAAAGTTTTCACGCCGGAAATGGTTTTCACTAAATCTGATTTTAAAAATCTTTAGTCCAGCCTGTAAGGCTCTCAAGTTACGAGGTATTATAAGCTATTATAGCTCCCCCTACTGACCAAGTGGTCTCACGCCTCCAAAGAACTTCACACTCATAGTCAGTGGCAGGTTTTGTCGAATTTGGATCATTACATCACAGCAGTTACAAGCCAAAGACTTTAAAAGACACAAATTTGATTGGTGCATAACTTTTGATTTGAGCGTCAAATCAAAATTCTTTTGATACATTTTTGTCGTGATGGTCGGTAGATGAAGTACGGCTAGTTTAACGACTAGTTTCTGCTCTGTAAATAGCGGGAAGATTTAAATCACACCCGATCACCCCAGGTCACCTCAGATCACCTCGGATCACCTGAGATCACCTCAGATCAACTAAAATCACCTCAGATCACCTCAGATCACCTCAGATCAACTAAAATCACCTCAGATCACCTGAGATCACCTCAGATCACCTGAGATCACCTCAGATCACCTCGGATCACCTGAGATCACCTCAGATCAACTAAAATCACCTCAGATCACCTGAGATCACCTCAGATCAATTAAAATCACCTGAGATCACCTGAGATCACCTCGGATCAACTAAAATCACCTCAGATCACCTGAGATCACCTCAGATCAATTAAAATCACCTCAGCTCACCTGAGATCACCTCAGATCAACTAAAATCACCTCAGATCAACTAAAATCACCTGAGATCACCTGAGATCACCTCAGATCAACTAAAATCACCTGAGATCACCTCGGATCACCTCGCTCAGCCTGCGTTTAGGCTTCAGATGACCAGGTCTCACCTGTTTCCCTGTTAAAGTGTGGAGATGAAGGCATCACCACAGCTCACCTTAAAGGGCCTGAACCCCACCATGGAGTTTTAGAAAGAGGGGCCCCTGATCAGAATGTGGCCCTAGAAGATCTAGAAATGGCCCCGTGGACAAACGCTACGGTCACTGTTAAAGATGAAACCTGATCATCAGGACAGCAGGTGATCAGTCTTTCTGATCACTGATTGATGGCTTGGACGGGATACAGGTTTTTCTGCCTTTAAACCTTAAATCTGGTGGTGAATTATGGGATTTATTAGACATTTAAGGTTTAATCTGTCTAATAAATCCCATAATTCACCACCAACAGCCCAGACAGGCTTTTAAAGAAGAAACCGGTCACAGCCTTCGATCAGCCGCAGCTCTGATCATCCATACCTGTGACTGCTGAAGAAGCAGATGTTCAGCGGCGTCTCGTGCAGCCTGAACGCGCCCAGACGTGTCTGCGTCACTCACGCCTCCGTCTCCAGAGTCCTGTCGCCATGGTTACGGCTCAGATGGTCGGCTCGGTCCGGTACCAGCTCGGTCCCGGTCCAGGAGCAGCTCCGACACGGATGGAAGCGGGAGCTCGTGTCTCAGACCCGCCGGTCCGCGCGGACTGACGGCGCGGAGCCGCTGCTGACGTCAGAGCCACGTGACGTGTCGGTCCCGATAACTCATCTGATCTGTGTGTTTCTTTCACTGCTCAGTTGCACAGAACCATTGAAGAGGAGCTCATCTGGGGTCACGAGGGACCAGAAAACCCACCGCTCATCTTATTTTTATCAGAGCTGGAAGATGCAAACAGCTGAGTCCATCTGGCATCATCCCCGTGGTCAGTGGGGACAGATCACTGAGGGTCCGGGGCCCCCAGTACTGGGCGCCTCAGCTGCTGGACCCTCAGCAGGGCCCTCAGTACTGGGGCCCTCAGCTGCTGGACCCTAAGCTGCTGGACCCTCAGCAGGGCCCTCAGCAGGGCCCTCAGCAGGGTCCTCAGTACTGGGGCCCTCAGCTGCTGGACCCTCAGCTGCTGGACCCTCAGCAGGGCCCTCAGCTGCTGGACCCTCAGCAGGGCCCCCAGTACTGGGGCCCTCAGCTGCTGGACCCTCAGCAGGACCCTCAGATGTGCTGGACAGAAACCTCAACCAGGGCCGTTTTTAGCTTCTAGGGGTCCTGTTCTAGACTCTGGATGGTTGAAAGAAGGACGGAAGAAAAAAAAAATCAAATACTGTTCATTAACAAATCTGCTTATTTTTGACAGACAACTAAAAAATTCTGAAACTTGCAAACATGCATGGTTCGAATAAGGGGGGCACTAATGTGAGCTCGGCCCCCCTGAGAGGGACATGAGCTCCCCTGAGACATTCAGGGGGAGCTCTAAAGAATTGTCCCATGGGCGAGGCTAGCCCTTCTTTAAAAAAAAAAAAAAAAAAAAAAAAAAATTTAATTGAAATTCAGCACCCCAAAAACCTGGAGTAAGAAATGTTGTTATTCTAAAATTTTAATTCACATTTAACAGGCTTAGATAATGTCCAAAACTTAATCCATAGTTTGTGGTTTAAGTTTATATTTTAAGAATGAAAATGAAAACGACCCCGCCTAATGGTATCGTCCTCTTCTCACTAACGTTACTTGTGGGTTGTGGTGGGGCTCATTGGGTGCTCAGCACCCCTAAAGCTCTGACCCTAGAATCGCCGCTGGTCCAAGGTCACGAAATCTTGGTTGCAGAAGTCAGTATTTGACAGTGAAGCAGGTTTCCTTTGACTGAGTAGGAGATGCCCTTTCCAAGACTGTGGATGGCTTGTCTGTATTGGTCAGAGGGAAGGTCTGCATCAAAACTCCTGCCCAGTGTGAGAGTTGAACCCACAACCTTCAGATTATGAGACTGACGCGCTGCCTACTGCACCAACTAGGCCACAGCGTGTGACATATAGCAGTCCAGGTTACCTCAGGTGTGAGGTGGAGCACTGGACACTAAAAACTTCTTTTACTCACATTTTAAGGGCCGTGTATACTCTCGCATCAATGTGTCGCCATCAGCTTGTCGCAGAGATGCTGCCGTCACTTTTGATTTATACTCACACGGTCTCCACTATGTTATTAACAATAACTATGTAATAACTATGTTATTAACAGCCGCACAGACAGACTCACCTGCGATGCCGGTGCGGCCCGTCTCCAGGGTTCTGGGCTGAGCCCACCTGCTGCAGGCGTCCTGCATCATCTGCCTCCTCCGGGTTTCTGCCGGTGGTCCCTCTGCTGCAGCTGAGAGGGCCTCAGTGTGGGTTTTGGGGCCAGGAGGGGAAGCCCTGGAGCAGGAGGAAGAGGAAGAGCCCCGGAGGACGGTCCCGGCCCGGCCGCTCCTCTGGTAAATGATCAATAAAGAGGCTGCCGCCGCCGCCCCCCCCCGTCCCACCTGAAACAGGAAGAGCCCTTTTGCTGGAGCCAGGGGACGGATGCTCAGCCACAGCCGGAGCAGGGACGACGCCAGCTCCCACTTCTTCTGAACCTGGACAAAGAAAAACACAGAGTTGGTTTTGGCCAGGTGAAAAATGAGGAACGCTTCACGAATTTGCGTGTCATCCCAGATGCAATATTATACTCTGATAATGCAGTTAAAGATGTCTTTTACTTTTATTTTCAGAGCAATGGTGGGAGGGAAGTCGGGACCAGCCACTTCTGTGGATGCCAGCCCCGTTGTGGAGGCAGTTTGTGTGAAGTTGGAAGCTGCCGCACCATCCCCAAAGAAGCAGCAGGGGAAAAGCGTATCAAGGTGGAGGTTGGTCTTGGACAAGTACCATCACATCAGAAACCTTGTCACTCTCCATGACAGACTGATGGCCAAGACCAACCTTCAGCTGTACGAGCTCAACCAAACCACCCTCCTTACATGGTAGGTAAAACATTCAACTTATCTTGGCAAAAAAGAGCAAGGAATTTTTGGTCATTTCACTAATCACTGTTCCACAAATTCTTCCATTGCAGGTGGAATGCAAGGCAGAAGAAACTTGAGGCACGGGTCCTCACACAAGCCCTCCCGTCAACTCCTGCCACGGAGAGCTCCGAACCACTGCCACCTGCACGTCCTCTCCTGTCGAGGCCAATTGCCAGCACTTCCACTGGAACAGCCCATGACTTTGGAACCATCGCCAACGTGCCACGTGATCACCGGCCCGTGTTGCCAAAAATTGCACCGCAGCAATCAGTGACCAGCAGCCCTGGCCCATCCCACCCAGTTCCAAGAACTACACTGTACATTAGACGGAAAAGGGCACAGGAAGGGGAACACGGTGAGGGTCCAACCAAGCGAAAGTATGAGAGGAAGTCTTCCTTCAACTGCTGTAAACACTGCCACCAGCCCAAAACCAAGGAGTATGGGCGCAGTCGATACATTGGGCAGAATGGGCTGGACACATTTTGCCCAGCAGTTGAAGGAAGACTTTTTCCAAGAAGGGATGCACGGTTAGCTGCAAGGAAGAAAGAAAATCCACCAAGGGGCTCAGGCAGGGATGGAGTGTAAGCTGATGGCACCTGGGGGCCACTGCCAGCACGTCTGATTTGAAGGTATCGATTTTGACATTGACCCTGGCCATGATGGCCTGCAACTACAAGTTCCAGTTTTGTGGTGCATAATTCTAATTCAATTTTGCACAGTTTATTGTTCAAGTTCCAGTTTTGTGAAATTTATACCCTGACCATTCCCAAGTATATCAAGAACCAATTCCAGTTGCAGTTCATGAAACATTGCATCCTGGCAACAATGAGTCGGGGTGGTTCTCCGATGATACCCTCCCAATATGGGATAATACCCTCGTAGATGGAGGGGGGGACCAGGAAACCCGGATTTTTTTATTTGGCTACATTTTTTTTTAAATGTCATAGCCAAATTAGACCAGAATCTGGTCACTTTTGACAGAAATGTTCAAAATGACCTGTTTTTTTCCCTTTGGCTTCGCTGGCGGGAAGATTGCCTGGCAGCCTTCGTGTTCAGTTTTGTATTGGCAAAAAGTGGAGTGCGGCTCTCAACAGAACGTCGTTCCTGCAGTTTACGCTCTTGTCTCACAGACATGGCCTTAATTGCGATATTTAAGGTTCTTTCATAAGAAGAAGAGGGAGAAAAAAAGAAAGAAAGAAGGCATAGTGGCCCGTACGGGGATCGAACCCGCGACCTTGGCGTTATTAGCACCACGCTCTAACCAACTGAGCTAACCGGCCATATCTGCTGCCACCTAGTGGTGTGATTTTTCAGCAGGACAAAACCTCGTGTTCAGTTTTGTATCCGCAAAAAGTCACGAGGGACCAGAAAACCCACTGCTCATCTTATTTTTATCAGAGCTGGAAGCTGCAAACAGCTGAGTCCGTCTGGCATCATCCCCGTGGTCAGTGGGGACAGATCACTGAGGGTCCGGGGCCCTCAGCACTGGGGCCCTCAGCTGCTGGACCCTCAGCAGGGCCCTCAGCACTGGGGCCCTCAGCTGCTGGACCCTCAGCAGGACCCTCAGATGTGCTGGACAGAAACCTCAACCAGGGCCGTTTTTAGCTTCTAGGGGTCCTGTTCTAGACTCTGGATGGTTGAAAGAAGGACGGAAAAAAAAAAATCAAATACTGTTCATTAACAAATCTGCTTATTTTTGACAGACAACTAAAAAATTCTGAAACTTGCAAACATGCATGGTTCGAATTAGGGGGGCACTAAGGGGAGCTCGGCCCCCCTGAGAGGGACATGAGCTCCCCTGAGACATTCAGGGGGAGCTCTAAAGAATTGTCCCATGGGCGAGGCTAGCCCTTCTTTAAAAAAAAAAAAAAAAAAATTTTTAATTGAAATTCACCCCAAAAACCTGGAGTAAGAAATGTTGTTATTCTAAAATTTTAATTCACATTTAACAGGCTTAGATAATGTCCAAAACTTAATCCATAGTTTGTGGTGTAAGTTTATATTTTAAGAATGAAAATGAAAAAACCACGCCTAATGGTATCGTCCTCTCACTAAAGTTACTTGTGGGTTGTGGTGGGGCTCATTGGGTGCTCAGCACCCCTAAACCTCTGACCCTAGAATCGCCGCTGGTCCAAGGTCACGAAATCTTGGTTGCAGAAGTCAGTATTTGATGGTGAAGCAGGTTTCCTTTGACTGTGAGTAGGAGATGCCCTTTCCAAGACTGTGGATGGCTTGTCTGTATTGGTCAGAGGGAAGGTCTGCATCAAAAGTCCTGCCCAGTGTGAAGGTTGAACTCACGACCTTCAGATTATGAGACTGGGTTTCAGCTTGCAGCCCAAAGCGTGTGACATATAGCAGTCCAGGTTACCTCAGGTGTGAGGTGGAGCACTGGACACTAAAAACTTCTGTTACTCACATTTTAAGGGCCGTGTATACTCTCGCATCAATGTGTCGCCATCAGCTTGTCTCAGAGATGCTGCCGTCACTTTTGATTTATACTCGCGCGGTCTCCACTATGTTATTCCAAGACACAACGCAAGAGGGACGATCAGTTTGAAAAAGTTCACCAATGTGCCGTAGTTTTTGGGGGCTTAATTCATCATGCTTCTTAAGGGTTGTGTATATTCTCGCAGCAATGTGTCGCAGTTATCTTGTCGCCGGTATGCCGCAGTTATTTTGGATTTTGCATCGAAAGTTCTTCTCCGTTTGAGGGTCCAACTCACGAGATGAAGGTCTAAGGTCACGAAATCTTGGTTGCGCCCAATGCAATGCAATCTTAGAGAAATTTAAGAACAATCTTAGAACATCCGACAGCCAATCACGTTATAGAATTGCTCAATTTAAGAACACAATAAACCAATCACAGGCGGCGCTTGTTCTTAAACTGAGGTGCTAAAATCCACAGGAAGTGACAGCGTCCCTAAGATGCGGTTGTTATCCGAAAGGACGCCACTTTCGGCTTGCCATCATCCTCGATCGATCGGTTTGTTTTCATCCATCGCACTGTTTTTCTCTGAAGATATCTGGGGACTCTCATGGTAAGGTTTAACATTTCTGTGCATGTCAAGCTAGCGGTTCATGTTTTTGTGAAGCGAGCGCCCCAAAACGCACAGTCAATTAAGGAAACTTTCATTGTTAAGATCTCAAGGAGTAGCGATGGCACATTCTCAGGCCTTTAGTTAAAGGTTTAACTTTCAAGTTTATTTAGCGGCGGCTCAGGAAGTACCATTGTATTTTATTTTCTACTTAATAAAGTTTTATATTCAGGGAAGTTAGTTCAGTATAATGTAATGAAGTCACATGAACACAATCATTTGGAGTTGATGAACAACCTCTGAAGAGTGTGGAGGAAATAAAGATGCTCCAATTCAATGGTGTCTTTTCTAAAATAAGAAATGAGACATAAAGTCACAACAAAGATTTATTTTGTTGTCACAACAAGAATCACAATAAGATCACAAACAGAACCAGGACGTGAATGTGCCTCAGCAGCCAGAACAGAACCATCCAGAACTATGTGACATGAAAGAAAGTAAATATCAGTGTCTGTACATGATATCAAACAGATAATGATAGTAAAACATGTATATCCACATATAAAGCAGTCAGTCCTTTTCTCGGTCCTTCCTCTTCTTCATTTCCTCCTTCCTCTCCTCCGCAGACTTTCCACCGACAGACAGCCGCGCAGACAGACTCACCTGCGATGCCGGTGCGGCCCGTCTCCAGGGTTCTGGGCTGAGCCCACCTGCTGCAGGCGTCCTGCATCATCTGCCTCCTCCGGGTTTCTGCCGGTGGTCCCTCTGCTGCAGCTGAGAGGGCCTCAGTGTGGGTTTTGGGGCCAGGAGGGGAAGCCCTGGAGCAGGAGGAAGAGGAAGAGCCCCGGAGGACGGTCCCGGCCGGCCGCTCCTCTGGTAAATGATCAATAAAGAGCTGCCGCCGCCCCCCCGTCCCACCTGAAGCAGGAAGAGCCCTTTTGCTGGAGCCAGGGGACGGATGCTCAGCCACAGCCGGAGCAGGGACGACGCCAGCTCCCACTTCTTCTGAACCTGGTCAAAGAAAAACACAGAGTTGGTTTTGGCCAGGTGAAAAATGAAGAACGCTTCACGAATTTGCGTGTCATCCCAGATGCAATATTATACTCTGATAATGCAGTTAAAGATGTCTTTTACTTTTATTTTCAGAGCAATGGTGGGAGGGAATTCGGGACCAGCCACTTCTGTGGATGCCAGCCCCGTTGTGGAGGCAGTTTGTGTGAAGTTGGAAGCTGCCGCACCATCCCCAAAGAAGCAGCAGGGGAAAAGTGTATCAAGGTGGAGGTTGGTCTTGGACAAGTACCATCACATCAGAAACCTTGTCACTCTCCATGACAGACTGACGGCCGAGACCAACATTCAGCTGTACGAGCTCAACAAAACCTCCTTACATGGTAGGTAAAACATTCAACTTATCTTGGCAAAAAAGAGCAAGGAATTTTTGGTCATTTCACTAATCACTGTTCCACAAATTCTTCCATTGCAGGTGGAATGCAAGGCAGAAGAAACTTGAGGCACGGGTCCTCACACCAGCCCTCCCGTCAACTCCTGCCACGGAGAGCTCCAAACCACCGCCACCTGCACGTCCTCTCCTGTCGAGGCCAATTGCCAGCACTTCCACTGGAACAGCCCATGACTTTGGAACCATCGCCAACGTGCCACGTGATCACCGGCCCGTGTTGCCAAAAATTGCACCGCAGCAATCAGTGACCAGCGGCCCTGGCCCATCCCACCCAGTTGCAAGAACTACACTGTACATTAGACGGAAAAGAGCACAGGAAGGGGAACGCAGTGAGGGTCCAACCAAGCAAAAGTATGAGAGGAAGTCTTCCTTCAACTGCTGTAAACACTGCCACCAGCCCAAAACCAAGGAGTATGGGCACAGTCGACACATTGGGCAGAATGGGCTGGACACATTTTGCCCAGCAGTTGAAGGAAGACTTTTTCCAAGCAGGGATGCGTGGTTAGCTGCAAGGAAGAAAGAAAATCCACCAAGGGGCTCAGGCAGGGATGGAGTGTAAGCTGATGGCACCTGGGGGCCACTGCCAGCACGTCTGATTTTAAGGTACCGATTTTGACATTGACCCTGGCCATGATGGCCTGCAACTACAAGTTCCAGTTTTGTGGTGCATAATTCTAATTGAATTTTGCACAGTTTATTGTTCAAGTTCCAGTTTTGTGAAATGTATACCCTGACCATTCCCAAGTATATCAAGGACCAATTCCAGTTGCAGTTCATGAAACATTGCATCCTGGCAAAAATGAGTCGGGGTGGTTCCCCGATGATACCCTCCCAATATGGGATAATACCCTCGTAGATGGAGGGGGGTGACCAGGAAACCCGGATTTTTTTATTTGGCTACATTTTTTCTAATGTCATAGCCAAATTAGACCAGAATCTGGTCACTTTTGACAGAAATGTTCAAAATGACCTGTTTTTTCCTCTGGCTTCGCTGGCGGGAAGATTGCGTGGCAGCCTTCGTGTTCAGTTTTGTATTGGCAAAAAGTGGAGCGCAGCTCTCAACAGAACGTCGTTCCTGCAGTTTACGCTCTTGTCTCACAGACATGGCCTTTATTACGATATTTAAGGTTCTTTCATAAGAAGAAGAAGGAGAAAAAAAGAAAGAAAGAAATAAAGAAGGCATAGTGGCCCATACAGGGATTGAACCCACAACCTTGGTGTTATTAGCACCACGCTCTAACCAACTGAGCTAACCGGCCATGTCTGCTGCCACCTAGTGGTGTGATTTTTCAGCAGGACAAAACCTCGTGTTCAGTTTTGTATCCGCAAAAAGTCACGAGGGACCAGAAAACCCACTGCTCATCTTATTTTTATCAGAGCTGGAAGCTGCAAACAGCTGAGTCCGTCTGGCATCATCCCCGTGGTCAGTGGGGACAGATCACTGAGGGTCCGGGGCCCCCAGCACTGGGGCCCTCAGCTGCTGGACCCTCAGCAGGACCCTCAGCACTGGGGCCCTCAGCTGCTGGACCCTCAGCAGGACCCTCAGATGTGCTGGACAGAAACCTCAACCAGGGCCGTTTTTAGCTTCTAGGGGTCCTGTTCTAGACTCTGGATGGTTGAAAGAAGGACGGAAAAAAAAAAAATCAAATACTGTTCATTAACAAATCTGCTTATTTTTGACAGACAAGTAAAAAATTCTGAAACTTGCAAACATGCATGGTTCGAATTAGGGGGGCACTAAGGTGAGCTCAGCCCCCCTGAGCAATCCCACCTGTGATAATGACTATCGGCCAGTAGCATTAACATCTCTGGTAATGAAAGGCTTTGAGAGGCTTATTCTTTCCCAGCTTCGGGAGGAGGTCAGTATGCATGCTAACCCCCTCCAGTTTGCATACAAACAACACAGGGGTGTGGATGATGCTGCTGTGGCGCTGCTGCATGATGCTTATTCTCATCTCGAGAAGCCTAAGTCATTCATCAGACTGGTGTTTGTGGACTTCTTGAGCGCCTTTAACACTGTGCAACCTCATCTGATGGGACATAAGCTACTTCGGATGGACGTCAACCCACACCTGATCCTCTGGATCCTCTCTTTCCTGACTGACAGGCAGCAGAGGGTCAGGGTTAATGGTCACCTCAGCTCATCCCGGCCTGTTTCCACTGGAGCTCCACAGGGCTCTGTAATCTCACCTGTCCTATACACTTTGTACACTGACGACTGCAGGAGCACTAACCCAGGCATAACGTACATTAAATACTCTGATGACACTGTGATCATGGACACCACAAACACTCCAGGTCAGCTACAGACTGAGATGGACATTTTTGCAGACTGGTGCAGGCGGAATTGCCTCGATCTCAACCCTTCAAAACTAAAGAAGTGGTTGTCGACTTCCGCAAGAACCCCACCATCTCCTCCCCACTCTGTCACTCAACAACCAGGTGGTAGAGAGGGTTGAGTCATACAGATACCTTGGAACAATAATTGATCCACAGACTCACCTTCCAACCAAATAGTGAAACCATCTTTTCTAAATGTCAGCAGCGTCTCTTCTTTTGAGAAAACTTCGCAGACTCCAGGTTTCATCAATCAGTCCTGACAGCCTTTACAAATGTTTCATTGAATCTGTAATCATCTTTAACATAACAGCCTGGTTTGGTTCACTATCTAACATTCATCGCAACCCACTAAACAAAATCATAACAATGAGCAGTAAACTGTACCCCCTGGTGACTGTATCACCAGGGGGAATAAGACCTTGGACCTGATGTATGCAAGTATCAAGGATGCATACAACGCCACCCCCCCCCCCTGCCTGCACTGGGAAGGCAGATCACAACCTGGTACTGCTCAAACCTCACTACACACCAAGAGTGAGGAGGCTACCAACATCTACCCGCTCTTTCAGAAAGTGGTCTCATGAAGCAGAGCAGGCTCTGCAAGACTGTTTTGAAACCACAGACTGGGAAGCACTGCAGGATGTCACAATGAGAACATGGAGGAGATGGTTGACTGCACCACGGACTACATTAACTTCGTATGGATGCTGTTGTTCCAGTAAGAACGGTACGCTGCTTTGCTAACAACAAACAGCCCTGGATTACCAGTGACATCAAAGGCCTCCTGAACCAAAAAAGAAGGCCTTCAAAGATGGTGACACTCAGGAGCTCAAGCAGGTACAAAGGAACTCAGAGTCCAGCTCAGGGTGGCGAAGGAGAATACAGAAGTGAAATTAGAACAAGAATGCAGAACAACAGCATGAGGGAGGTGTGGGAGGGGATGAGGACCATCACCGCTGTACATCAAAAGGAGTACCCCCATTGAGGGGGATGTGGGAAGGCAAACCAGCTGAACCAGTTTTTTAACAGGTGATCAGCCCATCCCATTCACACCTAGGAGTACAGAATCCCCATCCACCCACCCCCACAAGCCATCACCGCACGAGGAGGACACCCCCCCCCTACCCCCCTCACACCACCCACGATCACACACTCAGGTATATGGAAGCTGAGAAGGCTGCGCCCAACAAAGCTGCAGGTCCAGATGGAGTAATCCCCGACTATGAAGGCCTTGGCGGGGCTGGGTCACCCTCTACAGCGATCTTCACCTGAGCTGGGACAGGGGAAGGTTCCTCAGTTAGGAAGCATCGCGTCATCCCAGTCCCAAGAAAGACACCTGGGGAAATGAAACTTCAGGCCGGTTGCACTGACGTCACCGTGATGAAGACCAGGAAAGGCTGCTGCCCATCATCTGACCACAACCAACACGCTCTGGACCCTCTGCAGTTTGCCTAGGGAAAAGGTGGGAGTAGAGATGCCATCACCTTCTTGACCACAGATCTCTCTCTCACCGGACAGAACAGGGTGCGGTGAGGATTACCTTCTGGACTTCTCCAGCGCCTTTAACACCATCCAGCCTCTGCTACTCAGAGACAAACTGTCAAGATGAGAGTAGAATCACACCTGGTGGCATGGATCACAGACTACCTGACACACAGACTCATTATACGACTGGATTGTAGTCGATACTGTGGTCCGCAGCACTGGAGCACGCAGGTACTGTGTGCTCCCCGGTCCTGTTCACCCTATATACATCCGACTTCAGCACAACTCGGAGCTCTGCCATGTTCAGAAGTTTGCAACGACACGGCCATTGTTGGATGTATTGGGGCGGGCAGGAGGGTGAGTACAGAGAAGATCCAGGACTTCATCACTGTGTACTCCAACCACCTGCTCATCAACTCCAGCAGACCAGGATGGTGATAGACCTAGGAGAACCAGGACACGCCAACCCGTTCAGATCAAGGGAGCTGTGTGGTGTACACACATAAATACCTAGGAGTGCTGCTGATTACAACTGGAATGGACTGCCACACTGATGCCCTGTGCAAGAAAGGACAAGCCGTCTGTACTTCCTCAGGGCTGGCGTCCTTCAACATCTGTAAAAGCTGCTACAGATCTTCGACCAGTCTGTGGTAGCGAGCGCCCTCCTGTACGCTGGGTGTGTGGGGGGGGGGGGGGGGGGGGGGG
>JAGFBZ010001145.1:0-36387 GCA_018398805.1 Hirundichthys speculiger
TGTCAGATTTATTTGACGAGTTTAGGGGGCCATAATTAATACTGTACAATTTTGAGAGGTCCCTAGGCAATGTGACACCCAAATATTTAATGGATATTTATTTATTTAATGGATTTTTTAATGGATTTAAATGTTAGTACTTGAGTTTTATTAATATTAATTTTATATCCAGAAATTAAACCAAATTTCTCAAGCAACTCCATCAGTTTTGGGAGTGTCTGTGTAGGTTGTGTTATACTCATCAATAAGTCATCAGCAAATAAGGCCAGTTTTTGTTCCCCATATGTCATTTTTACTCCCTTTATATCTGACCTCTGCCTAATCCACTGACTCATGGGTTCTATAAACAAGGCGAAGAGGAATGGCGACGCACAACACCCCTGTCTTGTTCCCCTTTCTAGAACAAAAGAATTAGTTAAATCTCCATTAACCTTGATTCTAGCGGTTGGTTTATGATAAAGTGCTGCAAATGTATCAATTATAGTTGTATGAAACCCAAATTTTGAGAGTACCTTGTATAAAAATGACCATCTCACTGAATCAAACGCTTTTTCAGCATCTAAGCTTAGTATCAATGTCTCCAATTTTTCTTGTTTAATTTGTCTCAAAACGTGCAGTATTTTCCTAATATTGTCTTGGGTCTGTCTTTGTCTGACAAAGCCAGTCTGGTCCATATGTATTAATTCTGGTAATATCAATTCTATTCTTTTAGATAATATGGAGGTAAATAATTTATAATCATTATTTAGAAGGCTTACAGGACGATGGTTCCCACACTCTAATTTGTCCTTCTCCTCCTTAGGAATGATTGAAATCACTGCCTCCCTCCACGAGGGGGGTGTGTTTTTGTTTTCCAAAGTCCAATTGAATGCTTTTAATAAAGTTGGAATTAATTGTGTGCAGCTTCTTATCTACCTTGGCATCCTCAGCTCTAGTAATGGGTAAGTCCACCTCAGAGTCCACAGATTCAGCCTTCTCTGCGGAAGACATGTTGGTAGGATTGAGAATATCCTTGAAGTATTCCTTCAACTCAAGTCAACAGCACCCATCCTCACCATACACGGTGTTGGTGAAACACTGCTGAGCCGCCTGACAGTTGACCAGAATCTTGTTGGAGCCAACTGAAAGTCAGTTTCCATGGCTTCACTCAACTCCCACAATGAGTTTTTGCCTCAGCAACAACTGAGGCCACAGGCCACTTGGTCTGTCTTTACCTGTTTGGTGTTTCCAGAGTCCCACAAGCTAACCAAGCTTGATAGGGCTCCTTCTTCACCCCGACGTCCTCTCTCACCTGGGGTGTCCACCATCGGGTTCATCGGCAATGCAAGTTCAAAACATGGCCCATTCAGACTCAATATCCCCCACATACCCCTGGATGCAGCTGAGCTCTCAGCAGGGGAAGTTAAAGATGTTTCCAACAGGTTCCTCTGCCTGACGTTCCCAGCAAACCCTCACTACAGGCTTGGGTCCACCCAGACACGGCTCCAGAAACAAATTAAAGGGGGGGCATTAAATTTTTTCAGGGGGGCACACTTTTTCAAACTACTTCAGGCTGACCAAAGGCTCTGTGACCACTCCTACAGTGGTGAGAAATATTTTTTCCCTCACCAAAAATGGGCAGTTTATCCCAAAATCTAAAAAACAAACAAAAAATGATAGTGTAGGGCTCTGTTCATTTATTCAACTCAAGTCAAGCATTTCTGGAAAAAAGCACTGATGTCAAGCTGAACACTGAAGTAAACATTCAAACTAGGAGAGGTAGCTACAGCAGCTAGGGAGCACAAGGACCAGAACAAAGCAGTGTAACTCATCTGCCTTTAAGTACCCTAAGTTCCTGTATCTGTGAGGTGTGTATATGGGGGGGAACGGGAAGCATCCATACCAGGAGCTGCAGAATGACCTTTTTTCCCTGAGAAATAGGATTGCTGGAAAGAGGGACATTTTTTGGACGGGGGGTTTGGGGGGTCCTCCCCCAGAAAATTTTGTGTTTCTTAGATGCAATTTCCTGCATTTTAAGGCATTGAAAAGACTGACGTCTTGCCACCCTACCCATGCCAGAAATGATGATGTTTTCTTATCCAGACCACAATCCTACTAATTTCAGGATAATTTTGTGAAATTAATTATGCATGTTGCACACAAAATGTTGCACACAACTTGTGTGCAACATGGGCCGGGCAGTTAGCTTTTAGAATGCCATCGTTTACACTGGTGAGCAATTTGTAGACAGAATGGTGCTTTCTGAAGTTAACATTTGCATTGTCGGCGGCATATGCGGTGATGTTTTCAACATTAAGACCATACGTGTCAAGACAGGAAAGGAGAGCCTTATGTGTGCCATTTGCAAATGTTTTCGTAGAAATCCAACAACTTGTACATCACGCCACCCGACGCAAAAGTAGCTCACACACACTGGAAACTTTTTTCTGTTGCCCTTGTTAGAGGCGTCGCTAACGAGTGAAAAAAAAGGGGCTCACCATCACCTGAAGAAAGATCGGAGACTATTTTCCCCACAGTGCTTGGACCCAACACATTCATGGTGATCATCTCCGCTTCGGTTCTTCCCAACTGCATCTTCTTAGCGACACTCGAGTCTTGAAATAAAGCCCCGTTTAATTTCACGGTGCAGTCAGCGCTGTTATAGCTGTGAACGTGTTCATGGTGTGGTATATTTAGGCCACCTCACTAGCAGAAATGTTGTCAATTTCAGCAGTAAATGCGGCGAAGAATGAAGTGATGTTGCTTGCTCCTTTAGCTAGCACAGCCTTTTTATGACACGCGGTGTCTTCATGACGGGATGAGTCGTGCTCGCCACCATGGCCAATCGATATCTCGCGGCGGCATAAAGTACAAAATGCTCTTCTAGGGTCTGTAGTGGCTTTAACCCACGACCTTTTTGTTTCCCAGTCCTTGTTATAGCTGCAAAGCCTCTTTTTTTAGCTGGTTCATCCATTTCCCTCAGTAAACTTCACTGATTACAACCGTCTCCCATAGCAACACATACATGCAGGTCGGCGTAGCCTATCACAGTTCCCTGATCAGAATGTGTCATCATACACCAGTCTGTTATCATTGGACAATATACTTTGTAAACATTGAGTTTTGGGGCATAGTAGCCTATCAAAAATCCCTGTTTAGAGTGTGTCATCAATCAACAGTCTATCACTGGACGAAATGCTTCATAAACATTCCATTAAAAAATGCTGTCAAGACTATGATTGAAATGCGGGACGAGAGCAGTTCTTCACCTAAAATTCACCTAAAAAACGGGATGTCCCGGGCAAATCGGGACGGTTGGTAACCCTAATTGT
Source organism: Hirundichthys speculiger (assembly GCA_018398805.1). Lineage (NCBI taxonomy): Eukaryota > Metazoa > Chordata > Actinopteri > Beloniformes > Exocoetidae > Hirundichthys > Hirundichthys speculiger. Next base: position 3,312 of record JAGFBZ010001145.1, read on the forward strand.
GCTTCTCCTTGTTCTCCCAAGCTGCTGTAGCTAACCCTCCTAGCATGAATGTTTACTTCAGTATTGCTGTTGACTTCAGTGCTTATGTTTCCAATAGAAAATGCCAATGGTGCTCCCTCCTGCTCGCTCCCGTTCACGTTGTCATTTCTCGTTTTTTTTAAATAATTCCGTATATCCATAGCGGCGGTACTAACTTACGAAGGTGTCCATGAATAAATGAGTCAGCGACCCGCCCCCCTAATGTAATTGGCTAGAAAGTTGACTTCATTCGTTCGTTCAACGAACAATTGTTGATCATGCAATTCAACCAATCCAACGAAGTTCGTTGGATTGGTTGAATTGCAAGATCAACAAAACGAGATAGGAATAAGAGAAAGGTGGCCACTCCGAGTTAAAAAACAAAAACCCAAATAAAATAAACAGCTTCCAGTCAAGGGCGGGCACAGCTGACTCCGTGGGCGGGCACGGCCGCCCAATGCCCGCCCATGCCGCCGGGTCTGGGTCCACCAGATCTGTCCAGCAGCTTGACATCCCATTTGTTTATATTCTGACTGTGGCAGCGAGATCACATGATGATGACAAGCTAGGATGATTTTTTTAATGAAGACAAATGTCAGGGAGTCCAACGAGATGAGAATTTAAAGCTGAACTGACTCTCACAAATGATCTGATCATGAGTCTGGGAGACAGAGCGTCCACGTGAAAACAATTTTATCCTAAATGCATCCTCATAGATGAGCTGCTACAGTTCTGTGTTTCATCTCAAATGTCTCTGGAGTTCACGTTCTCCAGCTGACACACCTGTCCATCCTACCTGCTCTGTTTCTGCTGTTTGAACTGGACGGAGGCGTAGCTGACGTCCTCGGCCTCTCGGCTGGTTTCCGTTCGTCCAGCTCCTCCGTGGTCCTCAGCAGGTGACAGGACGCTGCTGTAGATGTTATCTCTCTGACAACCACAGGCAGAGAAAAGAGGATGTAGGTGGAGAATATAACACATTTATATTAGTGTTCTCAAGTTACTGTCAAGTTACTTACTGTTTCTCAAGAAACAGTAAGTAACAGTTTCCTCCCAAACTATGAGCTTATAAACTGTTCATATCTTCTCATCTTAACCTTTCTGTCGTGTTCGGGTCAAATCTGACCGATTTCCTACTTTCATCAATCATAAATATTGTGTTTTACATTTGATTGTCTCAGGGCCTTATGATATCCTCCACACTAGCCATTTGAACATGTATAACTGCTGATCACCACTTTCTCTGAATTTTGAATAGTTTATTCAACTTTGTAACACCTGTGGTGTTCCCGGTCAAAAATGACCGCCATAGGAAATTAAAGGATGACACTGGATTGTGTTCATCCATCAGATTGTACACAACCACAAATACACTACCACACACACACACACACACCCACACACACACACCACCCCACCCCACGTGAACCCCTTTCAGACTGAACAAATAGGTCCAACAAACAAATCTCCTCTTCCCACTTCATTCCGGTGCTTATGTGCCCATCCCCCCACATGAACAACACTTTCCAAACTAAATGTATAACAATAACACTTGTTCCACATTTCAAAGTCAACAATTAGGTGTTTGTTATGGGAATTATCCCTTTCCAAGGCTTATGTGCCCATCCCCCCACGTGAACCGCACTTTCCTATACAAAATGTATCATATCTTCTCAGAGACCCCCTATATATAGATTTTTTGTGTGCATTGCCATCATTTTACTATGCACACATTGACTAGATGCCCAATCAGACGATTTCTTGTCAGAGAGGCTCTGGACCTTTTATTTCAACCTGATGAAGAGGGGATAGAAGTTCAACCAGAAATAGAGGAGGATGTCTCAGAAATAGAAGACAACATTGATCCTGATTTTGATCCAGACCATTGTGAGACCGACCAGATGACGAGAAAGAGGCTCCAGAGGAAGACACACCTGAGGAAGAGGCACCTGTGGTATTCCAGTCCAAGGATGGCAATTTGCTCTGGTATTCATCCACCCAGGAAAGAGGAGGCAGGCAGAGCAGAGAACCCAAAACACACACACACACATACACACACACATATAAATGATAGGCTCATGTTGATGTTGTGTGAATTTGGTCACTGTTTTGATTTTTGTTACTTTTTTTTTACAAAAAAATGATCATTTTCGAATACAATTTACTATTTCTGTGTCTATTTAATGTATATTAACTGCAGTTATTAATGTAAACCAGTGGTCTGAGACATTGTTTACAGCTTAAAAAGGAGTTAAATAAAATTTGGTGAAGATCAGTGGTTTTTCTGTTAATGTAGGAGCAGTTAAAACAGGCCGGTCAAATTTGACCGGGAACACTAAAGTAAGGGGGGAGAAACGAACACGACACAAAGGTTAACTCATATATTTGGGGCTGAATGTGGATTAGAGGATGGAGTGGTCGTCATTTCCAGCTCCTTCAATCCACATGTTGCTGTGTCCTTTAGAACAGTGGTTCTCAACTGGTGGGTCGCGACCCAAAAGTGGGTCGCAGACCCGTTTCCAATGGGCCGCGGGCCTTGGAAGGAAATGCTTAATTTTTTTTTTTTTTTTTTTTAATGCATGTCATTCATACTCCTTAACAGTAGATGGTCATAATGCCCTGTAATGCAAGTTGACACCCGCCAGTTTACACCATAGAAAAAGACCTGCAAGGTTTGTTTCCATATGTTGAGCAGGTGAAACACAGATACAACGAAGAATATATGAGATATGGATTTTCTTATCTTGAAGACAAAGGTCAGTGAGTGGTTATTCAGCTAAAACTATATATTTTGAGTTCTTTTTAAAACTACTGCTCAGTGGTTGCACTGTTTTATTTCATGTTTGTGCATAAAAGCACTGCTGAGTCTTAAAAATGGCTGTTACTGAAATGTTCTGATTTTTATGTCGACCTTATGATTAATCCTTAAATAAGTGACTAGATAGTTTTAATAGGAAATTATATATTCAGGAATTGAGTACTCAGCAAATGCTACATATTTGAGTTCTTTTTGAAACTTGTGCTCAGTGGTTGTACTTTTCTATTTAATGTTTGGGCATTTTGAGTCTTTTTAAAAAAAGGCTGAAGTTACTGAAGTGAAGTGTTTTTTTGTGTTGCCATTCTGTGATATTCTATTCTTCTATCTTCGATTCAAACTGCACGATCTTTTCATTTAATAAATTTGAGAAGTTGGAAATTTTCCTTGATTTGGGTCACGGCTTGTCATTGAGGGTGATGGTGGGTCCTGAAGCCAGACCAGTTGAGAACCACTGCTTTAGAAGATACTAAACTCCACATTAACCCCTCTACAGAGCGTCAAAACAATAGAAAAAAAATACCTCAAGCAGGAAGTGAACACCAAAAATGAATGTTTTTATTTTCGAATGAGCACATTTAATGCTGCCAGGGTTTATGTTCATTAATGTGCTGTTTTCTAATTACTGTCTCTGATCAATAAAACATAACGATCTTCAGCCTCCTCTTCAGTTTAGAAAGACTTGAAGCTCAAGAACCTGGTGGTAACAGACTGTAATGATGAATGAACAGCAGTAACTGACCTCCTGCTGTGTCTCAGGTCTCTGGTCTCTCTGCTGCTCTGCTGCTGCTCGCTTCCTGCAACAATTCAACCATTGAAACAAACGTCAGGAACTCAACACAGAAAACAGACGTCTGTCTGGAAACACAAGGATGAGATAGATATGAAGAACATCACAGAACAGTGACTTATGAACATGTCTGATGGAAAACAACAGGTGACGTGGAGGAGAGAAAACTCTGGTGGTCGTGACGACTGAAGGGTTGAAGATGACCAGCCACAGCCTTCATGATTAGAGTCGTCAGTCTCCTTTTTCAGGAAAATGAACTCAATTTATCTCACAGCACTTCTTCAAAGTGGAAAACTGTCCTCTGGTAAGATGGAACCAAACTTCTAATTCATTGAGGAAACCAGGAGACCAGGTCCTCCAGACTGAAGACAGAGAGCTTCCAGCTTGTTCTGAAGTCTGTATCTCTGATGGTTTGGAGGTGCATTAGTGTCTGTAGAGTGGGTCAGGTTCAGGAGGGTCAGGTACCTTTTAATGAAGAAGACCAGCACCAGGATGAGAGTGATGACGACCAGCAGGACACCAAACACTCCTCCAAGTATCAGGTACAGACCTGCACTCTGACCTGTAAAACACAGAGACCTTTATCAACCTGATATCTGGCTCAAAGGAGACTTGTATTTAAATCTCCCTGGTGGTTGTTCTGTCATCGTCCATGAGGGAGGTTTAGCTTCAAATCCTGATTTCACCAGGAAGGCCTTCAAACAAACCAGTCATGCAGATAACTGATGCTGTGTCCCCCCATAGTATGGAGCCCCGTTTGGGTCATAATTCAATAAATAAATGAGTCTATTATTATGAAATACAGGTATTTATTATTATGAAAAATTTCCCATTACTATGATAATAGTTTCGTTTTTCATAAGAAAGAGCTTTTACATAATAATGGATTCGTTTTTTATATGAATGAGCTTTTACATATTAATGGCTTTGTTTTTCATAAGAATGATTTGTGTGTCAATCACAGCAGAGAGGGCGGAGCCATTTATGTGATTGGCTGCTCTTTCATTCAGGCATAAGCAAAAGAACAGTGAATCGTCAAATCGGGTCAAAATAGTATCGCCTGATAAATTATCATTTTAGATATTGTCTGCTAACCTGGTCAAGGTTTCCCGTAGCTCAGTCCAAGCTACCATAGCTACAATCGGACTAGGAGCGCACCTTGATGACGCCACGGCCCACTGCTAAAACTAGTCGATGTGAGAGCGTAGAATGGAGAAGGATCAGCCAATGAGCATGCAGGTCAACCACTGGTCCCGCCCAGTGGCAAAATGTCATTATTATGTAAAAGCTCATTCTTATGAAAAAGGAAGCAATTATGTAAAAACTCATTCTTAGATAAAAAGGCTATTCTGAAATAAACTATTATGCAATAAACTAAGATTAAATAATAATAAAAATATATTTCATAATAATTACATTTTTTCATAATAATGAGAAACATTTCATAATAATGGATACGTATCTCATAATAATAAATGCCTGTATTTTATAATAATAGACTCATTTATTCATTGAATTATGACCCAAATGGGGCTCCATATATTAGGGAGCAGCTGAAAGGGAAGTTTCTATGAACCTTCACAGTTCATCAAGTCACTGCTGTGAGGAAGTTGTTAGAAACTTCTCCACCAGCAGTTGTCTCTGTGTACGTTTTTATTTAATTTCTGTATCTTTTTGCTGTTTTTGCATGCATGTCTTTATGTTAATTAAGTGATTGGTGAACATTTGAAAAACACAGAAGTAGATCTACATGAACAGGAAACCGGTTGCTATGACAACCAGCTACTGACTGAACTCAGCTGCTTTGAATAAAGTCAGAAGCTCCGACCTCAGAAACGTTCAGAACTCCAGATAAATGAACAAAGAAGAGATGAGGAAACTCTATTCTGTTCTATTCTGAATCTTTTTAATTTTATCACTCAAATTCTTCATGGCTTCATTGAAGGACCCAGATACATCAAGGAGGTTTTGTTTCTCTGTTTTGATGAAAAATATTGGTCATGTTGGGAGAAAACTGGTGTCTTAAACAGTTTTTTCTCATTTTTCAGTTTCCTCAACTCCTCTTCACGACAGTTACACTCTAGTTCAGCCCATTAAACTGAAAACAACCCAGTAAATTATTTTTTCAGATAATTCAATCGTCAGACGGCTCAGGCGGGGAAAGCAGTGCTTCACCAACACTGTGTATAGTGGGGGGGGGGGGGGGGGTGCTGCTGACCTCGACTGGAGATGTCTTTCGGCGGTGGAAGGAATACTTCGAGGACCTTCTTAATCCCACCATCATGTCTTCCGTAGAGGATGCTGAGCCTGTGGACCTTGAGGCGGATCTGTCCATTACTCAATGATGACGATCACCAATGACGACAAGTGGGTACAGACCGATAATCTGTGCCTTCTGGGAAAGTCCAGAAGGCACAGATTACTGGGCCGGTCCGATAATCTGACTGGGTGTCCCGGTCCGATTACCGGACCGGGCCTGTTCAATAGCCAAAGTTTTCAGTCTATCACCTAACAGCAGGGGGCCCTAAGACGATCATTTATCAGATAAAGGCCTAAAAACCAACAAAGAAGACTAACGTTAGCGACTGTTAACAGAAAGACGGCAAGCAGAAAACGCAAGCAGAAAGGTGGATGGGAACAATTAAAACTAAAGAAAGCCAAGTCACATGATGCTTTAAAATATAAAAAGCTCGCAGAGCTTTTTGGCAGCAGCAGTAACGTTGATGTCGACTTTGACGACGGTGTCGACCAAAGTACTAAAGTATTATCACCAAGCAGACTGAGAGCAGGGTGGACATACAACCTGACCAACCACAGGCTGATGAGGGAACTTCACCGGAGGAGGAGGTACCGGTAAGTGACAACGACAAGAAACCAGAGCATTAAACAGGTTACGGTTCTGGATTTGCGGTGTGATGATCAGAAATATGTGGCTTATTGCTGTCAAAATGAACGCGTAACTACCAAGCATGTCAATTATAAATAGATAAGAAAGCACAAATGGCCGCAATTTCATATTCACCTCTGGATAAATCATGCAGATTGGGCTCTTTATGTTCAAGAGAACCAAAAGTTTGAGGGGGAGAAGTGTTTTCCAATTTGGCACTATTTATCTTTGTCTTTATCTTTTGTGGTGCGTGGTGGTGCAATGTCTGTGGAATAGGCTACAAATGTTGTTTGAAGGGGGATTGGTTGAATGGTACCCTAACTAATCACAGCAGCATTACATGGGGCATCTTCATTTTAAAAATCAGTATAATGTCAGGGTCCTACAGTAGTATTTACTAGGTTGTCTAGTGGTTTAGTGAATGGATTATCATATACTGGTTTGTGGGTTCAATTTCCAATGTTGTTGTGTCCCTTTTTTTGCCATTGCTTTCTCTCTATCCAATAAGAGCCACAAGAAAATCTTTTCATCTTCTCCGCAGGGTGGCTGGACTCTCCTTTAGGGTGAGAAGTTCAGTCATTGGGGAGAGACTCAGAGTAGAGCCACTGCTCCTTCACATTGAGAGGAGCCAGTTGAGGTGGTTCGGGCATCTGGTTAGGATGCCCCCTAGACACCTCTCTGGAGAGGTGTTTCGGGCATGTCCAACTGGGAGAAGACAATGGGGCAGACCCAGGACACGCTGGAGAGATATCTCTCAACTGGCCTGCGAGAACCTCGGTGTTCTTTCAGAGCGTTCGGTGCCCCCACGACCCAACTCCAGATAAAGCAGAAGATAACGGATGGATGGAACATCATAGATCTGAAAAAAGTCCTGACAGTCGTCACACAAACAAGCCGATTGTTTTTCTGTCTGAACTGTGTTTCTACAACGATCTCAATGAAGGATGTTAACATGAACAAAACCAGCTTTGGGATGTGATGACGCAGGAGATCCTGTAGATGATAAATCAGCAGACTGTGACCTCTGCTGATCTGGAAACACCATGGAGAACTTTCTGGAAGTGTTAGAGGATGAAAACTGAACAAACCTTCTTCCTCCACCTGCAGACTGAATGGTTCAGACAGCATGTTCATGTTGGTCTTCAGAGCACAGGCATAGTTCCCAGAATCCTCTGCAGTCAGGTTGCTGAGTTGGAGGGTGGGTCCAGACTCTGGGAGGGTGTTTTTATCTCTGAACCAGATGACCTCCAGTTGGTGGAAAGAGCAGGTTGAAGAGCTGCACTGCAGTGAGACTGTTTCACCACGTCCGAACTCTTTACTGGAGCTTTTTATTTTTAGTTTAACCCCCTCTAAAACACAATTATGAGTCAGTTTTCATCACTTCTTTATGATTTAATGATTATTAGGATGTGTGTTCTTACCAACAACTTTGATATTCACTCCTGGTCGGCCAGTTAAATCTCCTGCAGAATTATCAGCTTCCATTCTGAAGTGAAATGTTTTGTCTTTCTTCTGAATGTCTCTGATCTGTAAAGTGCAGTTTCTCTCCAGGTCTCCCAGGTACTGATAACAAGGGTCGTTGGTTTTGGAAATACTGTCATACACAGTACCAGTGCCAGTACAGTAGACATTGTTCTGACACCAGCGGACTCTGATGATCCTCATTAGATTAGCGTTTGGAGGTGTGAAGGTGCAGGGGAGGGTGACGGTTGATCCTTTCACTGCACAAGTGGTCTTTAACTGATATATGACAGTTTGACCTTCAGCACCTGGAAACATAGATGAAGATGGTAAAAATGACTTAATAATGACAGATTATTGTCCTGGTATCATACAGTTTTTTTTTTCTTAAACTTGTCACATTAAATTTCTTTGACTTCTGAACCTTGACAAAAGTCCCTGTGAAACATGTCATCCACAGATAATCATTCAGGAAAACTGGAAAAAGATCTGGAACGAAACTGGAATGACAACAGAATCAAGGAGTGTTGGCTGGTCGAGCAGAAGAAGAAATTTCAGATTCATAGCATTGATCCAGTCATCAACTCTAGAAATGGTGGAAATGCTGAAAGGCATTCACATAAAGAAATTAGAAGTTTTTAGTACACTAGACTCAGAGAAAAAAGAACCATGACATTATTGATCATAAGTCAACCTGCCTTCGGCTACACTGCTGGCAGCAACACTGAGGATATAACATTTACTCCTTTGTCAGATGATCAAAAAAGTAATTTAATGCAGTCACAGCTGGTTTCACACCTCATCATGTGAACGTGTTGAGTCCTTAACAGCAGTAAACACAGTGGCTGAATATCATTAATTCAGAGCTCTGTGACAGGAACTAATGAGGGACTGAATTGTAGTTGGAACCACAGAAGCTAAACCAGTAGTTACATGTTTTACATGTTTCTCTGCTCCAACAAACCTGATTCAAATGAACAGATTAACATTAGCTGTCATCAAGGTCTGCATACAAGTCTGTTCATGATCCATTCATCCAAAAGGAGGCTCTGAGACTCCTTTAAAACACACTTTTACTAGGGAAGAAGAGCTACAATGTCCAGGCTGAAGGACATTCAAGAAAAGCAAAAAACAGATTGTCTGAGCAAAGCTCATCAAATATTCATGACAGCATGACTGCAGGATCAGACTCTTTTCAGAGCTGGACCACACTGGCCCGAGAGAGAAAACTCTACTTTAGCAGGACTAGTGCTGCTCAGGCGCCAAACAATCTTTTTTCCTCAGAGGATGAAAAAAGTTTTCAGAAAACATCAGTGGGCTAGCTTAATAGATCAGACCCACATCTAGACAGATGAATGTCTGAATACAATCCAGAGAGCCTTCCATTTTGCAAAGCTGATTCATAGTTCATTCATTCATGTGTCTAACGGGTCTAACTACTGGTTTGCAGGGGTGCAGATGCCTTTGGCAGCACATCCACCACTGGATAAAACCTTTTTGATTATGCATTGATTAGTTTTATTAAACTGACTACTAGTGAGGGGAAGAAGTGTTTTTTGTGGTGTAACGGCACACCCTTTTAAATAATAAAGCTCTTACAAAGGTCTGCCCTGGATGGAGACCCTGCCCGTTATCCTCATGTATATGGGACCGAGGAGGAGCAGGGTTTAGTCTAATTGTTGAGGTCTGTTTGACAGACTTCCACCACTGGTGTGGACCTCCAGGGACATGTATCCTTCTGTCAGCTGAGCTGTGAGAATGTTGTATTTCAAGAATTTGCATTCTGTGCTAGGCCAGATTGACTGACAGGTGAAGTCAGGGATTATGTTCTGGCCATGATTCTTGTATTCAACTGGCTTTCCCCCTGTCTCTCGTCCTTCATGGGTGCCTGCAAAATAATGTTTATATGTTTTGTCTAGTATATTCCAGCCTTCTGTTTAAAACACTTATTTTACTGATATTCTTTGTCATTCTGCATCGACTGCTGAGGTGTAAGATAAGATAAGATAAGATAAGATAAGATAAAACTTTATTTATCCCGAAGGAAATTCTTGTGCCAGGTATTGCTCAAAAATTACAACAACAATGTTCAAAAAATTACAGGAAGTGCACAGAAAACAAAAGCAACTTAGACAGACATCAGCAGGCAAGATATTGCACATATTAAGCGGTCCTCTGTGGTGTCTTATTGCACATATGTTGTTATAATAATATTGCTATTTACTGCTATGATATTGCTATTTACATATATTGCACATGTTAAAGTTCCTTATGGTGAGTTATTGTAAAGTGTAAAGTGTGACATGATAATAAATTTGCTGAATTCCAGTCATAGCCAAGTCTTGTTATTTAAGTTTATTCTCAGTCTTACTTAGATGTTAACTTAGTGGTTAAAGACTAATATAAGACTAATATAAGATATATGCCGTTTTTGCCACAACAGTGTGCATACCAATAGGTGTGTGTGTGTGTATATACACTACTCAAAAAAATCAAAGGAGCACTTTGTAATCAGAGTATAGCATCAAGTCAATTAAACCTCTGGGATATTGATTTGGTCAGGTAAGTAGCAGAGGGGGTTGTTAATCAGATTCAGCTGCTTTGGTGTTAATGAAATTAACAACAGGTGCACTAGAGGGGCAACAATGAGATGACCATCAAAACAGGAATGGTTTTACAGGTGGAGGCCACTGACATTTGTTCCCCCTCCTCATCTTTTCTGACTCTTTTTCACCAGTTTTGCATTTGGCTAGGGTCACTGTCACTACTGTTAGCATGAGGCGATACCTGGACCCTACAGAGGTTGCACAGGTGTCACTACTGTTAGCATGAAGCGATACCTGGACCCTACAGAGGTTGCACAGGCAGTCCAACTCCTCCAGGATGGCACATACGTGCCATTGCCAGAAGGTTTGCTGTGTCTCCCAGCACAATCTCAAGAGCATGGAGGAGATTCCAGGAGACAGGCAGTTACTCCAGGAGAGCTGGACAGGGTTGTAGAAGGTCTACAACCCATCAGCAGGACCGGTATCTGCTCCTTTGTGCAAGGATGAGCAGGTGGAGCACTGCCAGAGCCCTACAAAATGACCTCCAGCAGGCCACTGGTGTGAATGTCTCTGACCAAACAATCAGAAACAGACTTTATGAGGGTGGCCTGAGGGCCCCACGTCCTCTAGTGGGCCCTGTGCTCACTGCCCGGCACCGTGGAGCTCGATTGGCATTTGCCACAGAGCACCGGAATTGGCAAGTCCATTACTGGCGCCCTGTGCTTTTCACAGATGAGAGCAGGTTCACCCTGAGCACATGTGACGGACGTGAAAGGGTCTGGAGAAGCCGTGGAGAACGTTATGCTGCCTGTAACATCATTTTTCAGGATTTAATCTCTGCTTTTTGCAGATGATGTGGACCCGTTGGTGCCATCAGATGGGGATCTTCAGCTCTCACTGGAGCGGTTCGCAGCCAAGTGTGAAGCGGCAGGGATGGGAATCCATCCAGCCATCCATTATTTATACCCGTTTCATCCTCCAAAGTGTCACAGGGATCTGCTGGAAACTATCCCAGCCGTCTACGGGTGAAAGGCAGGGGTACACCCTGGACAGGTCGCCAGTCCATCACAGGGCCACATGCAGACAAACAACCACTCACACTCACTCCTACGGGTAATTTAGAACCACCAATTAACCTGACATGCATGTCTTTGGGGGATGAGAATCAGCACATCCAATTCTGAGACCATGGTTCTCAGTTGGAAAAGGGCAGAAAGTCTTCTCCAGCTTGGGAGTGAGGTTCTGCCTCAAGTGGAGGAGTTTAGGTATCTCAGGGTCTTGTTTATGAGTGTTGGAAGAAAGGAGCGCGAGATCCACAGACGGATTGGTGCAGCATCTGCTGTGATGTGGACTGGTACCGGTCTGTGGTGGTGAAGAGAGAGCTGAGACAAAAGGCAAGGATCTGTTTACCGGTCAATCTTTGTTCCAACCCTCACCTGTGGTCACTAACTGGGTAGTGACCGAAATAATGAGATTGCAGATACAAGCTGCTGAAATTAGTTTTCTCCACAGGGTGACTGGACTCTTCCTAAGAGATGGGTGAAAAGTTCAGTCATTTGTGAGAGACACTGCTCCTTCACATCGGGAGGTGCCAGTTGAGGTGGTTCGGGCATCTGGTTAGGATGTCCTCTAGACGCCTCCCTGGAGAGGTGTTTCGGGCATGTCCAACTGGGAGAAGACCACGGGGCAGACCCAGGACACGCTGTAGAGATTATATGTGTTGGTTGCCTGGGAGCACCTCTGTGTTTTCTCAGAGGAGTTGGTGGAGATGGCTGGGGGGAGAGAGGTCTGGGCCTCTTTGCTTGGGGTGGTACCCCTGCAACCAACTATAATTCAGTGGAAGATGATGGATAGATGGATAGATGGATGGATGGATGGATGGAATCTACTCAGAGCTGAGTTTTAAACTGCCACATTAAGACTGTAACTGAAACAGCTTTTTTTATCACCTCAATCAAATATGAAGAGTGAGAGATGTGATGTCCAGTGCAGATTTACTTCTCCAGTGTTTATCTCCAGCCCACTTGACTATGGTCAAGGACTATGGTCTCGTGTCTGTGTCTGATTAGATAGCTTCAATTCACGATGAACACTCTTACCAGAGTTCTAACAAGAAATCTGAGCACATTACTGCTGTTATATGACATCCTTTCACTGGCTACCAGTTACCTACTGAATGGACTTTTCACATTTTTGTGTGGCAGAACCATCCAATTTCTGCTTCACAGTGAATAACACGGTGTTAAATGTCCATTTACGAAACTTTAGATGGTGCCTGAGGACATTCATGAGTATAATCTGCACAAATCTCCAACTGATCTGATGAAACACTGACATTATACCTGACATAATGTAACCAAAATCATGTTCCTTTGATTAACATTAAAAGGTGGCGCTATGGCGTCCGAGATTGTCACATACACTTGTTCAGTGGAAGAGTCATCAAATGTATGAATTTTGAGGCAGATTGGACAACGCATGTGAAATTAAAAACAACCTTTTTTGATCATAGCCAGACCTATATTTGCTGCACTCTCACAGAGAAGTCCTTTGATAGAAAGCTTGTTTAATTTTAAGTCATATTAAATATCAGAACTACTGATTGACCAAGTCTGTGTTGCTTCTGCTTAAGCCACTAAGAGTCAGGATGCAAAATACAAAACATGACAGTCCCTGTCGCCAACAGGTGGCGCTTTAACTGTTCCTGAATGTTACCATGTAAATGTGTTTAGGCTCAGACTACAATCATACACAACAATTTTGGGCCATGCATGAGTTACAGCAGAGGGGCCATGATTGTCCCAGGGCCTCATATGATTTGCCTGTGCAAATCTCAGCTGTTTGTGAACAGCAAAACCTTGCACAGTGGTTAAAAAAAAATCAATTATTGACTGAAAAATTCTGAAAAAAATTTGTGAATCAGGCTGATATATACAGCTACATTTCTGCTAAGTTTAATTACTGATTAAAAAAAAAAACAGGCATCATAAAAAATATGTGTTTAATGTCCAAAGTCCTCGTGACCCTTCAGAGGATGAAACAGGTATAGATAATGGATGGATGGATGGATGTCCAAAGTTTAAAAAACCATCTGACTGATCTGAATGAAATGCATAGGAATTAATTGCATGAGCATGATCACACTTATGAGTATATTCTGTATCAATCTCAAACTGGTATGATGAAGCATGAAGGTTGATACCGGACAGACTGTGACCAAAATCATGTTCCTTTGACCAGATGGGGGAACTACGGAGTACATCCAAGATTGTCATGTATACCTGTTTAGAGTTGAAGAATGATCAAACATGTGGATTTTGGGGCAGATTGAAAAACACATGTGCAACTTAGAACAACTTTTTCATTCATGACGAGACATCAAACTTGGCCACACTCTCATGGCAATGTCCTCATCCCACTCGGAGCAGGGATGCCTAATTCAGAACTTAACATTTCCTGTTGCCAATAGGTGGCGCTACAACCATTCCTGAACATTATAGCTTCTATGTGTTCAGGATGAGACTACAATCATACTCAGCAATTTTGGACCAGATTTGGACCAGATTGAACTAAGTATGGCTGAGTTACAACCATTTTCTCTTTCATGGCGAATCTTCAAAATGACATCAAACTTCGCTGTGTCACTGCGGTCACGCCCTCTTGGAAAAAGTTATAAGCTTTACAAACTTGCATCAGCCATGTGTCTCGATTAGAACAAAAAAATCTGTTTTGTTAAAGTACGAGACCTGGAAATGGCCAAAATATTGGAAAACTGCATATTCCATTCATAATAACAGACTTCCTGTGGGAGTTACAGAATGCGTCCAAGAGACTTTTTTGTAGGTCTGACGCTGATACATTAGTCACACAATGTTCATGTCTGTAGGTGAAAGTGTATGGAGTGGCCTGTTAATAAACTGAAAGTAGATGGTGCTATTGAGCCAGCTTTTGTGTACCTATGCCCGAAACCCATAAAATTAGGAATTTTCACACACAACTTTAACCTCTGAAACCTTCTTAAAACACCTGATCTGCACAAGAATCTGTCTAAAATTTTCAGGAACCCTTACATATTTCTGTTTTTGTGCGAGCAGCAGCATAAAGCTGAAACAAAATCATCTGAATTATGAAAACTTAAATCCAAATTCTGTTTACCTGTGAGAAAAAACACGAGGCTCCAGATAATGACCATATCGTAAGCTGCCATCCTGAGTTTCTCTTCTGAGTCCCTCTGAGGTCTAACGTCCTCTGAAGTGAGAAAAATGAACTGAGAGGAAGAAAGATGTGATGAGATTCTTCTAAAAAAAAAAAACAGGAAGGAACACCAGAAAGATGACATCAGTGCCTCACGAAAACAGTCTTCTGCTTTTCTGTTTTTTTTTCTTTCCAGACCATTTCTCTTGTTGATTTCATGTTTCAAATAAAATAGCCTTTGTATCTGTGTGTATATATATGTGTGTGTGTATATATATATATATATATATATACACTCAGACTCTGACAGTACTCTGACTTGGATCCACACCAGCCTCATGAGGAGTTCCTCCCCTGAAGAGCATCTGCTAGTGCTCCCTCTGGTGGACAACAGTCTCATGAACAACTAATTAGTGCATATACCTGTTAGTTGCTCCACAGCACACACTCACTCACACAAGACAGTGTCTCTCATGACCTGGCAAGGCTGGGAACCCAGTGGTGTTAACAGAAGACCTTGTTCCACCAAACAGCTCAGTTGTTCTGGTGAATTCCATCCAAACCGATCAGCTGTCTGACATTAACACCATGAAAGAACTTCAGAGAAGACCCTGGCCTCCGTTCAGGCCCTACGCTGGTCTGAGATGTGGCATTTGTTGTGTTTTCATGTTAAGTGTTATAATAGTTGTGCCTGTATTCAGGATGTCTGAACCTTTTTCAGCTTCACCTCCTGTAACTCCACCAGCTTCCTCAGAGATGAATCAATCTGTTGCTTCACAACGATGACGCATCATGGAACATTTCAACACATTGCCAAACTGTATTGATACGTGTCGATACTGTTTCACTGAATACTGACACCTGCTGGACTTTAAAAATCCCTACAGGCAACTTAGTTGCCAGACTCACCTGACACCAATTTGATGACCTAGTATGCAATAATAAAATGTAAGTTATTGTATTGTACATGACATCATTGCATATCTTCATTTAAATTTAAAATATCTGTGATATCTTCAGATACAGATACATGTATCATAACTTGAAAATCTAAGTGACTGTGTTGTGAATGAAGACGCTTGTGGACTGTGATTTTTTTTTTTTCATACATTTTTATTAAAAGAATAAGTTTTTCCAATGTATTTAACTTTAGTCTATCTTGCTTTTTGCACAAAAGTTCTCCAGCCTTGGAAAAGACCCGCTTACAAGGTACAGATGCTGGTCTGCAAAGACACTGCAAAGCTGGAAGAGGTGTGGATACATTGGCTTTTGGTTGTCCCAGTATCTCAAAGGATCCTGGGACCTGGACTAGTTCCCTGAACCCTTCACTCTCCACAATGCTGAGGGGCTGCAGTCCTTCAGGATGAAATCTAGCAGAGCTTCATCCAGCATCTGCTTCCTGGAAGCTTAATGGTTAAAAAACAAGTAAAGAATAAATTCATATGAGTTAATTATCAATAAAGCAACTGTGAATAAGTTGTAGAACGGCTGTGTACTTGAGTTTTTCCTGGGTGTATCGATTGATTTTCATGCCTGGCCCTGTCCAAGATAGCAAAATATGGTTGAATCAACGTTGAAAGAGTGTCAGCAGTGATACTGATTCTACGTTGAAAGTGCAAAGGAATTCCACCCTTCTTTAATGTTGAGGTCACTGACAACGTTGATTCAACCATCATCTAAATGGTAATCTAAATGGTAAAGCACCTAGAGACAATTGTCATTGTAACAGATGCTATATAAATAAAATTGAATTGAATTAATCTGCAGGCACATTGTAGTGTATTTTTACGTTGAATCAACGTCAGGATTCAGCCATCATCTAAATGGTAGGTGATGGTTAGATAGATACACATAGATACTTTACATGACTCACAAAAAGTTAGAGATTTGTCTTTAGGGTGGAGGAAAATGTCAAAGGTTCCTGCTCCAGTGATTTTGATCATGAAAGTAGAAGCATGCAATGGTAAAATAATTTACTAATACAACAGCTTACAGTGGTGGATAAACCACAACTAAAAATGTCTGCAGGGAACATCACAATGAAGTGGTCATCATTATGGGATGTAGAGAAAGGACCTCCACCTCTGTGTCCCCATCCCTGATGTCTGGTTAATTTAGGAACATCAAAGATCAGGCAGGTGGTCTGCTCTGGACCTGCTGGTGGTCTGGTCTGGACCTGCTGGTGGTCTGGTCTGGACCTGCTGGTGGTCTGCTCTGGACCTGCTGGTAGTCTGCTCTGGACCTGCTGGTAGTCTGGTCTGGACCTGCTGGTGGTCTGCTCTGGACCTGCTGGTGGTCTGCTCTGGACCTGCTGGTGGTCTGCTCTGGACCTGCTGGTAGTCTGGTCCTTCTGCAGTAGTGAATCCCTCTGAGTAGCTGTCAGCTATTGTAGTTTGGTCTCCAAAAAATGAAAATAAAATAGTTAATACTAATATAAAATGATAACCTTGCAGGCCATTTTAAATGCAACAAAAGAATATGCCAATATTACCATGAAGGAGTGTTGATGATCTCCTCTGACTCCTCTGGTCCTCAGGGTCAGCATCTCCTCTGACTCACCTGGTCCTCCTCTGCTCCTCCTATCTTCAGCTTGTAACCACATCCACATGTATCTCTAAGTCAGCTGGTCAGTTCAGGTCTCAGTTGTATTTCAGTGGGAGAGTGTTGCTTTAATGGATGAATTCATGGATCGAATCGATATTAATTAATGCTTAGTTTATTGAAATAAATGACAGGGGAGACCAGACAGAAGCTGGAAACATCTGTTTTTGATTCATAAATGAAATGAAATGAAGAGGAAAGTTGATTGAAAAAATAATCTGAGATAGAAGATGAAAAAGCAGAGATCACAGACGGAGGTCAGTTTGACTTCAGCAGCTGGAGATGTTGGTTTAAAGACTCTGCTGCCACCTGATGGTCATCTGAAGAACTACAGACCATTAACACCCAGACTATTATATTGTAATAGTATTATATTATAGTATAGTATTATACTATAATAACTATACTATATACTATAATAAATATACTATAATATTATACTATAATAGTATTATATTATATACTTTATTATATTATATTATATTGATTGCTCAAAAGTTAATTTCAGTCTAAGATCGTTCCACAAGCCAGGTGGATGGATGTTGCACAGATATAAACTAGTTCAATATGTAGTTCACTATTATGGAACCAGCTACCAGTTTGGGTTCAGGAGGCTGACACGTCTCCATGTTTAAAACTAAAATGAAATCATTAGTAAAGCCTACAGTTAGTCTAAACTACAGTGTGTAGGGGCTAATAGTTATAGCCATAGTTGTAGGAGCTCAGACTAGAGTAGCTCGTCTTAATCACAGCTTCGTCTTAGTTATGCTGATATAGGCCTACGCTGCAGGGGGACACCAACATGATCTGCTGAGTGGTGTCTCCACCGCTCTTCACCCTTTCCTTCCCTTTCCTCCTCCCTCCCCTCCTCCTCCTCCTCCAGCTCATTCCATAAACAATTAGTAGCACCCTGTTACTGTAACTGTGCTCCATTTTCTTTTCTTTCCTGTGGTTTGTTGTGCTGTTTTGCGGTTTTGCCCCCCCCCCCCCCCCCCCCCCGTTTTTTTTTCTTTTTTTTTCTGTGCGTTTGCAGGCCAGAGTTTCCTGAGTTTCATGCTAATTTGCAGTTCCATCCTCTGGCCATCCCAGCGTTTACCTCCACCTGAATGTGTAGATGTGTTCAGGGTGTTCATTTGTGTCTCTCCTCTCTCTGTCCTACATCCTCTCTCTGTTCTGTCTCTCCTCTTTTCTTTCTTTACCCGGCTGACCTTCAGCAGGAAGGTCCCCCCAATATGATCCACGTCCTGCTCAAGGTTTCTTCCTCTTAAAGTAGAGTTTTTTCTTGCCACTGTTTGGCTGAAAGGTTTTTTTCTCCCTCTGTGGGAGTTTTTTATCTGCCATCGTCTTTGTTTAGGATTCAATAGTGATATTTTTAGTTAATGATATTTGCTCGGGGGTCATGATCTGGGTCTCTGTAAAGCGCCTAGAGACAACTGACATTGTAACAGACGCTATACAAATAAAATCAAATTGAACTGAATTAAATTATTTTCTAGTGTTTCACAACTATTTAGGGGAAAAGTTCAGTTTGCTTCTGTGTTAAGGGAATAGAAATAAACCAGATGCAAAATGTGAGTTTTATAAGATGGATTGTCTGATGAAATTAAACCCATTCCATCTTTATGAAGGGGAGGACTGTTATGGAAAAAATATTAAATAATCTAACTGACAATCAATACATGGATAACTTAAGACTGTGAGGTGTGAAAGATACCCACCATCTCATGTCATCAGATAAAGTTAGAAAATGCCCATGGGACGTAAAACTCCTCCCTTTCTACTATAAAGAGAAAACACTGGAAGACTCATCCGTGCAGTCTCTTCACTCCTTTGTGGCGTTAGGAGAGTGTACCGGTCAGCCAAAAATATTGTGCATGATATTAATAAAGCTTGATTTAACCTGTTTTTGTTCTCAGACTTTTCTTTGGAGTGTGGTTTTCTGTCGTCAGAAGAAGTTTGGAGATCTCCTGGCGACGACGGGGCGACTTTTCTTCTTTCGATCTCTTCCTCTCTGACTTCACTGTGGCGTTCTTAGTGTGTTAATGGGTTCAGAAAAAAAGCTGCTCCAAAGCCTACTTTTTAAATGTATAAAAAGATATTTATTTACTAAAAAAAAGAAGGCATTTATACAGACTTTTACAGAGCCTGGGATCTCTCCGTAGCTGATGAGGAAAAATCGAAGAACAAAGACATACGCAGGCTCTTTATAGCCTCTATGTAACACCTTTCCAATCTTCAGTTTCACAGGTGGAATCAGTCAAATTTAATGAGAAAAGTACATATTCACTCCTTACTTGCTTGCTTATCTTCTAACATAAACAGTACCATCTTAAATTTACAGTTGGAATTGATCAGAAACTCCCTAAGACAGAATCTCAGTTCTTGTCTCTTATTGGCTCTGAACTGTACTTTTGCTGAAAAAGACAGACTGTGGACTAACACACACACCAACATGAACTCACTGACTCTACAGAATGTTCTTTAAACTCAATGAACTTCTGCAAAGGCCTAAACTTCAGGCCTTACGGCTATTAAAGCGCCGTTAAAGAGTTGTAGTTAAACTTTATATAAAAAGGTAAATATCGTGTACATATCAGATATATATCACGTAAATATCATATTGTTCAGACACCACAGGAGCAGCAGATTTAAGAACATGATTCTTTCAATCTACAGTCATGGAAAAAATTATTGGACCACCCTTGTTTTCTTCAGTTTCTTGTTCATTTTAATGCCTGGTACAACTAAAAGTACATTTGTTTGGACAAACATGACGATAACCACAAAGATTGCTCATAAGAGTTCTATTTAAGAGCTGATATCTTACCATTTTCCATGGTTTTCTTGATTATAACCTAAATCACTTAAGTTTTTACATCAATAGCTATGGCGTTGTACTGCCAAAAACACTGCTTTTATGCATTCAGTGTTTTCTTTTCTGTCTGTTTTAGTCACATGATGACGTTTAGTGGTACCAGGTATTAAAATGAACAAGAAAGTGAAGAAAAAATGATGGTCTAATAATTTTTTCCATGACTGTATATTTTCCCATTACAAAGACACAGAGAAACCTGGGACGTGTGGAATGAAACCTGCTCTCAACCTGGTTTAGTTTACAGAGTCAGTTACCATGGTGTCAGAATCCCACAGTAAGTTACCTCTGAAATGGGCTCAACTTAACTTACCTGGTTTAACCCTCTTACTCTGTGTTAAGTTATCTAGCTTTGAAATGGAAAACTCAGTTTCCCTGATTTCAGGTTCAACATACTCAGTTTCTACATAACTCTTCCTGAGGCAGACCAACGTTGCTGTCAGGGTCTTGGTTCAGTTTTGGCATGTTTCTTAGTTCTCCTTGTTTATTGTGTTTTTGTAAATTCATGTTTGACTCTGGAGGTCTGTTTCTTTGAGAGCTGAGTTCTGTTTTCTTTCCCTGGTCCCATCTGTCCTGATCATTTTCACCTGAACCTGAATACGTTGTCCTGTTGCTCTCCTGCCACGTCTCAGTTTGTTTGGAGATTCTGCTGCACCTGTTGATAATAAAGGACTTTTCTGGAAAACCTCTGCCTGCTCATCTCCTGTGCTTAGGTCCTACTGTGGAAACATGACAGTTGCTGATAAATGTTTGGTTTCTTCAGCTCATCTGTTCAGAATGACAATCTGTTTTAAGACATCACAAAACAAAGACAAGCTTGCCATTGAAGGTCTCCTGTTCTGTCTTGTTGCTTCATTTTCATCATGTGATGAGGAGCAAAATGTGGAATTAGATTACAAAAGAAGAATAACTGGAACTGGAACAATAGTGTTCTTTGCAACTGCGGGTATATTTTCGCGGTTATAATGAAAGTATTTCTCATATAGTGGAGGGATCTTGGAAAGTTGACTCAGACGGGTTATAATCATGAGCCCTTGATTTAGGTGATTATAAGTCTTCAGCAATTCACTCAAAGATGGAGGTTTCAAATGACAAACCAGAGTTCCAACACATCTCCAGGTTGATCAGCTCAGCAGAGCAGCAGACAGACCAACACAAACTCCCACAGAGCAGAGCCTCCCGTCGTGTCTCATCTGGTTCCTGGGGCCATCAATGACTCATGACCTCATCCTTGAGTGGCTACTGAAGAGTAGACAACACCACCTGCTTCCTCCACGCGTCTGCAGAAACACAGAATGAGTGAACAGTTTAGAAACATTGAAGCTGTAGTGTTAGTACCTATTTTACAAAACCACAGATGAGCAGAGAAGATCTGAGAAACAAGCTGATCTGCAGACAAAACCAGAGTCTGAAAAGACTCCAGTTTGATTCAAAACAGAGTCCATATGTCCACAAGTTCAAGAAAAGACTCCAGTTTGAATCAAAACAGAGTCCATATGTCCATGAGTTCAAGAAAAGACTCCAGTTTGATTCAAAACAGAGTCCATATGTCCATGAGTTCAAGAAAAGACTCCAGTTTGATTCAAAACAGAGTCCATATGTCCATGAGTTCAAGATGACCCACATTTGTTAGACTTTCAGAAGAAAACAAACTAGATTTTGTAATCTAAAGTTGAAATCAACTAAACTTAGGTAGTTGACACAAATTTTTCTAAGGCTTGACATGATGGAGTATTAGGGCCTTATTAGGAAAACAAATGTGTTTAACAGTACGAACCAGCTAAGTCATGGACCCAGCAGGAGAGCAATTCTCGTGCTTTGGTTTTTGCTGCCGGGAGGCAAACAGACACTGCCCTTCCACAGATGATTTTGGAGAGGAGGAACTTTCCCCCTTTTGTGGCACTGGGGTGGAGCTGGGGGGGCCCTAAGAGTCAACAAGGGGGTGATCACTGCTTGGGGTCTGGCTCCGTGGTGGATTAGGAGGACGTGCCACCACATCAAGTCTCTGTGGCGAACCGGACTTGATCGTGTCACCATGTCCAGCCTCCGTGGCGGTCCCTGGAAGACACGCCGCTACATCCAGTCCCCATGGCGGCCCGGGCTTGACCGTGTTTAGGAAGGTGCTTGTGGACCTCATGACTAAACCCCATCCTGGTGGTCCCCAGCAACGCACCCCATCCGGTTCTGAGGTGGTCCCCGGCAACCTCTGCCTGAGATCTGCCTGGGTCTGTCTTGTGGCCATCTCGTGATTGGACACCTCCCCTGGGAGGCATCCAGGAGGAATCCTCACCAGATGCCCTGATCTCCTCAACTGGCTCCTCTTGATGTGCCTTTTGGCTCAGCTCTCTCTTCACTACAACAGACCAGAGCAGAGTACGCACCACTCCGGGCATGTCATCAATCTGCTCTGAGATACTTGAACTCCTCCACTTGAAACAGCACCTGACTTAGAGAGAGTATCCCACCCTTTTCTGACTGAGAACCATGGTCTCAGATTGGGAGATGCTGCTTCTCATCCCCACCACTCCACACTCAGCAGCAAACCACTCCAGTGAGAACTGAAGATCTCCACCTGATGGTGCCAACAGGACCACATCATCCACAAAAAGCAGAGATGAGATCTTGACACCGCTGACATAGGTTGGCTGCTCCTAGAAATCCTGTTCATAAAAGTTATGAACAGAAACTGTGACAAAGGGCAGCCCTGAT
Organism: Hirundichthys speculiger; assembly: GCA_018398805.1. Taxonomy (NCBI): domain Eukaryota; kingdom Metazoa; phylum Chordata; class Actinopteri; order Beloniformes; family Exocoetidae; genus Hirundichthys; species Hirundichthys speculiger. The sequence continues at coordinate 26,202 of JAGFBZ010001145.1, forward strand.
GGAGTCCAACTCTCAATGGAAACGAATCAGACTTACTGTGGACAAAACTCTCCATTTATATAAGGACTGGACAAACTGTAACAAAGTGGAAAACTGTCCTCTGGTACGATGGAACCAAACTTCCAATTCATTGAGGAAACCAGGAGACCAGGTCCTCCAGACTGAAGACAGAGAGCTTCCAGCTTGTTCTGAAGTCTGTATCTCTGACGGTTTGGAGGTGCATTAGTGTCTGTAGAGTGGGTCAGGTTCAGGAGGGTCAGGTACCTTTTAATGAAGAAGACCAGCACCAGGATGAGAGTGATGACGACCAGCAGGACACCAAACACTCCTCCAAGTATCAGGTACAGACTCTGACCTGTAAAACACAGAGACCTTTATCAACCTGACACCACCAGAGAAGTTATTCTGAACCTTCTCAGATCATTTAGTCAGCGCTGTGAGGAAGTTGCATCATTGATGGAAATCTTAGAAACTTCTCCATTAACAGTCGACTACAAGTTTGTCAGCTTCTGTTCTGGTTATTTCTGGATTTTGGTTTGTGTATGTGTGACTTTATGTTAATGAAATGTTTGATATAACAACAGTCGGTATAGAAGAAGAAACTTTCAGTTGGATTGCTGCTTCAGTCTCAGGATGACTGATTAAAAGTTGAAGCTGAATCTATGAAAATGTCTGATGTCTGATTCTGGAGGTTTGACATCCTCTTCACTGATCTGATGAGTTTATTGTTTTACTGTGACCTCTGCTGAACTTTCTGGAAGTGTTAGAGGATGAAAACTGAACAAACCTTCTTTCACCTGCAGACTGAACGGTTCAGACAGCATGTTCATGTTGGTCTTCAGAGCACAGGTGTAGTTCCCAGAATCCTCTGCAGTCAGAGGGCCGAGTTGGAGGGTGGGTCCAGACTCTGGGAGGGTGTGTTCATCTCTGAACCAGATGACCTCCAGTTGGTGGAAAGAGCAGGTTGAAGAGCTGCACTGCAGTGAGACTGTTTCACCACGTCCGAACTCTTTACTGGAGCTTTTTACTCTCAGTGGAGTCTCATCTGGAATATAATTATGAATCAATTTTTATCACCTCTTTATCATATTGATAGATAATATTTGTGTCAGATTCAGGATGTGATGTTCTTACCAACAACTGTGACTGTCACTCCTGTGTAGTTGGTAAAATGTCCTCTAGAATCATCAGCTTCCATTCTGAACTGAAATGTTGTTTTGTCTTCCATCTGAATGTCTCTGATCTGTAAAGTGCAGTTTGTCTCCAGGTCTCCCAGGTACTGATAACGAGGGTTGATGTTTGGTGAATAACTATCATACACAGAGGGGGAGGAGCCATGACAGAACAGATGGTTCTGACACCAGCGGACTCTGATGATCTTCGTTAGATTCGAGTTTGGAGGTGTGAAGGCGCAGGGGAGGGTGACGGTTGATCCTTTCACTGCACAAGTGGTCATAAGCTGATATATGACAGTTTGACCTTCAGCACCTAGAAACACATCGATGAAAATGGTAAAATGACATATTATTGTCCTTGTTAACAGAGCGCTTTTTTTTGACTTGTCACATTAAATTTCCTGTTTTCTTTCTGTTTCTGAATCAATAAGCTGTTTTAAGAAAAGAAGCACTTGATCAAAGTCCACCTTTAAAAGGATCTGATCTGGTTAGTTGACAGTCTTCTTAGAGGATTGATGCTCCATTTAACTGAGTTTGGTTTGGTCGCCATCATGGCAGCTGGTTCATCTCATCAGGTGCTGATGTGGAAACTCAGGACACTTCATCAACATCTAACTGTGTTTCTTCTTCACGTTTTACAGGCTTCTTTACCCCAAAAAAATCATATTAAGTTCTTTATAACTGAAACCTTTATTATGACCTTTATACCTGATCAAAATTTTAAGACCTTGTCGAAAAATTGCAAGAATTTACTGTTGGCTCTGACTCCGTCCTGCTACGCGTAAGCAACATCCCATGACAATAACCTGCATGAATGGCTAGAGTGTGGTGTGTCTGAAGGGGGGACGCGAACGAACAGGACGGACTGCCTCGGCGGGAGCCGCAGAGGGAAGTAAAGCTGCGCTGGGCAAAGCTGCAGTGTTGGGTCACACCTGGGGGCGGTCCTGGGCATGACCTTTCACGGTCCTGACCTGGGAATACACCTGGGACTGTTGTGTGATGATGTGTCCAGTTAATATATCACGTTTATGCTTCTGTCGTGGGTCAGTGTGTGTGCACAACTGACAGACTGACCTGACCTGATCTGACCTGACATGACATGACGTCGTGACCTGACCTGACCTGACCTGACCTGACCTGACCTGACCTGACCTGACCTGACGTGACCTGACCTGACCTGACGTCGTGACCTGACCTGACTGACCTGACCTGACCTGACCTGACATGACCGTGACCTGACCTGACCTGACCTGACCTGACCTGACGTGACCTGACCTGACCTGACCTGATGTCGTGACCTGACCTGACCTGACCTGACCTGACCTGACCTGACCTGACCTGACCTGACCTGACCTGACCTGACCTGACCTGACCTGACCTTGACTGACCTGACCTGACCTGACCTGACCTGACCTGACCTGACCTGACCTGACATGACGTTGTGACCTGACCTGACCTGACCTGACCTGACCTGTGACCTGACCTGACGTCCTGACCTGACCTGACCTGACCTGACCTGTTGACCTGACCTGACCTGACCTGACGTCGTGACCTGACCTGACCTGACCTGACGTGACCTGACCTGACCTGACCTGACCTGACCTGACCTGACCTGACCTGACCTGTGACCTGACCTGACCTGACCTGACCTGACCTGACCTGACCTGACCTGACCTGACCTGACCTGACCTGACCTGACCTGTGACCTGACCTGACTGACCTGACTGACTGACCTGACCTGACCTGACCTGTGACCTGACCTGACCTGACCTGACCTGACCTGACCTGACCTGACCTGACCTGACCTGACCTGACCTGACCTGACCTGACCTGACCTGACGTGACCTGACCTGACCTGACCTGACCTGACCTGACCTGACCTGACCTGACCTGACGTCCTGACCTGACCTGACCTGACCTGACCTGACCTGACCTGACCTGACCTGACCTGACCTGACGTGACCTGACCTGACCTGACCTGACCTGACCTGACCTGACCTGACCTGACCTGACCTGACCTGACCTGACCTGACCTGACCTGACCTGACCTGACCTGACCTGACCTGACCTGACCTGACCTGACCTGACCTGACCTGACCTGACCTGACCTGACCTGACCTGACCTGACCTGACTGACCTGACCTGTGACCTGACCTGACCTGACCTGACCTGACCTGACCTGACCTGACCTGACCTGACCTGACGTGACCTGACCTGACCTGACCTGACCTGACCTGACCTGACCTGACCTGACGTCGTGACCTGACCTGACCTGACCTGATGACCTGACCTGACCTGACCTGACCTGACCTGACGTCGTGACCTGACCTGACCTGACCTGACCTGACCTGACCTGACCTGACCTGACGTCGTGACCTGACCTGACCTGACCTGACGTCCTGACCTGACCTGACCTGACCTGACGTCGTGACCTGACCTGACCTGACCTGACCTGACCTGACCTGACCTGACCTGACCTGACCTGACCTGACCTGACCTGACCTGACCTGACCTGACGTGACCTGACCTGACCTGACGTCCTGACCTGACCTGACCTGACCTGACCTGACCTGACCTGACCTGACCTGACCTGACCTGACCTGACGTGTGACCTGACCTGACCTGACCTGACCTGACCTGACCTGACCTGACCTGACCTGACCTGACCTGACCTGACGTCTGACCTGACCTGACCTGACCTGACCTGATGACCTGACTGACCTGACCTGACTGACCTGACCTGACCTGTGACCTGACCTGACCTGACCTGACCTGACCTGACCTGACCTGACCTGACTGACGACCTGACCTGACCTGACCTGACCTGACCTGACCTGTGTGACCTGACCTGACCTGACGTGACCTGACCTGACCTGACCTGACCTGACCTGACCTGACCTGACGTCCTGACCTGACCTGACCTGACCTGACGTTGTGACCTGACCTGACCTGACCTGACCTGACCTGACCTGACCTGACCTGTGACCTGACCTGACCTGACCTGACCTGACCTGACCTGACCTGACCTGACCTGACCTGACCTGACCTGACCTGACCTGACCTGACCTGACCTGACCTGTGACCTGACCTGACCTGACCTGACCTGACCTGACCTGACCTGACCTGACCTGACCTGACCTGACCTGACCTGACCTGACCTGACCTGACCTGACCTGACCTGACCTGACGTGACCTGACCTGACCTGACGTCCTGACCTGACCTGACCTGACCTGACCTGACCTGACCTGACCTGACCTGACCTGACCTGACCTGACCTGACCTGACCTGACCTGACCTGACCTGACCTGACCTGACCTGACCTGACGTGACCTGACCTGACCTGACCTGACCTGACCTGTGTGACCTGACCTGACCTGACCTGACCTGACTGTGACCTGACCTGACCTGACCTGACCTGACCTGACCTGACCTGACCTGACCTGACGTGACCTGACCTGACCTGACCTGACCTGACCTGACCTGACTGACTGACCTGACCTGACCTGACCTGACGTCCTGACCTGACCTGACCTGACCTGACCTGACCTGACGTGACCTGACCTGACCTGACCTGACCTGACCTGACCTGACCTGACCTGACGTCGTGACCTGACCTGACCTGACCTGACCTGACGTTGTGACCTGACCTGACCTGACCTGACCTGACCTGACGTGACCTGACCTGACCTGACCTGACCTGACTGACCTGACCTGACCTGACCTGACCTGACCTGACCTGACCTGACCTGACGTCCTGACTGACCTGACCTGACCTGACCTGTCGTGACCTGACCTGACCGTGACCCTGACCTGACCTGACCTGACCTGACATGATGTGTGACCTGACCTGACCTGACCTGACCTGACCTGATGTCCTGACCTGACCTGACCTGACCTGACCTGACCTGACTGACCTGACCTGACCTGACCTGACCTGACCTGACGTGACCTGACCTGACCTGACATGACGTGACCTGACCTGACCTGACACTGACGTGACCTGACCTGACCTGACGTCGTGACCTGACCTGACCTGACCTGACCTGACCTGACCTGACCTGACCTGACGTGACCTGACCTGACCTGACCTGACCTGACCTGACCTGACCTGACCTGACGTCGTGACCTGACCTGACCTGACCTGTGACGTGACCTGACCTGACCTGACCTGACCTGACCTGATGTCGTGACCTGACCTGACCTGATGACCTGACCTGACGTGACATCGTGACCTGACCTGACCTGACCTGACGTCCTGACCTGACCTGACCTGACCTGACCTGACCTGACCTGACCTGACCTGACGTGACGACCTGACCTGACCTGACACCTGACCTGACCTGACGTGACCTGACCTGACCTGACCTGACCTGACCTGACCTGACCTGACCTGACGACCTGACACTGACCTGACCTGACCTGACCTGACCTGACCGTGACCTGACCTGACTGTGACCTGACCTGACACCGTGACCTGACCTGACGTGACCTGACCTGACCGTGACCTGACCTGACCTGACCTGACCTGACCTGACCTGACCTGACCTGACCTGACCTGACCTGACCTGACCTGACCTGACCTGACCTGACCTGACCTGACCTGACCTGACCTGACCTGACCTGACCTGACCTGACCTGACCTGACCTGACCTGACCTGACCTGACCTGACCTGACCTGACCTGACCTGACCTGACCTGACCTGACATGACCTGACCTGACCTGACCTGACCTGACCTGACGTGACCTGACCTGACATCGTGACCTGACCTGACCTGACCTGACACCTGACCTGACCTGACCTGACCTGACCTGACCTGACCTGACCTGACCTGACCTGACCTGACCTGACCTGACCTGACCTGACCTGACCTGACTGACCTGTGACCTGACCTGACCTGACCTGACCTGACCTGACCTGACCTGACCTGACCTGACCTGACCTGACCTGACTGACCTGACCTGACCTGACCTGACCTGACCTGACCTGACCTGACCTGACCTGACCTGACCTGACCTGACCTGACCTGACCTGACCTGACGACCTGACCTGACCTGACTGACGACCTGACCTGACCTGACCTGACCTGACCTGACCTGTGACCTGACCTGACCTGACCTGACGTGACCTGACCTGACCTGACCTGACCTGACCTGACCTGACCTGACCTGACCTGACCTGACCTGACCTGACCTGACCTGACCTGACCTGACCTGACGTGACCTGACCTGACCTGACATGACGTGACACCTGACCTGACCTGACCTGACGTCGTGACCTGACCTGACCTGACCTCGTGTCCTGACCTGACCTGACCTGACATGACGTCCTGACCTGACCTGACCTGACATCGTGACCTGACCTGACCTGACCACGGCTCGACATCTGCATGAGAATGATCTTCCTTGTACAGATGCAATGATTTTAGAGTGCTGAATAGAGGATTCTGCTGAGACATGCAGGTATGAGAGAAAATTATCAGATTATTGTAGTGAAAAGTTAGATTGTCATGACATTAACCTTGATGTGAATTAACTCATTAATCTGGAGAAATTGTCTAGAGATTTTATTAATCTAGGGACACTTCAATAGAAGGACAAACATGTACACTTGGGCAACTGTCACCACATTTAGTCAAAACATTGGCTCAGACGTCTTTGGTCTGTATCAAACTCCCAATATATATATTATATCACTATCAATATCAATAGCATATCAATATCCCAGTATATTGATGCAATTGAAATTCCCAGAGATGTCCCTGATAAAAGTGGACAGAGAGAAGCTCCCTTGATGAAAAAAAAATTTTACTTTAGTGTTCAAAGGATTGAATATGGGACCAGAATTGGGTGAAACCTTTATGATCATATTGGCAGCACTGAAGTCGCAACTGCCTGACCGTTGGTGCGATTCCCAGGCGTTACCTCAGTTGCAGCGACATTACTGGCGGGGGGCCAGGCTGCTGAGGTCCCGGGGCGCCTTCCGGTTTTTGAGGTTGCCTGGTTGACGGGCTGCCTCAATAGAACTCACTAATAACTGGTAAACTAATATAGATTATTAGTAAAATTTTAAACAACAGTGACTCATTCAGAAATGGAACATCGTAGAACAGAGAAAAGTCCTGACAGTCGTCACACACACAAGCTGATTGTTTTTCTGTCTGAACTGTGTTTCTACAACGATCTCAATGAAGGACGTTAACATGAACAAAACCAGCTTTGGGATGTGATGACGCAGGAGATCCTGCAGAAGATAAATCAGCAGACTGTGACCTCTGCTGATCTGGAAACACCATGGAGAACTTTCTGGAAGAGTTAGAGGATGAAAACTGAACAAACCTTCTTCCTCCTCCACCTGCAGACTGAACGGTTCAGACAGCACCTTCATGTTGGTCTTCAGAGCACAGGCGTAGTTCCCAGAATCCTCTGCAGTCAGGTTGCTGAGTTGGAGGGTGGGTCCAGACTCTGGGAGGGTGTGTTCATCTCTGAACCAGATGACCTCCAGTTGGTGGAAAGAGCAGGTTGAAGAGCTGCACTGCAGTGAGACTGTTTCACCACGTTTGAACTCTGTTTTATTGGAGCTTATTATTCTCAGTGGAGTCTCATCTGAAATACAATTATGAATCAGTTTTCATCACCTCTTTATTATATTAATGATTAATATTTGTGTCAGATCCAGGATGTGATGTTCTTACCAACAACTGTGACTGTCACTCCTGTTTTGTTGATAGCATGTCCTCTAGGATCATGAGATTTCCATTCTGAACCGAAATGTTGCATCATCTTCCTTCTGAATGTCTCTGATCTGTAAAGTGCAGTTTCTCTCCATGTCTCCCAGGTACTGATAACGAGGGTCGTTGGCTTTTGAACCGCTGTCATACACAGACGGGGTTCTGCTATAACAGAACATATCGTTCTGACACCAGCGGACTCTGATGATCTTCAGTGGAGTTATTCCTGTATAAAAATTAAAGGACCTTCGAGGTGTGAAGTTGCAGGAGAGGGTGACGGTTGATCCTTTCACTGCACAAGTTTCTGTAAATGGATATATAATACCACCTTCAGCACCTGGAAACAGATAGATGAAGATGGTAAAAATGACTGAATAATGACAGAATAATGTCCTTGTTAACAGACTTCATATATGCAGTCACAGCCGGTTTCACACCTCATCATAGTGCTGGGCAATATGACGATATATATCGTGGGGACAATATAAAAGTGTATATCGTGCCATTTTCTCTTCTATCGTTTCTATCGTTTCTATCGTTTCTAACCTAATTTTATCAATTATTACAGCAAATATGTAATTAAAATAACCTGCAACGAATAAATTTGATAGAATCATATCTACTTCTACAAAGTAGCCTTTTATGTTTGCACTTTTATTCATGGTTAATGCCTTAAACAGAGTTCTCTTCAACCCTGATGTGTTACTTTAGACACTTTTATATTGGTTTGCAAACTTTGCACTACAAAGGTTACAGATTTCAGAAAGTTGAAAAATAATTTGTGTTTATTTTTTATATAGCTGAACTTCAGTGCAAAAATGTGTTTTTCCTCTCAGAAACTGTTGTGCACTTTAAAAAAATGTGAAAGCTACTGTACCTCTGTACCTACCTGTTTTTGCTGCACTAAAATGTATGTTTGTGACAGTTCAGCTAAATGTCCTTTCAAAATAAAGTTGAAAAGTAAGCAATGAAATTTTTTTCAAACTTTTCAGAGAATAACTGAAAACATTCTTTATTATGGTATATCGTGATATATATATCATTATCGTGATATAAAATAGTCCATATCGTGATATATGATTTTTTCCATATCACCCAGCACTAGTACCAAGTAAACTTATATTCATGTACTACTAGTGTACTTACACGTTTACTAGTTAGTATATACTTACAAAGTATACTTATATACTAAAAGTATCCTGATTTGGCCCACTTTTGAGTATACACCTATATATATGAATATACTTAAATTATACTATTGCCTGTACTTGAATGGTACTATTCCTTTACTTAAAGTAAACGATTTCTATATACTCATCAGTGTACTTGAAGTACACCATTGCTTTACTTACATTGCACTTTTGTAAACTTAAAAGTGCACTACTCTTTTACCTGCAATGTACTTGAAATATAGTTTTCTTATACTTAATGTATACTACGAGCATACTTGAATTAAACTGTTTCCATACTTAAAGTATATACCATTTATATACTCAAAATAGACTATGCCTGTTTACTTACAATGCACTTGAATTGCGCTATTCTTATACTAGCAGTAAATACTAGTATATTTACTAGTATATTTACTAGTATTTTAATAGTACACTACTCCTTTACTTACAATTTACTTGAATGCAGAGTACTCATATACTATAGTGTGTGTGTACATATATATATATATATATATATATATATATATATATATATATATATATATATATATATATATATATATATATCACTATATATAGCACATATAGTCATATACTGCAAATTAATATCTTAAAACTAGTAACTTTTAAGATATCCAAATGCAGATGTCAAACCTTCATACATAATTACCATTCATTTGTCTCAAAAATACAATAAACTTAGAACAACAACTTGAATTTTGAACAACTTTGACCTTGAACATTATAAAATAGAAAAATAGGGCGATCCGGGCACTCAGAGTTAAGAATGAGGAGGTTTTTATTCAATACAAAAAGTCAAGATGTTTTGATCTACACTGTCTTCATCAGGACAGCCCTGGATTCAACGTCCTCAAAAGAAGGTTGTTACAGGTCAAAATAATTAATAATTAAAAAAAGATTAAAAAATGATTAACAAATAAATCAAGGCCACCATCAGAGGGGGGTAAGACATCCCCAGGCATCAGATCAGGGGGCATAAAACTTAAAATAATTATCAAAAATCAAAATAAATGCTTATCCAGCAGCATCAAACTTCAAATAAATACTTAGAATAAATATCAAAAAAATAAAATAAAGTGCATATGCAG